>BLKM01009890.1:148393-539511 GCA_013340265.1 Coptotermes formosanus | reverse complement strand
CCCCCCCCCCCCCCTTCCCCCCCGCAGCACTCGCCATTGCGTGACCCCATTTTAGGGCTCAGGTCACGCACTGGAAAGTTTGCGTTTTTGAATAGGTGTAACATTAATACAGCGACCGTGACAAATTCGAAAACCCCTGGAAACCATTCACAGAAGTGGGGTGTCTCCCGCCATGCGCATCCCATTGACTGTCGCGGTGCTGTATTTACCACTCCGACTTCCGTTATCTAGAGGTCCGGGATTTGAGTCTTCGGTCGAAAACCGACTCTGCTAAGTTACGGCTTTTTTTTTTACTTTGTGTCTTTGAAAACTTACGAAAACTTCCTAATACGTTTTTCGTTCAGAAGAATAAATCCCCTGTCTCTGATCGAAACCGCAGCTTCATTGCCATGTTGCAAGACCTACCACTGGATCCTTTCCTGTGCCAGATTAATCCGCTCCACACATCTTGTTACTTTAAGATACCCTTTAATGTTACTCTCTTATCTATGCCTAAACCTATTAGCGTTCAAGACCCTCGACTAAAGTTGGTGTGATGCAGTTTTCGTCCTGCGTGCTAGCTTTCCCCCCGATCCCATCCACCAGAACGCGCTTTTGTGAAGAGTGCAACCCGCGAGGTTCTTCGTTATGTGCACATGGTTCTGTTAAATAACTTCCGGGCTGAATTTGTTTCTTCATAACAACACTTACTGTCGGATCAGTTTAGTCTCCTTGGTATTTATACAGCGAGCCCAGCGATAGCGCCGTCTGTCGAAACATTTTGTGAGTTCATTGTGTGAAACTCGGGTAAGCGCGGGCCGCGATTTTGCTTTGAGTCGTGGTGATAGTGTTAAGGCTTCTTACTTTTAAGGCCATGTTGGGTTTTGGCAAATAATCGATGCCCTAGCGCCAAATCTGGTATTTGGGGTGTGGAACGACTGCCATTTTGTTTTACACTGAAATTCACTCACAGAAAAAGGCCAGTGGGAAGGCGCGTGGCACGAATTTGACGACAGTCTATTGATTGTTAGATGGTCTTTCAGATTGCCCATCGGAATGCTCAGAAACGGCCCAAATGAAATTATCAACATGTTAGCAACTTTGCGGATAGTGTTTCCTCTGTTTTTGAAGACAGGTCATCCCGAGTATTCAGCATCTTCAACAGAGACCACATTGCCTTTGACCTTGGAAAACCGCTAGAAAACTTATTCTTCCCATTGTCTACTCTCCAAAAGCGTCTTTCAACATTTTACAAGTTTCCGTAACATTTCACCGCAGTTTAAAGAAAGTTTGATGCTGATACACCGCTTTTCATGGTGTGCGACTTTCTATGTGCGCTAAAATCGCGAATGAAGCAAGACACACATGCACCTAATGCGAAATTGCTCAGCCATTCGCGCTAGACCCATATGCGAAGCAGGAAATGGCCCAGGAGCCTCTGTCTATATTAGCTGCAGAATTTCGCACTAGCAGCAGCAGTGTCGTCTGGCACTGTGTCCGGAAACAGTTTGATCACACCACGTATGGCGTGCTTTTATGTTTAAGGTTCAAGTACTGTCCGCAACAGTTGTCAGTATGTTTTATGTTGCCTCAGGATAAAAAAGCACACATACACAACAACAGGTGAAAATTTTAAATTCTGTTTCTTCTTTGAATATTACATTTTAATACAGCATACGGGAAGATAACGATTGTGAACATGGGAGCAAAGGTTTCCCGAAATTAATAATTTTTGTGCAGATAATTTTGTTATGTTTCTGTCATACCGAAATATTTGAATTGGGCAATATTGTCGAAGGATTAGTAGCTACTTTTTATATTATGATTTCCCGCATTGTGACGACGAGATATTAATATGGAGCTAATTATTTTTTACTACATTTAGGTCTAGGCCAAATTCCTGATCAGTATGTGATAGATTTTATGTGAGCGTACGTACACGTATGCAACTCTGTAGCGTCCAAACATCTGTCCCGAAATATTAAAACTATGTAACTCTGTAATACGATCCTTCCTGACATTGGGTCAGAAACTTTGAAAGTGACACGGAAGAAAGGAACGCACTCGGAATGTTTGAAAAGAAGGTTGTAAGGAAAATATGTGGACCCACAAAAGAAGGAGAACGCTAGAGAATAAAACAAAAAAGGTGATAACACATATTGCAGTAGAAAGATATTTTAAAATTTATAAAATCCCTTCGACGAAAATCGTGTGGTCATGTTGAAAGAATGCAAAGCCAAAAATGCCAAAACAAGTAGCGACAGCTACAATGAAAAGAACAAGGAAAAGAGAAAGACCATGTGAAAGATGGACGAAGCTGAAGAGGACTTAAATATAATAGGAATAAAAGGCAGGCAGGCAGTGTCTAAAGACCATCGGCAATAGAGGAAGACAGGCTAGTAATGGAAGCCAAGATTCACAATGGACAGTAGCGCTTGAGGAGGAGGGGGAGGAAAAGAAGAAGCGGAGATAGAAAAGGTGGAAGAAGGGGAAGAAGAAATTAACAGCATAGACAAGAAATTGAGGTCTGCTGTTCAGTTTCGCATTTGGTGTGCGTATTTTTGGACAGTTCGGTGGTGCACCCTGAAGTACTTCAAGTGAAGTAATTGGGTTTCTTCAGGTACTTCCACTTTTCGCTCCTATCTGAATATTGCAGAATATCTGTTCAAAAGCTAGTCTATTACGTCAAAATCCACACTAATGTTCGTCAGTCCATATCTACGTGCCGAGTTGGCCTTGAGAGAAGGATATTGCATTGGCCTAAGTTGTGTGAACGCCTGAATATTCATTCCCCTTCATTGCTTTAACCGTAGATTCAGTCTCCGAAAAAAGAGACCCGTGTGCCACTCGCTCAGCTGTATGAATTTGTTTCATTAAAATCATTAACTCCTTATAACTTCATAGTTACGTCTTGCAGTATTCGCCTGTTGAAGTCCTTGCCTGGATCTGTGGGTACATACGACATATATACAAGCCTTTAAGAATTTTGCGCTTAGGTTTTTTGTAATTAAAACCAACTAAATACACAATTTCAGTACATAATTAATTAATCTATTTTAGTGCTCCGACATGTTTCGGCTAGCTGCCATCTTCAGAGAGGTGTACGTCAATTCACTATATAAAACCCTTAAACCATTAAAATGTGGCCTTCGTGTTACTCTAAAAAACCTTCTTAAAATCTTAAAAATCTTAAGATCTGACAATGCTTCTGTTTTCTTGCTTGAATTTTTTTGTTGATTTTATGGTTTTGGCTGGTGATCTACGAGTATGTGGCTATTTACGGATGGAACCAAATCCATTGGCCGCGTGTGTGTATCTCGGCGTCAGGTAGCAGACTGAAATTGTGCATTTAGTTGGTTTTAATTTAAAAATTGATGTTAATGCACAGAAATGAATAATATAAAGCTTTGGGCTTAGTGTTTGCCTGGAAAGTCACAGATTTTGACCTTAAGGTGTGCTGTTTGGTTTTGTTCCTGAAATATACTGCTTTCTCGCCTTACACCTTCGGATGATTCATGTCTATTTGCTTTGATTCTGCAACCATTTCATTTCATTTGATGGGGTAACTGTGAGCAGTCTTCGGCAGACTACGGTATATGCTGCCCAGCTTGGTTAAAGTCTTCATATTTTTCCTGCTCCTTTTATAAGACCACGTGGGGCCGTTGCTTCCTCCAGAGGAAATGATTGTCGTACTTTTTTTTAAAAATGAGTTACTACTGCTTTCTTCTGTATTTCTTAAGGAATAGTTCACAGGCAAGCTTTTGAGTTTATTCAGTTAGTATGTACTGTGCACCCTTAACTTAAACGTGCTCGGAGTAATACAGGTATGAAATCTTACAAACCATGTACCTTCAGTCTGTACATGCTTTGGTGTGGCAGTTATTTAAAGTAGCGGTTACAGTGGCTGAACATATACGGATCAAACAGAAATTCTCACAACTTGTTGTGCAGGCCTGTCGTGCAGCAAGTCCGTTACGTGTAAAAAGTTTTCGCAGTTTTATGCAGTAAAGGCAGAAAATGCTTGAAAAATTTCGTAAGCCTTTGCTCTGTTATGTTTTGCTTTGTCTGCAAGATAAGCTGCCTTTGTTTGGCACTTTTCGTAAACTGTGTGCAGTAAGTTGTGATACGTGAAAAGTTTGTATGTTAGTTAAAGCCACTGTTGCGTATTTTGCATTAGAGAAATCCCGCCTCATTCACGATGGTAGCTGTACGTTATCCGATCAGTACTACGAGAATATTGGTCAAACGTGCAATGATACAGCAGGAGTACAAAGTATTAGTAGGCTGCTTGCGAAATTAGGACTTCGCAACAGCAGTGGTGGAAGGATAATGATGCAGCCTATTACAATGTTAAGGGCCGTCGTTTGTTGGTAGAACAAAACGTTTGAAAAGTCTCTTGGGCTAGACGAACTCTCGTAATAAAGATCGTGCTGTCAGGGATCCAGGGCGCCGTGTGTTATTTTTCTCTCCCTTTATCATCACCAGTTACACTGGAACCTCCAGCAGCCGCATCAAATGGAGTATGAGTCTTTGAAAAGTCAGCAGGTATTGTGGTTTTTATTATATCTGGAAAATAAACTGTTTCCACAAAGGAAAATATGGGATTGATTGGGGTTCATACCACGTTAGGACGCCTCGTCTGACTTACTTTTTTCGAGTCCCTTCGGGGACTTTGCCTGCTGTTTCAGTTGCCACTGGGAAAATCGTACTGACCAGACAATGTAAACATTTCATCCTGTGTTCTGCAGGCTCTCTGTGAATGTCAGTAATCTCTTCAGTCCGTGATTCTTCTGTATACAATACGCAACTGAACAGTCTGCGCCGTTTACATTTGCACTTGTAAATACTTCAGATGCGCTGTGTGTTGTTTCAAGTTCTATACAGACAGACATCCGCGATACGGACTTATTTTTTGTACGACAGAAGTAGAAATTGACGGTTGTTATGTTTGCAGTAGCAAAAAAAGCAACAAGGTCTGGATTGTGTAAGTACATACAAGATCGCTGTAACCGTCCAGCTTTAATCAGGAGTTCATGTAACTTTATTCCTAAATGTCACAAGTTTCGACAAGTGCCTGCGAGCACCTTCTGCACCGGTGTTGTTGAACACATGGCACATATGCCATGCGCCGCATGTTATGACACTAAAATGGCAAATTATTACCTTTCAACACAGAACAAAATTTAATTTTCTTCTCAAATGAAAATATTTGGCGCATTATTTTTTCTGTGTATGACATGTGTAATCACAGTGTACAAAATTACAGATCTGCCAGATATAACACTTCGCAGTAACATCATACAAAGAAGGCTTTTGAATTTTAGAACTGTGAATTATATTTTCACGTTTAGATATGCGACCAGAATTTCGAATATGAATTGTCACCAAACAAATGACTCACTGAAGCTGGCAGTAAACTCCTTATTTTCTCTGGATTTTTTTAAATATGTGAAAGTGAATTACACGATGTGAAGTTTTTAAAAGATAATGCTCAGTTGATTTTGTGGAACGTCATATTTTTGTTCTAGAAAATGGGGTAGGTGTTAAGATGATTCTGAGCATCAGTAGTCTAAATGCTGCGCTGACAGTGGGCGATGTTAGTGCTGTGTGCAAGTGTCGCATTAGAGCTGCAACGATTAATCAGTCCCCTCTGTAACATCAATGTTAATAGTATCTTTTATTCTGCCCCCCCCCCTCCCACCCGGCTTCCATGTGATCTTTTCATTGTTTCGTAATATAAGTCTAAATATGCTTCGAGACAGATTAACTCGTTGAATACTCAGGTTAATCAGATTTTACACAGAAATTAAATTCCTGCCTTACAGTGAAGTCAGTTTTTTCCATGTATAAAAGATCAGTCTTTTAATGTTGTGTAGAGAAATGACCGCTGTTTGTTGGGAGAACCATGCATCACACACACTGTGCGGACAGTGTGTGTGATGCATGTACTTAAACACCGCGGTTTAAGCGAGCCATGTCTTCGCAGTCTTACCATCTGAAATGTGGATGTATTTTTCCAAGCAGTTAGAAGATAAAGTTTGTGAAATTCTTCACGTATGTAGTGGAGGTTTATCTGTATTTGCTTACTTCTTTACACAGTGATTTACTTGTAAACATTGTTTCAATAAGCTTGTGCAGAGAAGCAAAAACTACGCCTTTGTCAAATTTCTAGCTGGAGTTTGTGATTGTGGTTATATTGACAGTTAATATTGTCGAGATATTATTTACAGTTTCCATATTATGAATTAATGGATTACAACATTCATAGGCCTCACTGAACCTGCACGGTGACGTGTAAGACCTGGGGGTTTGTCGCTGACTCCTGGCAAGACAATGCGGGGCTGCCATTCACAAGTAGAAGTGGGACGTTCTAGTGGAGAAAAGAGGCACTTCATCATTACCTCCCAGAGAAAGCTTTGTTAATTGCAGGTCACGACAGAAGTGTCGCCACTTTCCAGGGCTGGATCGTATAAGAGGGCCGTCGTCCTTTTCAACGCTGAGCAAAGCCTTTTGTTGCGAACATTATTAGGTTTAGAATTGTCAGGGCAATTGGCCTGTTGGGAGACAATTTCATGTTCTTGTCTGCTACTTTTTTTTTCAGGAAGTGCGTGAAGTGAACACACAATGGCGAGGTACATGTGTCTGCCCAGATTTTCCATTTTTTTACACATTTAACAAAATTTCGAGGAAGCTTGCCATGGACGTTGGCAATATAATTTGTGGGAAGAATTATACTTTCATTTGTTTAGGACCATCGTAACCCTACAGAGGCTGTGCAGTCTCCATATATCATATATCTCAACATTAAGAACTTAACCAAAATAGTATCTAATAAAGTTCAGTTCCTGCTTCACGCTGGAACACTCAACGTATCCGTTGCAAAAGCCAGCCCGCCAATAATTGCTCAGAGAAGTAATTACAGTTTGTTGTAACCGTAATACAAGACACACAAACACACGGTGTGGGAAGAGTGTAGATTTGTCGGTGTTAATGTAAGCGGTACATGTAGTAACCACATTGGTTTATGGGGTCAGATAATGAAATGGCTCAGGAAAGTGAGAGTGTTGCGACTTGTGGCACGCGTGGGTGAAATGAGACGTGCAGACAGAATTTTGGTTGGAAACCTGTATGGAATAAGGCCTATATCGCTCATGAAAATACATATGGATGGGAGGATAACAGTAAAATGTAACTTGAAACAAATATGAAATGAAGGTGTAAACTGGATAAATGACGCCAGGATATGGGCCCAGTAGCTGCTTGTTGTAGCCACGGTAACAGACATTCGGGGTCTGTAAAAAATGGGAATTTCTTGATCAAGTGATCGCCATTTGTCTTCACCAGAAACAGCCGCTCCATATATTTTACATGTTTGTTTATTCAACGACACTGCAGTAGCTCAATGGGCACGCTAGCATATTCGAATGATGAGAAGGTAGGCAATAAATCGTAGCTAACTCAAAGTCATGTGACTGGAAGTGGTTGTGATCTAATGTGATGTATTCTCGTGGTTATATGCTCTTTTGTTACCCACCTTTTCGCATATCCACCATTTCATTTCATTCTTCCATCTTTACCTGCGCCATTTGAGTCACCAGACCCCTGTGATCCAGTTGTCCAATAACATATCCATGTGTACTCTCATTCGTAGTTAAGACTTACGAAGTATAAATTTGTCTGCTGTTTTAATGTTTATTTGTTTTGTGTGCAACATAATTAGGCACTCCTCGTGCCTGAATTTGTATGCATGTGGGTATACTTGTATATGCATGTATGACAAGTGTATTAATGTTTTGCTTAATCTTCGAAGTTCGAAATCTTGTTCGTTTCGGAGGCAGCTTCTAATGCTAAGTGTCATAAGTTTGACTTCTGTGCATTTTCGACGTGGGCGGCGGTTTTCAGGATTATAGCCCCCTTATACGAGAGCCAAGCTGTAATGCCATTGTTTCCCGTGGCAGCTTTCCAGCGATATGGTTAGAGCGAAGAGGGAATTCGGGTTGCTCCTCACATTATCACCACATTAAGGTTACATTGTGCATTTAAAGAAATCTTTCATGCTATTGGTTCCGCAACGACATTGCAGAAGAGACCCATATGTAGATGTCGGTCTTTAGTTCATACTTGTCAGTTAGGGCCAATGGTGTATATCGTTTTCTGCAGCAGTGAAATATGGTAGTTGCACAGTTGCTTCTCCACACACACACCCACACACACACACCCACACACACACACACACACACACATCAAACATTATGCGCGCGCGCGCGCGAGCACACACACACACACACACACACACACACCAAACATTATACTTCCGAACTATTTCATTAGTGTATTTTATTAGCTAAAAACTGAAAATTCAAGGGTAACATGCAGCATTCTCCATTTCTAGCTACAGTTTCCACCGCTAACCCTTCAGGTGATCCACTCTTACATATTAAATCTACCGCTGTCTGTCTCTAGCTACCGTTTCCACTGGCAGCTCTTCAGCTAATCCACTCTAGTACATTCAACACACTGAAGAATTTGAAGTCACGATTTTTTGAAAATGTATATCTTATATGTTTCGGCAAAGATCGATACTGCAGTACTGAATGAAGAATAGACACTTCGGACTGCTGCCACCTTGTGGTCGGAAATAATGTACAACTGTATGCATTGTAATAGCCGTACTCTATAGAGCGGCTTTGTTAACAATGAGAAATATGTCGTCTTCTACACGTACGTACCTGTGTGTATGTGTGTGTAAGTATGTACGTATGTATTTACGTATTACGTGTGTATGTATGTATGTACGTATGTATGTATGTATGTACGTATGTATGTGTGTATGTATGTATGTATGTATGTATGTACGTACGTACGTGCGTACGCGTGAGTGTTTGTCCCAACTGTCTTAACCTTTAAGAGCTCTATTCTTTTGCTTACGGTGTGAATTTGTATGTTTTTGAGAAGAGACGACTTTTTTATGTAAGTGAAGTAACACTGTTTGGCACTTGTGATGGAAATAGTACATTTTCTATGAATTGTTCATTGTTCATCGTTCATCGTCATTATCATCATTGTCATTGATTAGTGTCGATGTCTTAATCTTTTTTTTAAAAATTCACCGACATTGAAAGAGGCCAATTTGATAGACTAATTAGGAGGAAGTTAATTATTGGAATTTAAAAATTTAAATTGTATAAACGAAAGATCAAAATCGGTGATATTGATTGCTACATTTAAAAGTCCAGTCACAGGCGTTTGTAACAGATATGAATTTAACGTGTTCAATAAAATGCGGAATTATGTCGAAAGCTGACATATAGGGGCCTGTACTTGTGCAGTGGGTGGTTGGGAGCAGAGGGTATCGGGAGGTGAGAAAGGAGGGCGCGCGAAACCATATAATGAAGAGCATCGTATTAAAAGTTTGAATTCTTCACCAAGTATTGTTAGAGTTGATAGGGGCCTTGTAGGGCATGACGTGATAGCGTAGAAGCACGTTGGAGATGAGAAAATCACACAGTTTTAATCGGAACATTGTTCAGAGAAGGGCCAGATCGGAAGGCCTAGGCCAGACAATGTTATAATGCATCTTAGACAAAGCGAAAACTACAGCGCTTTGCAGAGCATACAGAAGAATTATCGAAGCGGCACAGGTGAGGTTCTTAAGACAACTTACTTGTTACCTCCTACGACATGAAATTTACACGGAAGGAGCTTATGCTGGGCAGCTCGTCCTCGTCGTTGTCGTCGTCGTCGTCGTCGTTTTTGTGGGTGGTGGCGGCGGCGGCGATCAACATCAGAAACGGAACTACTCCAGCTGTAAACTGGGGTAGTTCAGCACTCCAGGGATGGGATTTCGTGTACTCGTCATCGAACTTTTGGAGTCCTCAAACTCAGCGACTTTTTAACCAGCTGAGAATTATCACATTTTCAAGGAAATCCGAACGTAACGTGCTTAGTGACATGTGTGATTAATATGGCGGTGACCATGCGATATGTCGCTGCGTTGCTTAGTAAACGTGTACCAACGTTATAACGAAAATACTGCTTCCATTGTCAGTGTAGATGCGATTCATCCACCCTCACTGTGGAATCCGTAGACTCATTACCAGATTACAGTACGTCACGTACCCGAAAACATTTATCTTCATAGCATGCTTAGTTAATTAGCTGATCTGACTCAAAATGTATTTTGAGTAGCATTATCTGATGGTAATGTAACTCTGTGATTTGCACATCAAATATTCCATGACTTCAAAATAACACAGACCAATGAGCAGTGTATCGGGGGTTCATCTTTTGAGATGAACTAAATGCTTGCACCAATGAATATTCTTTAGGGTTTGCTGAGTCCGTGAGCCATACATTCGTTCTTAGCTTCAGTCGGTGTATCTGCTCTTGATGTCGGGAATCTAAGCGGCTGTATGAGGCACAGGTACACTTGTATAAGTAACTAACACTGTGTTTTTTAAATAACCAACTGTTTTAGCCCTGCACTTTTTTTAGTGTGTTGTAACCACTGTATGTAATGATTCTATAGTCAATTGTTTTTCTTATTTATGAACGTGGCACGGAATACTTTTGTTACATTTTAAGCCAGTTTTACTATCGAAGTCACTGTAATCCTTTACTGTAACTGACTTAATTGGCGTGACCCAAATGACGTATTCACCCAGTAACGTCAAAATTGGAACTGCCCCTTGGCGCCTGTACGCGGTTGCTAGTATCCCGGCCAAATTCTTCCCTCTACTCGAATTTTTCCCACTGTTTCCAATTGGCTAACGTCTAATTCTGCTATTTCCTAATAGGTCCGAAAAGATTTGAATATACTATCTCGTCATTGGCTACTAATGACTTTGTTTCCCGTGCCGTAACTCGTATGAACCCCTACACGCGTCCTACTGTTTTTCCTTAATGTGCTAGCTTGACTAACATGGTATCCGCCCTCGCTTGATTTAAGACGCCAAAAAGCTGTCAAAGTATAAAATTCGGTGTGGTCCGGAAAGTTCCCAAAACCATTAATTTTGACACTGACAAACGGCGAACATGGTAGCTTACCATTCCCGACCTAAACCGTCTTATGTTGTCCCTGTAAGATGTTACACAGATGCGTTACAATTTCCTTTACTCCTTTAAACTAAATTACCAATTCTAAACAAATCTGTTCTGTCTGCCAAATATAATATAACAACCATACCACATATAACAGTCATAACCGGTGTGTGGGAATAGCAACCGAAGCCACAATTGTCATGTAATATTGATACAGAGACAGCGGTAGGTGAGTGCATCATGGGAACAGTTTTTTTTTTGTGAAGTGAACAAAGAGTTGGAGCAATAAACTGTGATACGATTACTTCGGCTGAACAGCGGGTCACATTTCCGAGTTTATTGACGCCACTTAAGTCACGTCCTCGACGATTGTCACCTCTGCGCTGTGGGGTATGAATGCTTCTCTTCCCATCAACGTGAGCCAAACTTTAGGGTGGGGTTACATGTGAGAGTAAGGCTCGCGAGAGTAATAGCTACTGTCGAGAGGCGCTCTCTCACGTGTAACTGCCTTCGAGTGCCGAATATCGAAGGTCGTGGTAACTTAGCGGAGAGCTGTCTTGAGGGCATTGGCTTTGCCCTTCAACCTTTTAAAGACGAAGCGTATCTGTTTTATATAAGGACTCAGCGCGTACCGCGCTCTAAACACACTCCACTTCGCTTATAAAAACCAATCTCTTAATGTTTTATAAGACAAAAGTTGCTGTTTGTTCTGAGATCCGTACAAAACACATAAACGCAATGTGGGCACCACGTAGAATTTTCTAATGTTAAACCTGGTGGTATGTAAAGTTACCGATAGGCTTTAAAAGGTTAAAGTAGCTCCATGCATCCTCTCAGATGCAATCTCAACTAGACCAGAAAAGTCGGTATAGCTCAGAGCTGCTTGCGAGCAACTCGCGACCCGGAAGGTAGCGACAAAGGATATAATGACGAAGTTTTTATGTTATGACTGGAGGGATGGGACAACGGCCACATACTTACACAGATCGCGACAAAGGTGTTGGCTTTCAGTAGATGAGGCGTTAAGCACTGCTTCGACTGAAGTGCAGCGAAAAATTCACAACTTTCAAAACCAGTTCGTTGTATATTGCTGCACATACTCCACTTTCTTTGTGTGAAATATATCAGTAATTTGTAAACTGCATCCATTATGTATGTGAACCTGTAAACTCTCTTACCAAACAAATTTGCGACTTATATTTGGAAGATTCTTCTTTCGAATCTCGACCGGAGTACCGACTTTCTTCAGGTCCTTCATGCTTTTCCACGTTCCTTCCAGGGGAATTCTAGAACAATAGGCCCACATTAACTTTCTGCATCCTTTCACGTTCTTTAGTCATTATCATCCAGTTATTCCATGGTACGTGATGTAGTTACTTAAAGCCTTATTAAGTGAACTGCCATTAATAAATAATTACGGTTAACCGTTTTTGATGGAATATGAATAACGTGTGATGAATACATTTAAATAGTTACGTAATTTATTATTCATTCATATTATATACATATATTTGAACCATATATATGCAATACATTAACTATGACTTAACACAACATTTTTTCTCCCGTATTTCTTCTCTTATTAATAAGTAAGTCCATAACACGGCAGCAGCAAGTTTTGCTTCGCGAAGGTGAGCCTTGTCCGGTCAGTGACTGGAAGGTGTTGAATGTGTCAGTTCGCTCTATCGTGTTCACAAACAGCTGATTCTGTCGCCGCCATGTTCGTTCTCTCAGAATTTGCAGAATTTCACTCGCAAGCGTAAAAGAGCATTTCGTAATCTGAGAGTTTTCACAAGTCCGCTACTCTCAGAGCACTCGCAGAGAGCCAGCTAGCTAGGATTTACTCTCAGGTCTAAACGTCGTCACTAGATACTCTCGATAGCACTCGCGACTGTTTACTGTCACGTGTAACCCCACGCTAGGAATCTGAATATGCGACATGTTCTGTAATCATAATATCCATTGTAACCCATTGAAGCCCAGTGGTTATATGTTCCACCTGTATTAACACTTGAAGGCTATTGTAGCGTCTCGTGTAATATTTTTAAGAAATTCGTACGCTGTTACAATTATCTGTTCATGTGCTGCAAAGTAATTTGTTCCCAGATGAACACTTTCCTACGATAGACCATAATGAGCTGCTGAGATCATTTCCTCAGTCAGACAAACAGGGAGGCTGGATCACCCAAACTTCATCTAGCAACTGTAAATTTGTTAAAACTGCTGGAAACTGTTGCTAAGTGACAAAGAAATCTGTGTGGGATTTGGGAAGCGGTAAGTAGAAGCGGTCACTTCAGAACCACAGAGAGGATTAGATGTGTGGTAGAGAGAAAAAAATCTGTAAGGAGTAACACGATGGGCAGAGCTTCTGCTTCCGACAGTTCAAGCTAAGCGTTATTAGCTTCATTTAGTGACAATCAGAGAGGAAAATATTTTGTATGTGTTTTGTATTTTTTATATATTTTCTTTCTTCCAAATTTTATTCCAAAATTTGTAGCCGAACGAAAGTAGGAAATTCGTGGAAATGGGTGGCAATCAAGCTTTCCTTCTCAACTAAATTGTTGAACCGTATTTTATGGTTAATTTGTCTATGTGCTGAATGCTTTAATTTTAATTTTCTTGACTGTAGAGTTCAGATATCCATTTTTGTTACGTTTATGGGTAGTGATTTTAGTGAAGTCAGATCATAATTTACCAAGTAATTCTACATAGTGTTATCTGGTGGCAGTGAAACCTGTAAGGTAGTGGCGATGGTGAATTGTAGCCACCGGGCGCCACTACAGTTTTTCATACACATCGTATTTACATTCCGTACTCATCGGAAATTGTGTTTGCCTAAACACACTTAACTGATTAGTCCTTAATGGAGACGCAGTGTGTTATAACTGTTCCATTTGCATATAATTTCCTAGTGTGGCTTTCCAACGAAGTTCCACGCATTGTAGACAATATATGCATATGTCCGCACCTTCGCGCATAACTTTGTGAAGTTAGACCGACTGGTCCATTAACCGTCTCTTAATTACTTACATTAATCTTAGGGAAGGGAAGGGAACAGACCGTAAGAAAGTCCATGAGAATTTTAAAATTATTTCTCCGGAAACGTCATCCAATTACGAAGTTAGGCCCTTATATACCAAGGCCATAGGGGACGGTTCAATGGATCGCGACGCTCGATACTTCCACTTTCCTTCAAGGTGTGGTACTTTCCCCACAGCTCTCGGCCTGTATCAACTATGCCAGGGCGCTTATCGTTATTGAAAGTTATCAGGTGGGTATTATTTGCAACATTCCTACGAACAGAATGCGGGGAAGTGTGCTGGAAGCGGGAAGTATAAGAGCTCGGAAGGGTGCTGGTAGGATGGATTCATGTAACTCCTTTCGTTGACCTGAGTATACGTATGTTGGCCTGTTTCAGCGTCAGCTTTCACGTCGTGCAGCGGTGTTAGTCGACGCCTTTCTTTTGGTTGGTTTTTTGTTAATCTGATATTGAAATCTGTAGTCTTACATTCTGTGGACGTGTTCAAGCCAAGAAATCTCATTAAAAGAAGACCATGGCGCAAAGTTCTTTTGCAGTGTTTAAAGAAATCGCCTTTTTCTTTTTTGCAAACAAAACTAGTGTTTTCATGAAAAACTGCCTTCTCCGATATTTTTATGATTACAGGCCTAATTTGTTCTCTGGTTTTATCGTTGATACTCGTACGGATTTTTAGCGTGTTCCAACTTACAGATAATTCTCTGATAATAAATCTTTCGAAACGCATTTTATTTCCTTGGCCGAGGAATCACTCCGGTGTTAAATCTCTATTCAGACCGACAAGAAACGAAAAGGGGAAAATACCGACGCCTCAGATGGGTTCGGACCATCGGTTATATATAGGCATGTAGGTGTCGTAAGACCGCTCTGCCTTGAACTGGACGTATACCGGCATCAGAAACATAGATAATGTCTGAGTAATTTAAAATTCTGATCTTACTTTGTATAGGAATAGGGTTATCCTCTGCACACATATACACGCACACAGAGGCATATAGATAACAACATGAGACCAGCGGGGAGCGTAATTGTATTTAGTGTTGGTAAGTGGGTGTGTAGCAGACTTACGATTATTGCGGTGCAATTGCCAGTGGTACCAGCTTAAATTGTTGTTGTTATGTTGCAGGTAAGTTCTGCACGATTGGTGTTGGTACCCCAGTGCTTCCGGGAAGACATGATCTTCGGACCTTTCCGCAAAAAGCCACCAAGCTGAGTTCAGGTATGCTATATGAGAGTTCTATCACGGGACAGTGTTGTCATGCAGAAAACCGTCTTGCGTTTTGTACTGCTGGTGCAGTTAAACGTGTTCAACAGTGCTTGTGGAGGGCTGGGAATGGTCACCGTGCTAAGCCGGGTTTCGATTTCTTTTAAAACAAAACCCCACATTTCGCGTCGTACCATATGGGTCCTGGTGAATATTTACATAAACAAGAAATAAGCTGTAAATTCACAGATTTTAATGTTAGGGATTATCGTGGTTGCGTACTCCGGGTTGTGCCACCGTGTATTATTCAGGTGGATACCAGCGTTTAAGAGCAACATGCTCCCCCCCGTCTGTGGTCTTGAAAAATTAGGACAGAGCTGACACTGAAGCGAAGATGGAGGCAACATGCTCTCCGACACGTGGGTGTCCACCTACAAGACCAAACGTCACGTGGCAGAAGGCTGTAATTATTACAGACAGAAACAAAATTTACATAGTTTCATAATCTGTTAGCTTTATTCGTTTACATTTTTCATACAGTAAAAACGAAAGTGCGTACCCCAGTTAGAATTAGATGGCACACGCGCAGAAACCAGGTTTCGTCTTTCGGCGAAACGGACGAGTCCACGTGACTCGGCGGGGGCGACAGTTCAGTCGACGACTGGCAGTCGACATGTGCGGGTGAGATGGTAGCGTTTGTACTGTTTGTAGTAAATACGTTTATCTGAGTTTTAATATGTCGCTTCAAGGCGGGAAGAAGCGGGTAAAAAGGAGTGGTGAGCGTGGAATAATTTATAAAGTGTACAAATTCATGAAACCTGAATCTGAGGTGGGTGTCACAATCCCTCTTTCAAAAGTGCAGAAGAGAGTCGCTAAAGCAACACGTGTTGGCAGGGGAACTTTATGTGGGATATTGAAAGAAGGCGAAATGTTAAAACTGATGTCGCAATGGCATTTTGAACTCCACATAAACTGAGACCGAAAGTTTCCACGAAAAGTATCTTAGATCATTTTGATGAGGCCACTTTGACGAGAGTGGTTCATAATTTCTACCTCGCTGAGAGAGAGCAACTCTGAAGGCAATCCACGCCAAAATGTGCGAATCTCCTGGTTATGAAGGCGTGTCCTCACTGAGTTTGGTGCTCAGAA
Source organism: Coptotermes formosanus (assembly GCA_013340265.1). Classification (NCBI taxonomy): domain Eukaryota; kingdom Metazoa; phylum Arthropoda; class Insecta; order Blattodea; family Rhinotermitidae; genus Coptotermes; species Coptotermes formosanus. The sequence continues at coordinate 523,102 of BLKM01009890.1, read as the reverse complement.
GAATTGGATTTAGGTACGTTTAATTCCCAGAATAGGTGTGAACTATGAAACCTGATACATTACCAAGACTCCTGTATTCTCAGCTCTAGTTACATGTTACGTCTAAATATTCGGCTTCAGTTTTGTTCCACTCTGCTGTAGGTGGAAGAAGACTTCTGACGACCGAAGGCTTATGGTGGAAAGGCATGATATCCGGTCGCTCACAGTTAAGTAGAGCCTGAACGCAATGTTATGGCACTGGGCAAACGACCGATTTTAGTCTCTCCGCTGGGTATCATCCGCAGACGTTACTAGAGGCATGTCGAGTTTGTTGGTCAGAAACCGTTGCAGAGTGGAGATCGTTCCATGTTGCCAGCTATTAGCCGAACAAAGACACCGCCTTTCTTAGAATGCTGGTACTACATTGTGACCCTGTCTAAAATAGGAAACCATACGAAGCCATGCAGATGGTTGTGGAATACTTCCGTTATCATCGGACTCCGACCGAAGAAATGATATGAGAACGTAAGAACACAAACGTATGTTTTTAGAAAGAGCTGACACGCTGCACTCACATTCTTCGCCCCTCATCTGCCCGCCCTTCTACTCACACTGCTCTCGTACGATAGGCTGCGCGCGCATCGGAGTGCCTATAACTTTGCGATTTTGCTATACGTGCGTGATATTGAAGCATACAGGGAAGAAGGGAGACTAGTCGTATACACAGATGAAACCTTTATACACAGTGCACATACAGTACCCAGTGCGTGGGATGACGGATCGGGAGCAGGATTGAAGACTCCTATTTCAGAAGGACAACATCTCATTATCGTCCATGCTGGTATTAACACACGAACCCAATTATACTGAACTTACACAGATCTCACTGTTAAAATCGTCATTTCTTCATTTTCAACAAATCGGTTCTTTTTCAGGTGTAGAGCGAGGTTTCATACCCAGTGATCTTTTAATGTTTCGGGCTGGTTCAAAAAGTGGACATTTCCACGACATGAACCACGCCAATTGTAAGAAATGGTTGCAGGAGAAGCTTATTCCAAATCTGGAGTCCAAATCAGTTACTGTGGTAGACAGTGCGTCTTACCACAATGTACAGGTCAGCCGGCACCCAACAAGCAATGCTAAAAATCAGAAATGCTCTTCTGGTTGAGTAAGCGTGGTATACGATACAGCTCCGACATGGTAAAAAGTAGAGCTGCACGATATCATAGAAATTGTATATTGTACTTGTGTAAGGTATATTATAATTGTATGGGTATATTGTATTTGTGTGGGTATATTGTAATTGAGTGAGTATATTGTAGTTATGTAGGTATATTTGTATTATTGAAGGTACGTTATATTGTGTGGGTGAACTGCCAATACGTGTACTGTAATTTGTGCTGTTCCGTTTATGTATGTGTTATTGTATTGTGGTGTCTGTACTGGTGTAAGACTGCTGCCACCGGGTGAAAACCCAATTGCAGTAAATAATAATAATAGTAATAATAATAATAATAATAATAATAAATGAACAACCCGCAATATGAGACATTTGCAATTAATGGTTTACTTGCCAAGCGTGGACACAACGGTGATCAGAGTGCCTCCCTACCTTCCCGACTTAAGCGCCATAGAAAAAATTTGGGGTATCGTGAAGAGCAGAATAGCTGCAAAAATGTTACATTTAAGCAGCGAGATGTTCAGCAACTGGCAGAGGGGAATTTTGCTGCTGTGACAAAGGAAGAGTGGGCTGCTGTCTGCAGACATGTCAGAGCTGTGGGATGTACATGAGTAGAGAGCGCGAGATGGACAGTGCTGTGGTGCAGATCATAATCAACGCCGATGATGATGGTGACACATCAGAATCTTCAGATTGTTGCGACGACGATGATGACATAAAGGAATTGCTCCACTTTCCAGTGACAGCGAGTAATACAGGAAACAGGGAAACTAGCTGTGTCAACGGATCATTGGATTTTAATCCTAGTACGAAAGGAAAGAATTGCAGGGAAGCAGCCATCTTGAAACTAATTATTTAATTTTACTGCCCAATTCACGACTTACCATGCTGTTTGGTAGCGTGTGTCATGTTTTTATTGCGGGTAGTACTGCTGGATAGCCTATGTCCCGCGCTCTTTTGACGCTACCGGATACCCTGGCCATTCTCCTGTTTCCCCTTCACTTCCATTCCCATGCGTCGCCGTGTGCCATATCATACTAATCGGGCTCTGCTAACTCGTACAGACGCTATGCTCTTTTCCTTTCGTACAGTACATTTTACACGACTTAAAGCAAAAACATGTCGCTATTCGAGATTTCTTAGTTTACTTCAATAGGTAGTAATGCTTTCAATGTTGGCACTGTTGCGATATGGGAAGTTCGTCGTAGTTTAAATACTGCGTATTTTCGGTAGCCTTCAATGGTATGACTTAATGTTACTACTACGTTCATAAATATATGTGTAGGTTCCAGAGTTTTGAAGCAGGCACAGGCAGACACATTTCGTGTTATGTGACTGCTGTACTTCTCTAACTATAGGGAGGGAAAATTTTATTTTAATTCATTGGAAATGTTCACTTAAACTTATGCTGTTTGACGCAGCTGTTTCTCTTGTCGCAAAAACAGCTGGGTGTGTAGTTTATCGTTGTGGGGACTCACGGATCACAGGTGTTATTGGGAAAATGTAACTTCGCAGACGAGGTCAACCACTGTCTGATGGTAATTACCACGCAGATATTAGCTGCACCCAGTTCTTGATATGCAGTATTCTGTTCTGAAATCACCATATTACGAATGAAACATTCATTAAGTCACATTTTGATTAAAAATTTTTAGAGACTATCTGCCGCCCAGTATTTTGAACCAGTTTTGTAATCTGCTCAGTTGTTATGACTTGTCAGTACGTATCGGAGGAAATACACAACACCTGTAGCAGACGGCAGCGTGGCTGCGTGTGTAATGCTCCAGACCGCGACAGTATTTCCTTACATTAGGAATATTACCTAGTGCTCCATATCGTCAACTTGAATTGGGCTACTTCGGCTTCCAGATCACTGTACGTGGTCATTTTCTTATTTTACTTTACGCTGAACAATTGCTGCAGTTTATACACCGTACATTCGCTAAAGTTTAAATCGTCTCACATTTTCTTGCGCTCCACATTCATATTACCGTTATTTTGTTTTAGTGTTTCATTTACCGACGACGCTGCAAATAAGCCTATGTAAATCCGGTGTTTGATGGACGAATGTGTATATATGGTGTTGTTAGTGGAGTGTGAGTGGCTGGTCCGTTGGGATCGAACCCGAGCCTTCTTGTCCTAGTAAGTCCCTCTCCATAATCATTCTGTTACTTCTTTAGGGTCTACGTAACAGCTGAAATTGGCGAAGTTTCGAGATTTAAGTCTTCTGGGATGTTACGCCGTGTTGATTGGTGGTTTATTACAGACGATTCGGAGGCGCTTACGTGCCTCTGTCTTCAAGGTAGAAGTAGAGGAAGAAGTTGCAACCATTTCTCCTAGCAACTTATTTTTCTCCGATGACGTTGAACGCAGCAAGCTTCTTCAAAATGTCGGTAAAAATCAACACGTTGTAATTTTTCATTGGACTTTAGTATGGCAAATAGTTACGAGCGTTTCGAAGACTTGTAGGGCTTTCATCTTCGAGGTGAAGTAGCCCAAGATTGCTCGGTCTGCTTGGCCTCCTGCAACTCTTCGAAATATCGGTGAATACTCAGCCCTACCTGTCGACGCGGCGGAACATCCCACCAGACTTTAATCTCAAATTGATGAATCATCGTTATATACCACACTTTTTAATATGTCACGAACGATCTGCTGATTTTTTCCAGTTCATGTATATGTAATTGCTTCTTCTTGTTCCATCAGTGGGCCTGCAGCGATTTTAATCATCAGCTAAGCACGGTCTCTAACAGGTAGCCTTCGGAATCACATATGGGGCATAATCTGTAAGCATTGTTCGTAGGATTTAATTTTGGGGTGGAAGTTGGGGCGTAAAAGTAGACATCTCGATTTTTATACCGTATTTTCTCAGTTGATATGAACGAAATGCATAAAGAAGTACAGTGGTACGTGTTAAATGGGTGCATGTGACAGGACAGGGGCCAGTGGCGGACCGTTGCGAAGGCGGCAATGAACTTCGGATTCTATAAAATGTGGAGAATGTTTTGATTAGCAGAGGACCTGTTAGATTCTCAGGGATGACTGTATTGTATGCTGTTAAAACAGCCAGTGGACTTCAAGGATAATGACTTAATTCATGACGTTTATTTCGTGCACCTGTAGTAGGTTTACTTTTTACCGCTGAGAGGTTTGTATATGCAGAAAATGAATGTGAAGTCCATTTAGGGCTTTCATGTCACAAAAGACACACTGAAACAGTGTATATATACAGCAGTCCGCAGTTGTGAGTAAAATTCCTATCGTCATATATGTAAACTAATGTTTGGTTCAAAGCTTTATTCCTTGGTTTGTTGCTGGGTTGTCAACGTATCTACAGCAAGATGGCGCGTACAGCGTCTGTTACCGAGCCGCCAGCTTTGATGGTTCTGTCGGCACATTTCATAGCAACACGTAAGACTTTGTGGGTGAAGATAAAAATGTATGAACAACACGTAGGCTTTGAATATACGAAGTAACAGTCTGTTATATAGCGGCACAACTGATGATGGACATTATGATGCTGTCATTTGTTTTGGATAATAAGGTAACAATGGTCCGTTCGGAGAATGGGTTAATCAACTAACACTTTATGCATTAGACCTCTTATTCCTTGGCTATGTTGCTCATTTAAATACTTATACTTCTATCACCGATTCTTCTGCCCTTGTAAGTAGATCCCATCACCGCGTTTTCTAGTCTTCTGGATTACTAATTGTCCTTGGCAGAGCAAAAATCGCAGGCACCGTGCGTGTCCTGACCTCACTGTCCAAAACACCTTAAAAGAGTGGCGACGTGCTCTTCTTGTGATTTTCACAGCTTAGGCCCATGCTTCTTCCGAACTCGTAACAACCTATTTTCCTTTTCCTTGCATTAAAATGCGCGTTTTTAGAGTCGGTCGCTCTATGTTCTATTGAAATGATTAAACATATTCCAGTGTAGCCATTTACTTTTATTATGTACTGAGTGGACACCTAATTCCGTTCGTTTAGCTTTGGTTTTTAATTTTTTATCGTTTGTTTGATTCGTTGACATTTATTAAGAACTTAATTTCTACTGGTTGGATTTTGTTGCCGCATCTACTTCTTAGTCAGAGTTTACCTGCTGTGTGAAGTGTGGGGATTGCCATTCCTTCTGGACGGTTTTGAATGTTTAGTGATAATAGTGTGAGGTTGTCGTGGATTTGTACAGGACAGGCAGGCTACAGCTATCTTTATGATACGCAGCATAAGACAATTAAAAGTTTTCATTGCCAAACAATAGTTATGTTTCTTGTCACGCCATAGCAGTTACAAGGCTCTTAGTAACAGTTTGGCTTCGTATGTGCGAAGGCTTTAAGAAAGTAAGCGCTGTGTGTGTGTGTGTGTGTGTGTGTGTGTGTGTGTGTGTTTGGGGGGGGATAAAAGTAGTGAGGTAACACTTCTGGGAAGAATTAGGATGTATAGTTTACAGTGTCTGTGTGTTGGCGAGCCTGTTTTCTTTCGGAGCTGGGAATTCTGGACTGACCTCTTGTGAATGTTTTCATCTGTTTAATGTATATCGCCGTCTCATCACAAACCAAAAGAAAGCGAGCAACAGTTGCCAGGCGTCTGACTTACTGTTGCTGCAGCCGATCTTATGCGATGACATAAAGAAGTGGAGATGCTGCTAGGGCGAAAATGCAGAATAGAATTTTTGGGCTTAAAGAAGAATGAAGTGTGTAACAGGAGACCAGGAACGTGGAGAAAACTGTAATGAGGGCTAATCTAGTTTTATCATGTAGGCCAAGGAGGGCGATATGGCTGTGCATAAGCCTGTATATCATGCGTGGGAGAGGTTGGGTGTGAGGTTATGGTCTAGACTGATCTGGCTGAGGACGGGAAAGAGACGCTGTCTCTTCTCGACAGGGCAATAAACGTTCGTGCTGCTAAAAAGGCAGCGAGTTTCTTTACTAGCTGAGCTACTGTTAGGGTCTTGAAAATAATGCTGCATGGAATTTGATGTGAGAGGCATTATAAGTCTGCTATGTGAATGCATGTGTAACACATATGATATGTGTAAAAGCATTACTTAGCAGTCCCGTTACTCCTGAAAGTCACTACTGCCTCCGACGGATAACTTCTTGGGACTACGGGGAGAGAATGAGCGATCATGTTCACAAAAGCTTATGTGAATCTAGCTGATGTTCTGTAATTCAAAATAGATGCGGGATCTATTTAGACGGCTTCGACAAGAAAGTGATTCAAATTGCCATCGAGGAATGGTACTATGTTAAGGAAGTTATACCCATAGTAAAGAAACTCTTCTTTGCACCAAAAGCGGAAATCGGGTGGGAATGGAGTGCCTTCTCTGATCATTGTTACCAGAAGAACAGGGTTTGTGTAGACGCCGTCACGGAGCAGGGGACTCTTTCTTGTGCAGCGCGCAGACTTGTGAATTGGCGCTCCATATACCTGATCGAAGCTGTAAAGTTACGGTGGGATGAGGAGGAGGAGGAGGTTTTTATCTGGAGGGATATTGGGGTGTTCAGGAATGTACACTTTCACAAATGGGTGGCTGAAACTAGACGATGTACAGGGAATAATGGCGTGTGACAGTCTAACAAAGAACTGAAACTTGCAAGTGTGGTCTTAAAAAGGTTTTCTCGTAGCAGATCGCTTGGTTTACACATTAGTGTGGACAGATGAATCCAGTCAATCTTCACATATGACTTACCAAGGCAGTTTTACTAAAGATTCGCATCTTGCAAGCAAGAACATACGTTACTCCTTGGATATCAGGAAAAGGTGGGGTTGATTACTTGGCTTAAAAAATCATGGTTTAAAGTCTCTAAGAAAGGAAGTTAGATACGATTTAATAGCATGAGCCGAAAGGGAAAAGAGTATAGGGTTAACAGATTCTTAAAAAAGACATGGTCCCATGGTGGATTGGTTACCCTAGAATGGGTGATTAAACTTCTCATGAGCTTAACTGGACCAAACACAGCAGAAATGACCGGGAAAGTAATATCGAGGGGACGTTCTCACGGAGCTTCTTGGAGAAAGTCACAACTGAGGCGCTGTCTGCTGTAGCAGGAGGCGACTGCCGTGATTTGGTAAAACATGTGTGTTTGTGAAACAGTTCTGCTTGCGTTTGCGCACTGTGTCGAATTTTTCTTTTCTTGCCATGGTCTCGTACATAAGCACACTGCCATTTTCGCGAAGTGAAGCGTGAAGACGAACGCTACAAGCATTTCATACCACCGCACTCGGTGGCAGTGGCTAATCAGCTGGACAGACTGGGAAGGTCTCTCGGGCCGCCGGATAGGGGACTGTTTGTTAGCCAGGTCATGACTTCCTAGAAAAGACTGGTCAGTGAATAAATAAAAATAATAAAAGTAATAATAATAATAGAACGGAGGAAAATTAAAAACCAGATGTAAAAACTTAGACCCTTTAGTTATGATATCTGTGTGAAACTCTGACCTTGACAAATGCGCAAAGATTGCGTTTAAGAAAGGAAAATTAGTTCACTTACAAACTTAATACTTGACGCCGGAAGAGAAATACAAGAGTTTGAACAGGGAAAAACGTACAAGTGCCTTGGGACTGAGGAAAGTTAAAGTATATAACATCAGCAAATGAACGAAAGGCTGAAGAAGGAATGCACCAGGAGGTTAAGAATGATACTGAAATCCGAGTTGAATGCCAAGAATAAAATTACAGCAGTTGGAGCATTAGCCGTCCTAGTGCTAAGATACGGTTTTGATATAAGTATTTGGAGACTAGAAGAAATGAGAAAAAATTGAAAGGAAAACTAGAAAGATATTAACTGTGTATGAAATACATCACCCTAAGGCTGTTACAGATAGGCCATATGTAAAAAGGAAAGAAGGAGGAAGAGGCCTCTTACAAAATGAAGCGACATATAAAGCACAGATAGTTAAATATTGCAGAATATTTGAACACAAAATATTTAGAAGACCAGTTGGTAAATATTGTTAAAAGCCACGAAAGCAATCGACCAAACATAAACTGAACAATTAAAACAGCAGCAAAAGTTGTAGAAGCATTAAAGAAATCAAACGAGAACACTGGTATGAGCATGCACCAAAATGAATATGAGGTAACTATATTATGGAATCAACAAGTGCAAACCGACAGAACTGTCCCTAACAGTAGACCTGACATCACAATCCGGGATAATGAAGGAGGAACACGTATACTACTAGATGTTCCAACGTCAGGAGACAGAAATGTGATCAAGAAAGAAACCGAGATAATTTTGAACATAAAGAACTTACAATAGAAATACAGCGCATGTGGAAAGTAAAAACAAAAGTGATACCAGTGGTAATAGGGTAACTGGAAGCTTCTCAAAATCACTCAGATAATACCTGAGCCACTTATACCAGGAAAGCACGAAATCAAGGAACCACAGGCTGTAGCCATATTGGACACTTCACACACACTTCGGAAATGCGGAAGTACAGAACATTCAACGTGAAAAGTTTCGTTACGTGTGTCGTGAATTGTAACTATAGAATAGCTGCAACACTCTATACCCCAGAAACATGGTTTCCTTCAGGTATGCAATTGTAAATACCCTGCATAAAGGTATAATAATGTATATAAACGTATAATAATGATGACAGTAATAATAATAATAATAATAATAATAATAATAATAATAATAGTGTAGCTGTGTTCCTGTCGCTGTTGTTGGTTTGATGGTGTATCCTTGTAGCTGTTTGTACTGTAGAAGTAATGGGGGTTTTCCGGTTCTCTATACCAGCGCCTATCAACCTATGTGTCGCGACGTGTCACGAGCAGTTGCTAGGTGTGCCAAGAGAAATTTGACCATCCACAACGTGATTCCCTAGCTAAATAGTAAAATTACGTATAGCAGTGTCATATTAGCACACTTAGCACTCTAGCACTATAATAATAATGGCACAGTCGATAGCGAACGGCATAACCTTAAACTCACATTGACAAGGAGAGGGAGAATCTTCAGGCTGCAGTGTACGCTTGCATCATGTGTAATCGAAATATCATCGCATAGCTCCCGAAGAGGCGTGATGTAAATGTAAACCGTGCCTTCACTTTATTGCAACAAACACATTTTTCGTCTTCATGGAAAGGGAAGTAGAAGGGAGAGGAAAGACACGGAGACGACTAGCTATGCTCTGATTGGTTCTTTTCAAGGTTTTGGCGGACGACATTTTGCAGACAGTCTTTCGCATAGGCGTGATTCGGCCAGATCCATAATGTAGGTATGACATCTGCTTTCTGCAGTATCCAGCGCGGATATTTCCAGAATTTCGAGAAACGCTACGATCTTGTTAGTAGCCTGTTTTTGATCCTGTATTCTCTGAGAATTGACCTGCTCGTTGCTGTGTGTGTTTTCCTTGCATTTCTGCAGTAGGCAGCGCAGTATTTATTGTTGTTAGATCACACATCTTCCATCTGCTGGTTCATAATTTGAAACCAGTTACTGCAGTCTGCCAAATTTCGCGGGGATTCGATTGCACTCGGTTCAGGATTCACGTTTCGCCATTTGTCATCTGTCAGCCAACACAATTCTTGTCAGATGTTCGTGATGGACAATTTTCTTCCTAAGTGGACCTGTTGCGGATTAATTACTTTACTCTGAGATCAGTTTGAAATTTACCGCTTGAAGACGGTTTGAAGCGATGTGATATCTATGTTTATCATAATAATATATTTGTTTCTTGTAAATTCCATAAAGACAACGGGTCAAGATTGCAATGCAGATTCGGCGGCAGTTATACTGAGGAGAGGCAACATTAAGTCATAGGCCTGGACAGGCCCTGAGGGTTCCAGGAGGTTGAGGCTCCCAGATTTCCAAACAATGGGCGCAAAAAAGTGGTAAGGATGCCAGCCTTAGGCATCGACCGCCTTTACCCTACAGGAAATATTCCTGGTACTCATTTTTGTTAGATGCTGAGTCGACCGCAGGGCGAAAGTGCCGCCGGGAGGATTACGTGAACGAAAAATTCTAATGGCACCGTCGGGAATCGAACCCGAACACCTTCGAATACCTTCCCAAAAAAAATTGCCGCAAATACGAGCCAACCGCTCAAATGCTTCCTTCGAGTGTAGAGGCCTTATTTGCACTCTTCTGTAGATGCAAGGAGAACTGTATTTATATATTTCACAACTTCTGAACTCCTGAGATGGGATGAACTATAGTTCATGTAGAATTTTGAAGGGAATTTGCAAAGCAATGACGAAAAACGACTGTTGGCTTTAGTATATCTTTCCGCCTATCTGCATGGAACAACTGTGCTGTTCCCGGACGAATTTTGAGTAAAAATTGACATGGGGAATTATTACCAAAATTTGTAGACATATTCTGTTGTTGGTTAGAAAGAACAAAAATAAGACACTTTACATGAAAATTTTACGTACTACCTCCGTTACTAACTTTACCATTGCTTTTATGATCAACATGGTTAACCTCTTTGCTGCGATTACCAGTGTTCATATGAGTGCTGCCATTACCCTGTTTGCTAAGGTTAGCAGTGTTCTGTCGTTGCTGTGGTTACGCGAATGCGCCGGAAGTGTTTTCGCCGTGTGGACATTATCTGGCGTGTTCACTGACTCGCAGTGTTACAGACATGTTTTTGAGAAATACGCAATCTTTTGTTAAGACCATTTTTATCGAAACAGAGATATATAATGTATGGTTATTGGACGAAATCTGTTACAGTTTGAAATGTACGAACGTATAATTTTGGGCACGAGGAATACGAACGTGTGCGGCTTCGAATTTGGGTTTCACAAGTTCGAGGATCTGTTCTTATGTATTCTGTACAGTTACGTGTAACAGCAGTTCATTAATTGTAACTTTTTATGTACGAGTCCGGTCTCTTTTTGTACTGATGTAAGCATTCAAGGAAGTGTAAATTCCCGTGATTGCGATGGCTACACCACCGCCATATCCAACATACTCGACATCTTTGCCTTATAAATGAACACAAATCAAGAAGAAGACACTGGAATTGCTATAATGTTGTAGGAATTTCCCATAAGCAGCGAAGACAAATAAAATGTTACGTTTCACTCATTCCTGGATTCCTTTATATAACCCCACAGTTCTAAATAAGGAAGCTTGTCTGAGTGTTGTCTCTGTATAACTTTTCGAATGAAGAGTACAGTTGTACAAACATGGGTAGAAACCTGCTTCATACAACCGGTGGCGTTGCTAGTGACCGTTGATCTCTCTTGCATCACAATATAAATTTCATCATTCCACATACGAACCGGGATAGTTGTGTGAAGGACGTGACTGGTTACGAACTGAACCGGTGGGTTTCGATATGCGGCAATAGAGGAATTCTCGCTGCCTCTTCTTGCCTCCAAGCTTCAGAGTGCTGGGGAAAAGACGGGCGAAGTGTGATGCCTGTCATTCACCGCCATCCAGTGCCGATGGCTGTAAAATGTTATATTACTTCCATGTCCGGTGGACGCATTCATGGCTTGTTGATGAGGCACAGTACAAATTTACCTGCCTCTGTGCACGCTATGAAGTCATATGGGGAATGGAGGTTTAGATGGACGCGGCCAGCTTCATGCCCCGGCTGCCCTACCTGCGGAGAAAGAGCACCCGGTAGCCTTTGAATAATAGTTTTGGTGGGCCCCAGAGCTGGACTGTACATTTTGGAGAATGTAAGAATTTCTGCTCGTGCAGGGAATCGAAAGGATTCCTTCAGATGTTACTTATGTAATTATTATTTATATAGCACTTATAACTTGCCATACCTCGCCCCCGACCTTCTCCTCCTCGACAACGATGGGAACATTTGAACCCGTTCTGGGTTTCAGAAGTTAAATTTGGCGCTTCGTTGTTCTTCATACGTCTCGGTTTCCTCTGGGAGCTAATGTAATACCATGATAGGTGTCATCCAGGTTTCATTGTCTACCTCTCTCCAGTTAACCGTTAATTTTGTGTCCGTCAGTTATGTCTTACGTGTCTTGTAACTTGCTTACTTCATGCCATTGCATTTATCATTTCTGAAACAGATATAAACATTCAGATGTATTTTTAGGTAGCTCTGCCGTTGTTGAGAATGGAGTTCTTTGCTCCCGTCAGGTTGAACTAGGAAATACAGTGCTTTGCATATGTCAGCGTTTTAAAAATGAATCTTCCCGTAACTTCGACAAGCCACCATATTTCGACACAGTGAAACTGGAGGCGTGATATTCACCATCATTCCTCTGTACGGAAAGTACTGTCGCTCGGCTTCTGTATGGCTGCTTTTGTGATTTGCAGCCCATGATTTCTCGATGTCACATTTCTGGCCTCGTGAAAAGGCTGAGACGAGTAGGAAGGTTGTAGTTGTTCTGTTTACTAATAGGGGGCCTGGGAACCGGCCTTTGTGATACTTCAGATGACCAGTGCCAGATCAAGCAAGCAGTGTTCTGCTGCAGGTGTATCAACTGCCATTTCTTTAGATCGGACCGAAGTGTATGTATAGTTGTCATTAAAACAGGTAACTCAGTGTGAGTATTTTGATTTCAGCGTAGAAGCCAGTTGCCTCCTTTTTGTATTCAAAGAGGAATGTCGTAAAATGACTCTTCATTTTAGACAGTGGGCATCTTTTTCCAGTTTTTGGTTTATTTAATGGCGACATGACAAATGAAGACTGCAAACGCATAACATCGAATGACAAATGACAACAAAGTTAGTGAGTTTTGGAGTTTGTAAGAGGAAATGATCTTACTTTTGTTGACAGAGACGATGTCCGTTATTTGAAAGGTGTGATGGACGCTGCACAAAGCTCTCGAATACCGCGTTTTGTGGCCCGATTCAAAACAGAAGCCTTCCGTGTTGAAGCACGGACACCGAGACGTCGTGCATTTTGGTGCAGCAACAGATGTCCCTGTAGACTGCATTCGCGAATTATCCTGTTTGGATCTCGGACGGGTGGCTGGCCATGCTATTATCAGCCTTTCAAATGAATGCCAGGATAATAGGCCTGAACACTAAAATAGGCCGTGACCGATCCGTTACAAACCCTTTCTTGCTTACGATTCATGATCACTTCTGCATCTCATTCTACTTCCAGGACTGACACTGAGTCGGTAGAGCAGTAATGATCAGTCATCGTTGGACTATTATTGCAGTCCTGAATCACTGGGTGAATGTAACTGATGTAATGAAGCGCCGTCTTATTCTGCTTAAGGCGTTACGGCAGAATTTTAAGATGGGAGCATAATCGAGAAAACGGGACACTTTCGAGATCAGAACCCGGTACATACCGAATACGAAGCACTAGCAACAGCAGCGATGTGTGTTGGACCAAGAAAGACTGTCTGTAACATCCGTGGGCGCGGAAGACTTTTAACTGTTGTTCAGCCGAGGGGCAGGCAGTGAGCGACTTGCCTACAGTTCTGATGCTTGGTACCAGCATTAACGGGTATTCATCAAATTGTATTCACCTAGAAAAAGTCGAGACATTTCATCCTTTGACTAACGGTCTTAACCTCACGAGTGATTCGATGGGACCTAGAATAATAGATACTTTCATTAGTGAAGTGCATTGACTTTAAATGAAAATTTAACAAAGAAGACTTCACACATGTTTCAGTTGGCATAGTAAATTGCAGTCTGGTATTATAGCGTTTGGCCCCGCTGAAGTTTGCGCAGTGCGAAGACTGGAGACGGATTGAAAGGCAAGCAACCATGCAAGTCTCTGAATGGGGCAAGAGATTTTTCTCTTCTTCAAAGTGCCCAGACCGGCCCTGGGGCCCTCCGAGCCTCCTGTCCATGGGTGCCATGGCCTACTTTTCTTGGGTGAGGAGGAGGAGGAGGAGGAGGAGGAGGAGGGGGGGGGCTAAAGCGGCCGAGTCGTATAGCAGACCACGCACCTCCGTCTAGTGCCAGTGTTTAGGATGCATGAAGCTGTACCTTCACATTTCCACATTCTTTCAATGGCGTGGGGCTTAATTAAGCACAGAGACGCCCTTTGCTATGCCTTTTTGATGCTTCCATCTTAAGGGTATGTGATTTTTTTCACCTGTCTTCGCCTCAGACATTTGACTGATTTTCTTCCTCTTTCATTGGCAGCACAACTTTAATTGAGGCGCTATTCACCATTTACTCGCTCCTTACCCTAATTGTGTTCTGCCTTCCTTGTATTGAAGTGTACGCTTCTTCTTGAAGGTGGAGGCAGTAGGTTCCTCCAGAACCGTGGTAACTTTTACCAGTGTAACGGCGTTACAGCAATAACGTTGGTTTTTGCGGTTGCGGTTCTGATTTGTATACGGAACATACAGGGTTTGAATGTTGGGTGGTACACTGACTATCCTGACAGAAGTTTTCGTGGTTTTCCTTATCCCATCCAGGCACATGCGAGCATAGCAGCTTAAATTCATTATTTGCTGTCGTCCAATCCCTGTACAGCATAGGCGTAACTTGGTGGGAGAAATATCCCCCCATTATTTTTTCAACTTAGGAATAGTTTATTTTGTTGCTGAATTGAATAATGGCAAATACAAAATAGAAAAAAAAAAGAAAATGAGAAACTTACGTTTTATGGGACCAGTGTTTTCCTCCTTCAAATTTGACTCCTTTTATAAAATAAAGTTCTTAATACCCATGGTCACTTTTGCCCCCCTCCCCCTCCCCCTCCCGCAGTGTTATTAGCCAAGTTACGCCTGTGCTGTACAGTGTAATATGCTGAGAACTTCTGATGGCGTTGTTACGTGATACTGCAACTAGTGAAGAAATACACGACATCCAGCCCCAGGAAACTGTTATATTTAGTATTAAGTCGTCCCACCATTACTGCAGAACTAGTGATGAGAGGTTTTGCGAGAACGAGTTACGTTAGAGAAAACGACTGCTGGGGTAGTTTGGGACCCGATGGAATATTCAGAGCAAAGCGCCCGAACAACGCAGCTGATGCAGCGACCCGTCACCACATTATCTTTGAAAAGAAGTGTAATATGCGAATTGAATTTCATGAAACTTCATGTGGAAATATTTTAAAGTTGCCGAGCTGAAGTGGAGCGGGTTGGCAGTGCAGTAACGCTTGTGACCCGCATTTGTGTTAGGCCGCTTAGAAACTCGTTCTCGCTTGTGGTTCTCGAAGACTGCCTCCAAACTACATGGCCATTTCGTATCATATTCCTGATTCATTTTTCACAATTGTCTCACAGGACGTTACTTGACTTCGTCAGTATATTTAACTTTATTAAATGAACATATACACCGACAGTTGCCAATCCGATCATTATTTCTTGGTTTGCCGTCTCCCGTAAATGAACTGATGTGATTGTGTACTAAGAGGACACTTCCACTTCGTTTTGTCTTCTTTCTGGCTCCTTCTCAGTCTTAAAACCCTGTGGCATATCACTGATGAAATTTGAAAGCCTCGGTAGGCAACTGAAATGTAGGCTATACCAGTGACACGATTAGCTCAGTCAGTAAAATGACTACTGTAAGTTACGGGTTGGACAACCGCAGACTCGGAGGGAGAGATTTATATCTGAAGACACGGCATCCAGACCGACTGTGAGGCCCACCCATCTAGAGCCTGAACGGAATGTGATGGCACTACGCAAAGCACCGATTTTAGTCTCTCCTCGTGGTACCGTCCGCAGGCATTACTGGAGGGGTATCGGGTTATTTGGTTAAAAGTTGTTGCAGAGTGGAGATCGTTCCTTGTTGCCAGCTATTAACCGAACAAAAACATTACCCTTCTTAGAATACTGGTACTACATTCTGGCTGTGCTTAAAATAGGAACCCATATGAAGCCATGCAGATGATTGTGGAATTCTTCCGTTATCGTTGGATTCCTGCTGAAGAAATTTTATGAGAAAGTAAGAACACAAACGTATGTTTTTCGAAAGATAGGTGACACGCTGCACTCACCTTCTCCGCCCCTCATCTGCCCGCCCTGCCACTCCCAGTAGTCTCGTACGATAGGCTGCTCGCGCATCAGAGTGCCATAACTTTGCGATTTTGCTATACCTATTCATTGCGTAGGAGGGAGTAAAGCGGCCAGGGGCGTGAAGCTCATCAGTCACCTCCATTTAGTGCCAGAAGAATTTATGTGTATCTCAATTTTCCACTAAACATTTCCAATGCATGGTGCTTAGTGTACTTGGAACAACTTCTTACTCATATTTCATTTGTACGAAAAGAGCCTTATGAAGATTTACATTGCAACTGCTCAAACATTCGCGCATACTTGCACACATACACATAACCATAAAATTAGACGCTGTATCATATGTCGGTATATTTGCACTCACATTGCCCATATGCGTGGGCGTATTCACCATCCGTACAGAGTTTCATGTGTCCAGTTATATGCGTTCTTCAGTTCTCGTAATGAAACGAGAAAGTAAATATACATTTCACTCTGTCGTTTTTCATATTCACCATTTCCCACAGAAATACGCTTGAACGGAAGTCGCGCAACCACATTGAATAACCTCAATATTGCTCCAAACAAGGTGTTTTCAAACTTTCTTGCTGGCGTGCCACGAAATAGAATTTAACAAATTCAGTGTACCACCCATATCTTTTTTGTATTTGAATAAAAAAAGCTGACATGGGAAAGAATGGCTGCCGACGGGAATGAGTTATACAGTATGATGTTGCCAGCGATGCTGCATATGAGCAGATATATGTGGCCTATGTTTTATTATTATTTTTTAAAAATATCCTGCTTTATATATATATATATTTTTTTTTTACTAAGGCCGCTACTGGTAAACATTGGTTGGCCTAGCAGTAGTGGTATGCGCACCACATTTCGAGAAACCATGCTCTGGCCTGAAAACGTTCGAATGGTTGGATTAGGGTAAAAGAATCGTGACATCCGTCCACGTGAATTTCAGCGACCCAGTCTCCCCAGTTTCCTTGATTTACGCGTACGTTTTGCGGCAATGAATACATGCACGTAACATACATCGACCTGCCGGACTGGTTTTAGTTTCTAAAACAATGCCAATAAAGCACTTGAGCGATACTTAATTTTGACACGTCGCCTGTTAGCCTAACATTTTTCTTAGTCCTTCTGTAATATTTGTACTTCTCAGAAATCTTTATTTGTTTGTAGTACTAAAGCCATAACTACGTAGAAAGTAAATCTTGGAGATTCCATCTGTTGCGGAGCGCCTGATGTCTCTCTGTCACGCGCGCGCACTACCTGCTGCTACGCTCCTCGCACCATTGTATTGGCTGCCTCACCAGTATCGCACTCCTTAATCTACTGGGAGTTTTTCGATAACGTGGGACCTAGCACTGCAGAACGGCAACGATGCTGTCCAGTCTACGGCGCAGGGTCCGGAGTTCAAAGAATCTTCGTTCGTAACGCCACATACGACTAGGGCTACGGATTGGAAAACCGAGGAATCATGTTTCGATACGGCAGAAGGGATTTTTCTCCCTTCCGTAGCGTCAAGGCCTGTGCAGAGGCACACCAAGCCTCATATCCGGTGAGTATCGGGGCCTTCGACTGGGTCGTAAAACGACCTCACCTTCATATAGTACCGAGGTTAAAAACGCGTGAATGGGTGCAAGTAGACCTGTACTACCATGTGACCACATCCTTGCCGCCTGGCACTTAATTATGCGCAGCAACAACTTTACTTTCTACACTCCATATAAAATGAATATAAATTCTCTGCCGTAGACAGAGGGGATGGTGCGTTAACAGTGGGAGGGAGCGATGGGGAGGGTTGATCCAGGGGATGTCTTTCCGTGTCCGGAGTATAAGTTGTTACCCGCAGTCGGTCAAGACGTACGTACTTTCGAGAGGCATGCCTTCGAAATCATTAACGAAGTAGTCGCTGTTCATTTCAGCCTTCTGATTGCATGCAGCTTTATTAAATGATGAATAAACAGATCTTGCGAGGTTTTAGGCTTTTGCAGAGGTACTTCCGCGTTCTCGGTTCTTGCGGGATATTGCACCGCGTCACTGGGTGGTGGGTGCTCAGCGTGTCGCCACGGCGTGCTGTTCTCCTCTGGCAGGGTCAGATGTCGAAAGAAGATTCGACCCTTGGCGATGGATGCACCATGTTCCGAAACGTCGGTCACCAATTATCAAGTGAAGCGGCGCAATATCCCAGCAGAACGGAAAACCAAAACTGTGCGTATTATGGAAAGAATATGAACAGCGAGAGCACATGAACAACTACGATATAGTCAACCTTTGTAAGGCTTTAAGTTTCCATGGTGCTGAGTTCTCAAGGTTGCTGTCTCGTGGGTTGTGACGCCGTATATTCGTGTAGATTGATGCCAACTTTTCGACCCAGAAGTCGGGGCAGCATTTTCTTCCGAAACGTCGCTGTTCACTTACACGACTTGCTTCTACAGTAAACTTCAGATTAAATACAAGGGAGCAAGACAGTAGGCTATATATGAATAGAAATGGTCAATCAAGGTACCAGTTACTGTCAGTATCAGAAGTCCGCGGACGATGTTCTTCCACATCGGCTACTGTTGGGTAAAAACAAATTCGCTATGACGTGGGACCGAGGTAATTGTTGCTTGGTAACGGGTGACAGGAAGTCGAAGCAAGGCACATATAGTTATCCGCACGTTCTGTAATCGGAAGGAAAATGGCCTAGCGCAAAGCAGACAAGTAGACTGTTGAAAATATTCTTCGTCTATGACGCAGAGTCCAGGAGTAGAGAAATATTAAAATGTTAAGAACACCCATTGACATCCACATGTAGTAATGTGATCAGTGGCGTAGCTAGACTTTTGATTCCCGGGGCCAGCAATCAAAATGGCCTTTCCGACAGAAACTACAGGCTATAAAAATCACAATAATTTATTGAATTTCCATTTATGTGGCTCAATAATTTAAAACTTGTTGATAGCATAAAATCTATTCTTTTTAGTTAAAGTATTTACTTTACTGCCCGTTTTGCTGCCTCTTGGAGTCTGCTGTCCGGGGCGCCCGCACCTCTCGCCCCACCCTAGCTACGCCCGTGCTGTGCTTAGCACTAGGCTATGGAATGGACAACCGAGGAATCATGGCTCGATTTCTGACGGGCTAAGAGATATTTATCTTCTCATAAACTTCCTAACCAGCTCTGGGTCCATCCCACCTGGTGTTCTGTTGGTACGTGGGGTAGCGGAGGTATAGTGCAGTTAGGATCAGATGGCACACGCGCAGAAACCAGATTTCGTCTTTCGGTGAAACGGATGAGTCCATGTGACTCGGCGGGGACGACAGTTCAATCGACTACTGGCAGCCGAGGTGTTCGGGTCAGCTAGTAGCATTTGTACTGTGCTGGAGAGGCTATGTTCCGCGGTCTTGCGAGGCATGCTGGATACCCAGTCCAATCTCCTGTTGCCCCTTCGCTTCCCCTCCAACGCGTCGCCGTGTGCCATGTCATGTTAATCGTGCTCTACAGCTGGTTGCTTACCTCCATACGGCGCTGAGGGTATACGTCCACTCTCCCGTATGCATACTTGTGCATGGCGTGCACAGGGGCAGCTTTACCTGACTGTACTTCGTTCTGCGTGAATGGAACTAACAGGTACGAATTTTCGTGTTATAGGCGTATGCGAATCGTTCGAATTTTTCGGTAACTGTTCTGTTCGTAATTTTTGTAAGACCCTGAATTGAGTTGTGTGTTCTTAGTTTGCCACTGTTCGGGGAATAAATAAGTCAGATTATAAATTTTCGTCGTGAATTTGCACATCCGACAACCAGTAAAACAGGCGGTGAATGTCGGAGTGTTATTCCAAGTCAAGGGGGGCCTGGCGGGCTTAGATTGCTACATTGGAACTATACACATACAGTGTACTCTGGATTATCCGTTCGTGGTTTATCCGGTTTCCGCGTCACTAATGACGAAGGTGGAAAGTAATGTGGTTTAATACTGAGTGCTCGAACAAAACCTTCAATAGGAAGGGAAATGGTGGACTATTTACGTAAACAATACGCGTAAACTATGTATGTATAACAAATAAATTACAGTTTTATTATTTGTTTGTGGCTCAGTAAAGTATATGTTTTGGACTATCCGTGTTTCAGAATTATCCGTGCACACCTCTCCCGACCATTACCCCGCATAATCTACAGTACACACTAAGACTGTAATGTGCTGACCTCCTGGTTATTAAGGCAGATGGTCACGAGTGTTTTAGGAGGAAAGTATTGGTACCATGTATGTTGTCTATACACGCACTGTGTTCCCTCGAATGGTGGGTAACAACCTGACTGCACGCTGTTATACCACAGAAGACCAGAATATGAACAATAAAGTCTTTTTTATCACGTTTTCCCTGCTATAAAGTACCCGAGATACCGGTAGCTGACTTGATATAATGTTTAGGCTGTGGGCTGGATGACCGAAGGGTCGTTCGATTCCCAACAGAAGCAGGAGATTTTTCCCTTACCCAAAGCAACCACATCGGCTTTGGGGCTCACACAAGCTCGTACTCAGTGGGAAATTTAGGCACTTTCTCCGGGGGTAAAGCGAATGTGGCGTCAAGCTGACCACCTAACGGCTATCTAGTGTCTAGTTTAAGAATTGCTGGAGTTATGTGTATGCTTTACCCTATGTCTTCAGGGCATGGACGGGGACAGCATTACCTGTTCTATACCCTATCTCCCGAAATAGAGTAGGTTCATTTGATTCAGCGCAGCTGATCCGCTCGTGTCTCCAGTGCTCCACCATTTTCAGCATATTCAGAACATTCACACGCGTCTGATGTGAAAATAGGCCATTTCGCGTTCTTCAGTGAGGTATGAAGTGACTTCTGTGTATGTCACACACGAAATCTGGACTAAGAGTGTCGTATTTTTCAGGAAAGATGGACTGAAACTGCGTTTTGGAATGTAAAGTCCTTTTTCATGGATTTTGAAAGAAAATTTCTGAGCCGGACTTTTCTTATACACATTCAAGGAGTGCAACTTAGACAACTCTGAATTGAAATTGGGGGTTTGGGAAAGGAGTTAAAAGTGAAAGTTCATGTGAGTGTTTAAGCACCGCGTCATGAAGGCATATGGGGGAATTGGGGCGTGTACGTCTAGTTTCACGCATCTTAAAGTATGAACTAGATGGGAGTGGTCAGCTTTATGTCCGAGGGACTTCACCCGCTGTGCCCATTCGATAAGAGACTAAGTGGACCCAGAGCCTGTCTGGATGCTTTGGAGAAGAATGCCTTGCCTCTGCCCCGAATCCGTGGTCTTCCTGTTCTTAGCCTAGTCATTGTACCGACTGAGCTGAAGAGTTAAAAGCCAAAGTCTTGGATTAGGTGATTTGTCATCTACCAGACCACACGGTTTAATAACCCATTTTCCTCACAGCTATGAGACTCGCATATCATTTTCAGTGGAATCCAAGTTACAATAGACAGGAAGTGTGAAATGTCGTTTGTACGTTATTTGAAATGAATGCTGCAGTAATTATGATCAGTTCTAAATGAAACTTAAGAGATTTACGGAGGCGCAATGAAATCAAGCGTTCTGAAGGCAGCTGTTCTTGAATCTTATCAGCGACGGCTACCCTCGGCGTTACGACACAGTGTAAATTAAAGACACTTCTTTAGAAGCATTATCTGTGAGTGTGAGGAGCTACTTTGAAAGGTGACGGATCGCAAATCAATAATCAGGATTACAGTTGAGTAAAAGGGTTTGAAAAATGAAATAAAAGTTTCCTGCCGTAATATCCTCGTGGTCATGCGCTTCCCGAAGAAAGACAAGCGGTGTCAATTATCGCGTTAAAATGAGTTGGTTAATATAATACTTGTTAACGTACTGATGTGTTCAGTTAATTTTTAAGTAATTTCCTTAACGTAAAAGCATCTGCAAATATTAGTTTTCCATATTAACCGCAATTCAAATAATTCTGGACAAGAATCTTCAATTAACCTGCAGTTGACCCTTTTTTTGGGTGCTCCAGTCTCCGAGAATGTTACCCACCCCAACCTCGGAACACTTCTTTAGAAATATATCAGGCCTTTGTTATTTTCAGTTTTGCGTTTCGGCACAGGCTGTAGTAGAGGTAGTCTTGATGCGGGTCAGACTAGGGGATTTTCTTGCAGGATGCTTAGAAGTTGGAGCAATCGATTTCCAATGGCCGTTATCCGCGAGAAGCGTTTTAAAGTTATCAGCAGTCCATTAGAGCAATTCTCTTCCACCGTCATAAACGCAGCAGACTGCGAGACTAACCAGACTGTTTTGGCTTTAGTACCAGCTCCCTGCTTAACGCCTGTCCATGCCGAAAGCCCGATTTGAGTAAAGTCAGTGAATCTTTTATAATGTGCGTTGCCCTGAACAAATCTGTGCACGAATGGTCGTGTTAATTGTGTCAATCACGCATTAAATTTATGGTACATAAAACTGCGGTCATTAGGAACAATTTACTACACATGATTCAGGTGCGTTCGCATTACAGCTTGTGAACCACATATAATTATGACATAGATTAGCTTCGTTTCGTAGTCCTTCCCTCTTCTACCTACTTGTTCACAGTAGGTGTAGAGGGTTTTTTGATTTTTCACTTGATCACACTCAAGCACACACCACATTCGGTAGGACTCCTCTGGACGAGGGATCGGACCGTCACAGAGACCTCTACCTGACAACACAAACACTGTACAAGACAAAAATCCATGCCCCCCGGTGAGATTCGAACCCGCGATCCCAGCAAGCGTTCGGCCGGAGATCTACGCCTTAGACCGCGCGGCCACTGGGATCGGCACATACGATTAGTAATAGGCGTATCTGTTACCGTTACATATTAAATGAAGCAGCAAGTCTTCTTTACTTAAGACGTGTTGATAAAGGTTGATTCAACTGGTACAAACCCCATTTAAAAAGGAACATTTCATAGTTACCGACCTACAGGTATGATTTTTACAGACAACCCTTCCATTGATCCATTGTTGTGCATAAGAACCGTTGAGGGATATTGTGAAATCAATAATTTGCTTAGTTTTCGCAACCTGAAAGGCAATTTGGCTGTGGTATTATGTAGAGATAACTTTTATCGGCAAGGGTTTAACTTCATTACCGACTGAAGCATTGTTACCAGTTGCCTGTTACATTACGATACATTGTTTTTAGCAGTCACTGTCACCTGGCCTACGTGTCCGCACAAGTAGAATTGCTACATAACGACAAAATTTCAGTACTTGCGCTTTTTTGTATGGAGACAGATGGAAATTGTTTAATGTACACTGTATAGTGACGTGAATGTAAATAGGGACATATAGACCATCTTGGTTCTGATGATGTAAGAGCTAGGGCGAATTTCTTTTAAACCCTTGATTGCAGGTGTACCTTGACGAAAGACACCATCGACTTACGACCATTCTTTCTTACGACGATGATTCAGTTGGTACACCCCGCGCCTAGTCGAGGCATTGCACACGCGTACAAGGCATTATTATGCCTAGTCTCTTTTTCTCTTTGTCAGTTTTTCTACGATGTTGTATATAGTAATTCATTTGGATGTATGATGCATGTTTACATTCTATTTTATTATAATTTATATGAGTATAAGATATTCGACCTAACGACATCTAACCTCTTCGTAAGTCGAGAAGCGTACGTACTTCCAGGGCCACCGAGAGCGGGTTCCGTCCCCGGTAAAAATTGTTTTTCGGTCCGCTTACACAACAAGGGCGGACCGGCGAAGAGTGTTTGCACTGTATCGGAAAGACTGACTCTGACTTGCAGAATGACTTGGGCGTAGTCTGAAAGGGTTAATTTGTACAATCGACAACTAGTGATGCAACCGAGAAAGAGAGAATCATGCGACATAGTCAGGTCCCGGACCTCCTACCGGATTACCAGGCGTCCTTCCGGATTACCGGGCCCGGTAATTTATACCGACTTCCCTCCCTCTTGTCGGCAGTGTGTATTTCAGTGTCGTTCTTTATATATTTACACTGAATAGGCTTTTATATTACAATAAATGTGGAAAGACACGGTAATTCTGTTTGTAAACACGAATGAAATCCAGAACCACGTGCGTGTGACGAGCGGAGGAAATTCCACTGCAAAAAAAGTTTGGTTTATAGTCTACGGTCATTTTTGTTTGGTATGGAGACAACGCAAATGGTCGTAGCTGTTGAGTACAATTTTTAAATTCACTCTTTATGTTGTACTTTCACCTACACTTGGATATCCCAAGTAGTCTTGAACCACACGTTCTACAACAAAAATTTTATGCAGTATACAGTTCTGTCCAGTTCATGTTACACATTCTGCTTATCACATCCTTCATTTGGTCACCGTCACAAGTTTACTCTTTGTATATAAAAACGTGTAACCTTCCAACTCGGTGTATGTTCCACCATCTGCTCGTATGCGCCACGAAATACATATAAATTAAGTCATAAAAGAACTGTTTTGCTAGCGGTTTCAGAAAAGTGGCAACGTTCTGCTGCAAAGGTAACTGTTTCAATTATTGGACAGGGTCAGTTTGGGACTAGTACTTCGAAATATATCCCTGTCATTTTACCATTCATGGTAAGTCTGCATAGCATAACATTCGATACTACAGGGGCTATAACGTCTGTACTTGAAAGAGCGTTAGTGTATAACCCTGAATGTCGGTAAACGCATACAGGAGTGACACATGTTAAAACCGAATAAGTCCTGAGTCTTCTTGTCTTCTCTCTGTACCCCTCCAAGAGTCCAACTGCCGTAGGCATGAGACCTCTGGGTTGCAATGTCAAAAGGAAACAATATAGGACAACGTAATTTATGGTTAAGCAAAGTCTGAGGAGTAATTAAAAGTGTCATGGTGGGCCGTGATCGTTTCTGAGTCTGAAGCTTTATTGTCCTTTTATAAAGCTACAGGCAGTAACATTTTTATAAGACTGACACACAAAGGTAGGTGTCTGGGAACCCCTCATAATGAAATAGCTCTGCTCACCTTTGTATACACGCCTTCTTTTTTTCTTCTTACGATATTATCCTTCCACGGCCCGTTTACCTGTTAAAATTATAGGAGGGGTATCTGACTGAGGTTGAGACATGGGGTCCATCCTTCACATCATCACGGCGAGCACTGGCCTGTTGGCAGTCTCGAGCAGCGGTTAGCATACCGTTAAGATCTAGGGAATTTAAGGGCACCCTCCTGCTAAAATAGGAGCCCTACATTTTTTAAAGGAAACTGCTTAAACTAAATGACTGGCTAACGTGTGGGGTCAGTCCATTCAATTTTGAGTTATGATTGTGTTGTAGAAATACAGTAGAATATGAGGATGTGTACATGACAAAAGGACTGGAGAGATTCCAGTGACGAGCACTTGTGGACACGGGATTGTCATGGTAGAGTCTGCAAAAATCAGTGGACTTGTTCGTAAAGTCGGAAATGTTAATGAGATTTGTGGTGTACACGGGGAAGGAAGTCCATGTACTTGTCATAGGCGGTATTGCTGCATGTATTCAGCTAGGTGGGCCCAGAAGGTGGAGGAAGCATATTCCTTTGAAAGTGGCATCCATCTACCAAGCTACACGGTGTCGTAAACGGGAATACCATAATATTAACACAAAAACATTTGTTTTGTGTAGTACTTACACGTGCGTAGTAATGCCCATGCATTGAAACTGGTGCAACTGACTTTGACATTGAAATAAATGACAGCGAATGATTTTGCAGTGTTTTGCTACAGCCTTCTTCACAGTTTATTTCCCAGTTAGTTTTAAATTAGGTCTATATTGTTTCATTTCAGAATATGTACATGCAAAATTCCTACACGCATTTCTTATTCCCACGATATTAGGAATCTGATATTTCATATATTTGATTTTGACTCTGTGGTTAATTTAAAGTTGGTAAAATGTTATGGCATAAATTTTGGACCTGGAATTTCGTTTAAAAACGGCTACATCAAGGAACGAAAGCAATACGTATGCATGCGCATGTATGTATGTGTGTGTGTGTATGTATGTATTTATGTATGTATGTATGTATGTATGTATGTATGTATGTATGTATGTGTATATGTATGTACGTACGTACCTGTGTGTGTGTCTATGTATGTATGTATGTATGTATGTATGTATGTATGAATTATGTATTTGTGTATGTACACACACATATAAATATACTGTTACAGTGAGGCTTGCAGTACAAACTTTTTATACAACTTTCACAAATATGATTCCAGGAAATAGTTCAAAATGTTACTTAGGGTCAAGAGAAGTTCCCCTCGTAGGCTTTAATCTTGTTTTTTTCCCGTGCGTGTTGCCGGGGACGATAAGATAGCCCTCTGTAGCATTGTGGTCGCTGCACAGCAGTGTGTGGCTTGAAACAATGGCCTGTGAGGACTGCTGCACAAGGGGCAAGCAAGACCAGCACAGTAATTTTAATCCCAACGCCACAGTTGAGCGGAACCCCCTGTCGTAATTAAGAGTGCAGTGCATTGGTAACGAGGAGAAGTACAGTATGATTCAAGAGTCCATCACCGCGATTTACAAAAAATACGGGGGACTTGTTTCGGGTAGGCAAACATCTGTCTGACACGTTTCCTATCAAGAATAGTTTGAAACAAAGAGATGCTCTGTCGCCATTGCTTTTGAACTTTACTTTAGAATGTGCCATTAGGAGGGTCCAGGCAAACCAGGAGGGCTTGAAATTGAATGGTACACATCAGCTTCTGGTTTATGCTGATGATGTTAATATACTGGGCGGAAGCATACATAGTATAAAGAAAAACGCAGAAGATTTAGTGATTGCTAGTAAGGAGATTGGTCTAGAAGTAAATGCTGAGAAAACTAAGTACATGGTCATGTCTCGGAAATCAGAATGCAGGACACAATCACAACATAAAGGTAGGTAATAAGTCCTTTGAAAGGGTGGAAGAATTCAAATATTTGGGAGTAACCCGAACGAATCGAAACACCATTCATGAAGAAATTAAGAGCAGATTGAAGTCGGGGAATGCTTGCTATCAGTTGGTGCAGAATCTTTTGTCTTCCAGGTTGCTATCCAAAAACACAAAGATTAGGGTTTACAGAACTATAATTCTACCTGTTGTTTTGTATGGATGTGAAACTTGGTCTCTCACACTGAGGGAGGAACAAAAACTGAGGGTGTTCGAGAATAGGGTGCTGAGGAGGATATTTGGGCCAAAGAGGGACGAGGCGACAGGGGGGTGGAGAAGACTACATAATGAGGAACTTAATGACCTGTACTCACCACCAAATATTATTCGGGTAATCAAATCAAGAGGAATGAGATGGGCTGGGCATGTAGCACGTATGGGGAGAAGAGAGGTGCATACGGGATTTTGGTGGGGAGACCTGAGGGAAGGCGACCACTTGGGAGACCTAGGCGTAGGTGGGAGGATAATATTAAAATGGATCTTCAAGACGTGGGATGGGTGGCATGGGCTGGATTGAGCTGGCTCAGGATAGGGACAGGTGGCGGGCTGTTGTGAATGCAGTAATGAACCTCGGGGTTCCATAAAATACGGGGAAATTCTTGACTGGCTGAGAAACTGTTAGCTTCTCAAGAAGGCCTCTGCTCCATGGAGTTACTGACGGGGGATTTGTACCTTAAGAGAGGCCGGTGTAACGCAGGCAGTGTTTTGACATGGTTACGGGTGGCGCAACAGAGGAATCGTGTTTCCATTCACTGAAAGGCACTGCTGCCTGTTCTTCAAATCAACCAGACCGGTTTTGGGACTGACCCAGCCTTCTATTGCGTGGTTAACAGCAGCACTTTCCCTGGTCGTAAATCGGCGGGGGCGTGAAGCTGACCCCAGTCACTTCTGTCTAACACCTAGGTTCAGAATTTATGGACTTGTACCCCAAGTCCCCACAGGCCTTCATGGCGCGGACAGGGACAACTTTACTTTGGCTTTGTTTACAAGGGCCAGTCGAAATTTAAATTGAACATTGCGGAATGACATATAGTACGCTACCGGTATTTAGAATAAATATGTGTGAATAAGCCGCTTAATATCGCGACTCTATCGACTCTGTAGCCATATAACAACGTTTTGTACGTTTTTTCAGTAGTGCGCGCTCACGTATTTGTGGAAGGGGAAGCGCGCGAGTATTTCACTGATAGCAGTGGCCTGTTAGCTTTTCGGAAATAAGGATTTCTATTACCAAAACAAAGACAATCCAAAACAGATAACTCAACTGTGTTCATACAAACGCCTGCAGTCATTGATCAAATTTGGTCAAATCAGCAAGGAGTCTGCGATTTAACATACGTAAACCATGGGTAGCATATTAGTTCCTTTACAGAGGTCTCACCGCGTGGTGAGACCCGCCGCATGTTGAACTTTTCGGCCTAATACATTGCCTCTCATATCTGATTTTTCCGTTATTACTGAGGTTTCATTGAGTTAAAATGACGTGCTACGGTTCAGAGATCAGGGTTCATATTTCGGTAAGGGTGTTGAGATTCCCGTGCCGGCTGTCACAAGGCTGTGGAGTCCACACAGCCTGGCTTGTGAATGTGGGAGAACGAAGCAGGTACGAGAGTAGGTGAACATAGAAAAAATTCCCCTCTGATGTAAACCTGTCATGTCCCGTACGTTCTGGTCATGATTTTTGTCACATGGTCCTGCCAGGCTGTCGGCTGTGCCAGAGTTCAGGTGGCTTCGTACCGTGGAAACCTAGGTTCAGTCCCAGGGTAGACCGCGCTGGATTTGTGTTTGACAGTCACCGTCATCTGATCGCCGAGTGTAGAACTTTCATTTCAGAGTTCGCGTGGGATTTATGGTAGAGTTGTACTAGGGCGTGTTTAGTCACCGACATTTCACCTTTGAAGTCCGGGTTCAATTTCAGGATAGTCCATGTGGTGTTTGTACTGGGCAGTGGTACTGTCACATGTTTTCGTTGCCGGCACTTGATCTTTGAGGTCTGGGTTAAATTTCGCGATTGTTCGTGTGGGATATTTGAGGGACGTAATGATATTAAAGCACATTTAGGTCTCCGGGTGTCTCATCTCTGAGGGCCGGATTCAATTTCGGTATAGTCCTTGTGGAATTCGAGTTGACATATTGGCACGTTGGCATGTTTTAGTTGCCGGCGTCGCACCATTGAGGCCCAGGTTCAGCTTTAGAGTAGCCCATGTGTGATTTATGATGGACGGTGTGGCATTAAGGCATGTTTCGGTTGCCAGCCTCTCCCATCTGGAATCCGGAATCGATTTCAGGATAGTTCGTTTGCAATTTCTGGTAGACAAGTGGGCACTTGAGCAAGTTTTAGTTGTCAGCGTCTCATCGCCGAGATCCGAATTTAGTTTTAGGGTACTCCATATGGGATTTGTGGTGGATAAAACGGCATACAGCAGGCAAATTTTCACTTCACTAGTGCTCCATATGCCTGACATCTCAGGCTGCTGTTGAAGGCCCGTTTGAGGCTGTAGTAACAAAGTACTCAGTCCCAGCCCGAATGTTCCCTCTAAACTGCGCGGCTGGGCGGCCGCGCAGTAACTGAAATGCTCCTGCGCACGCTGAATTGTTGCCGCGCAGCTGGAATTTTCAAATCCTGATTGTAAATATTCTTATTATGTACATTACAAAAAACTTTCGAAGTTTCGCGCAGTCGTTAAGTCGTGTAAAAATTTTCTGCTCAGAGCAGTAGCAGGTCCGCCCAGCTGTAAAAAAAATTAGAGGGCACGTTGCCCACCCAGCTAGCTACAGTTAACAGGTTCGTAAACGCAAGTATAATGGAACATTTCTTGCGAACCCTGTACGTTTTGTTTAAGTATGTCAGGAACAAAGTTTGTATTTTAAAAGTAAAGGCTGTATCATCACCTTATGTTCATATAAGTAAATTGAAGGAAAGTAAAGTAAAATTGTACATTGGGGAGTGAATTTGAGTGGTCAGCTTCATGCCGCGGCCTCAAAACCCCCGGAGACAGCGTCCGCCATACCCATTGAATAGGTGGTTATATTGCTGCATTGCATGGGGACATACGGATTCAGTTCGGATGAAGCTTTGATCATTCTTGCGTGGGTTCGGAAAACCATTGTTGATTGCTGAATGTGAAGTTCCATAACGTGCGAATACGGATCTTCGCCCACTCTCTTCTTAATTATTGCGAAACCCGTATGAATGACGAGAAATTTTATTCGACAAAATATTCATTTCACTGTCTAAAAATTTTGTCCGAAACATTTTTGTTTCAGTGACCGTTTTGTGCGTTGCGCTCGGGATACTTCCGGCAACATGTGTAGGTCTTCAAAGAGTGTCCGTTATTTTTGTCCGAATTTAACCCGAATTGGAAATTATCAAATTGAATTTTACGCTAATATGGAATTTCATTCAAATGTGTTTTTTTCGTCCACAGCGACAGACAGGCAGACAGTTAGACGGACGGACGGGCAACAGAGAGACATACACCGGCCCTACATGCATATGAAGCGGTATTACGGAGTTGGTATGCACATTTTTTAGCATTTTTGTTACAAACGCGCCAATGAAGTCTCTAAATAACAGGTGAATTTCTTTTGTTCCCTGAGACATTCTGAATTTCTCCAGGGGGTTTTGTTTGGGTTCAGTTGTTTTTGTCTTATATTTCCTTTCCGTCTTTCACAAACATACTGTTTAGTTCTGTAACGTATTTGAAACTGATGATAGCTTTTGAAGGGTGCCATTAGGCGGGGGAGGGGCACAGTGTAAACGGTTTCTCCGACTTATTATTTCCGACGTCTGGAGATTACCAGACTTCTAATCATACAATATTACCCGTATTATCGGGATCTCGCTTATAGTTGGTATCGTCATGTGTAGTTTGCTGACACGTTAATGCTACATAATAGCCATTGAGCTGTCGCTTTTTTTCTAACGCGACACGCGTGTTGCAATGTCCATCTTTATTACCGCCTGGCCCGCATCGTGTGAGTCTGCGGATTTGATTCGACAAACTGCGTTTACAATTTAATGAACGTGTTAGAATACTGAAGATTTCAAATTATCTAGGACATTGCTTTCTGTCAACTGGTAAATACCGACGCTTCGAAGGATAGTAGTATCTTCATCGTCAAGGTTTCTTGGAGTATTTGCCCCTAAAGATGAAGACACTGCGATTTTTCAAAACGTTGATAACTGTTTACAAGTCGAAACGGCGTCACATTTTGGAACACTTGAATCTTCAGCAACGTTGCTGTGAGAACCTCGAATTTTGCATCTCATTAGAACATTGCTTGTGCAGGTGGGAAAAACAAGCTTTGACAAGTTCGGGAAACCATAGGTGCCCTGCATAGCCGTGAGTCGATGAACGGTTAAAGAGCCCGACTTTAGAAAGAAATACTTCCGTACTTCCGCCCATTATGAAAATACGAGTGTCAGTCTTATTACTGGCTCATGCAGTAACGTGTCTCACGTGTATGTCTCGCAGGCTGCCTGGCTCATGCAGTAACGTGTCTCACGTGTATGTCTCGCAGGCTGCCTGGCTCATGCAGTAACGTGTCTCACGTGTATGTCTCGCAGGCTGCCTGGCTCATGCAGTAACGTGTCTCACGTGTATGTCTCGCAGGCTGCCTGGCTCACGCAGTAACGTGTCTCATGTGTATGTCTCGTAGGCTGCCGAAGTTTTCTGAGGTTCTTCTTGCTGTTCTTTAGCCCCTGAAGGCAAATGTGCGTAATAATGCGTTAACTTATGCCACACACTTTCCAGCTCAGTACTCGCTGTGATCCAGCCGTTCGACGCTATACAGTCGTTAAATGGCCTGGCAGCATTCAAAACAGTCGCCAGTGAACAGTGTCCGGAGCCTGATGATTTCACTGCGAACGCTTTCACCCTCTTGCTTAAGATTCAGTTGTTTTTCCGTGTACTTTTAGGTTTCACCACGTGGTCTCTTTCTTATAGGTTTTCGGACGCATATTTTGTGTGCATTTTTTTCTCTCATCCGTGCGTGCTGCATTCACAGCAAACCTTCCTTCTTTGTTTAGTATACAAAGATTTGTAAAAGTGGGCGTATGTTTAGTTACGGAAGAAAAATGTAGGGATAAATGGTCCGTCATTTGTGTAAATTGTAAACTAAACTGCGTGGTTCATAAATTCAATGAAACTTTAGTTAAATAATTCTTCGAAAGCTTCCAGAAATTAAGTTTTGGATTATAGGCGCGTATACTCATGCTGTGGGCCTACTCTTTCGTGATTGTGTTCTTTCATAAAAGTAATAAAGGTCGTGTTAGGCGTGTTAACATATATGAAATAAAAAGGAAGTGAAGTTGCTGCTGTGCACGCCAAGATGGTATACAGTAGGTGACGGCGTGTCTCCACCCATTCCTAACCTCAACACTAGTCAGTGGTGAGTGGCCACCTGCACGACTCAGCTGCTTTATACCCCTCCCCCTCTACGGGAAGAGACCCCAATACCCATTAATACTAGGCTTGGTGGTCCTCAGAGCCAGTGTAGAGGCCTTGGAGAAGAGAAAAGCTAAAGTCCTTGCCTGGAATCGAGAAACCTGCATGAAGTATTTATCTAAGAGGAGGGTATGTATTTTGTTATAACGGCAATCTCTGCAAGGGTATCGCATCATCATTTCTTACCACGCCAAAACCGCCAGTCCATGTACAAAAGCCTGACAGAACGTTCAGACCGGCACTGGCTCTGAAGTGTTTCTTCCCATTCAAAATCGAAGCGCTTTCACTTTGAAAGAAACTTCTGCTTTGAAAGAAACAGAATCGCCGTCGACCGACTTGTCACTGTCCCTGGAACTTACAGGAACTTAAATCAGTCAATTATGTGCACGGTAGATGGCGGTTTGTCCTTTGATGAAGCATATACCTCAAAAACAAGTGTAGAAATTTTTCTTATTTCGGTACGTTCTACTCTGCTTCAATCGTCCTCTCTGAAGCCTGAAATTTATGTAAGCAATACATGACAATTCATCGAACGAACGAACGAACGAACGAACGAACGAACGAACGAACGAACGAACCAACCAACCAACCAACCAACCAACCAACCAACCAACCAGCCAAAAAACCAGCCAACCAAACAACCAGCCAACCAAACACCCACCCAACCAACCAACCAACCAACCACCCAATCAACCAACCAAACAACCAACCAACCAACCAACCAACCAACCGACCGACCGACCGACCGACAGACCGGTTAATGTTGTTTACGATAATACCGTTTCATACGAGAATTGCACGAATCCCATACACTATATGTGGAATATGGACACTATTTCAATATTGAACAGGTGGTACGTACACTAATGAAAGGGCTGCTTGTACTTGACATCTTCACAATATATTTCATAACAGTCGTTTTAATATCATTCTCCCATATACGCCTGGTGCTTTCGAAGAAACTCTCCTTCTTAAGTTGTTTTCTGTCATCACGACATTGGGTGTCGCCAGATTGTGTATTGAGACGACCTTCACATACGAAGTGTGACTGCGAATGTAGAGTTGAACTCGGTTATTACGTCATGAAAGGGATTGAATAATTTGTGTCGTTATAAACCATTGCTGTTATAACCGAGGAATAAATATAACGTTACGGTTAACAGTGCACCACAGAATATCTGACGCCATATATGAGGTGTCGCATAAAGCGATGTCGTTATAAACGTGTTCAACTTTATTTTATAGTCACTCGCGGACTGTCGAAGTGGGGCGGTATTGGCTAGGCGCTATTAACTGCTCGTTTCAAAAGAACAGCATGTTACGAATTTGGACGGATTCTTTGGAACGACCTGCGCATCAGAAAATGGACATGAGGTTTGGAGACTGGAACGTGAGGAGTCCCCGTAGATTATGGCAGGGTGCACAAATCCCCGGCGCCAGGTCGCCACGGCGACTGAATTTCTGGTGGTGGCATCCAATATTTGTGGGTGCTGAGTGTGGATCTTGCTTCATGTCACCACTCTGGGGTCAAGAATTGTGAGATGGCGCCTATATTTTGTAAAATTGGTGCACCCCTTGGATAGAGTAACTGAAAACAGTTACAAGAAAATTACCAAAGGGTGGTTTGGATTTAGTGGGGTATGGGATATCAAATGGGGAAGGGGATTATACCTTTTTTCTGAGGAAAAGAATGAGAATTGTCGCTTACAGACAAGATGTTGCGTGCGTAAGTGGAAGCATGTTACTAATTAAGAGCTTTTTGTAGGAGGTAGTGTATGGTGCCAAGAGGTCGCTGGTCTGATATCAATGTTCTGAAAAATTAGGATAAATTGAAGAGTGTGTACAGGATTTATTTGACCTAGGGTATGGCCCGATAGTGGGCTTCTGTTATCATGGTAATGAACCTTTTTTTCCATAAATTGCAGGGGTTTATTTTCGACTAGCTGAGGATCTGTAAACTTCTGAAGAAAGACTCTGCTGCATGGACTTAACAATACACAGTATTTCGGAGTCGACTGTGTTATAGGTTCACAGGCTTGTCCACAGCAACGTTAATTGGTAAAGAATCTCATTTTCTTGTGGTACGGCATAATTATAATACATAGGAAGACGCATTCTCTTTAGTGGGTATGAGGCTTTTCTGTGATAGTGACAAGTAAGAATATATTCTTCTGGGTTATGACACAGTCCAGCTGAAGATGGAAGCAGCAGGTCCCTGTGAGAGGTTGATGATTACATGCCGAAATACAACATTCTTATGGTCAGTAATACTGGCGCTAAAAACCCATATAAAGCTCAACGTGAAGTCGTGTGTAGGTGAAAGCATGTACACCACGAGGCCGTCTAATGATTGACGCCATCTGTCAGACACTGACTACAGTTTGTTTCTCGAAAGTTGAGTAATACACACACACACACACACACACACACACACACACACACACACACACACCTGCTCCGTCAGTAAACCCTTCAGTCCTACGGCATTATAGTGCGATCGCCTGAGAGCTGCCCGCGGATCACTGGACTGTGTGCGTCTGGCCGTTCCGCATGCGCGGTGAACTATAACCGGGAAGATTTCAACCAATGGCATTTGTATAAATTAGGTGGTGGTAACATGTTCCATAATCATAACTTGTCTCGTATTAAGGAAGGTACCGGTATTGCACGGAGGGGTATAGCACAATCGTTATAGCGACCAGGTTACGGGCTGGGGAAGTTCGGCGGCTGAGTGGAGTTATAACTCCATTCCCCCATAAGCCTTCATGGCGCGCAGACGCATGTGTGCGTATGTCGACTGCGCACAGGTACTGAAGTGACGAGCACTTACAAGACATTTCTTTGGATTTCAGCTGATCTTGTATTGTTTTTTGTAAAAGAAGTTCACACACAGTTGCTGACGGTGTAACTGGCATCTGCTAGCACATAAGTTCTTTGCTACACAAATTTACCAAATCTTTTCCCTCGCTACTGCACATTTCTCGCATTTCCGGCATAATCCCCTCCCGCCCCTCCCGGCCGTCAGTACCCCAGGCACACACGCTTCTTTCACTAAGCCTGCACTAAGTCGAACACCACCACATGCATTATTCAAATTTGAAAATCGAATTTCTTATTTGCGGTTTCCCCTCTCAGTGGGACCCAAGTAGACCTTCGCATCTTGCAGCCAAATGTACGGGGAAATTCAATTCTGTTGCTTCCGATATATACTGACAGTCGGGTGGTAACTCGATTGTGGTAACGGAATAATTACTGCCACTGGCGTTACGGCATACGATAAGACTGGAGTCGGCAGATCAACTCAGTTCCGATTTCTCGCAATTCTTCCTGTCAAAATGTCGTGCACTTCAGTGGTGATCATTTATTCAACGACGCTGTCTCAGCCGTGAACGCGATACCTTGATCAACAAAGTACTGGATAAGCGAGATGCTATTTTGTTCGTTGTTTCCCATCAGCCTCTTGCTTTTGGATACTGCACGATTTAACACAGAGTTAAAACGGTTAGAGCTTGGATCTCCATGTGAATGCGTGAAGTAAAAGCAAAAGCTTAATTTACTCTGTGACCTCTAAATGCCTTCAGGACTCTGTAGTTTAACTTATGCGGTAAATATTGCGATATCCAGGACCAAAGGTTTCCGGGATATTGCAGTGTTCTGATATTAGAAATTTATACCTCATTTGAATCATCCTGTACCTAGAAATCTCATGGACAGACCCAACCATTTAATTTGTCCCTTGATGACCTGTTCTATTTTCGCTGCCGCACTCTTTATTCTCTGCTCATCCTACATACGTAACATGGTGTATATAGAATGTAAAAAGTCCAACACACGAATCTTCTTTTCACAGTACTACTGCTGGTTGTTGAAACAGTGAAATGTAATAGCCATCTCAGTTGATTTCCGGTTAATAGGTCTCCTGGTCATTCAGTGCTGGATGTCGCAGCTTTTACTGTACTATGTAGCAGAGAACTTCTTAGCGCGTATGCTTTTCATGGTGCACCTCGGGAACCCCATGGAGTAGATTTCTCGTGAAGTTCAAGAGTTGCTGAACTAGTGATGAATTTCTTTTCTACTGTGGGCTCGAACATTCATTATCTTATTGAGAATAGCCCGTCCATGAGCCTGGGGTTGAACCATATTTGTCCATTTCACATCTTCGCACACGATTCTTTAAAAAAAAAACACACACACACATTCTAACATTGTTCTTTCATTTTTGACTTGGTCTATCAAGCAATCTATTTATTTGTTCCGCATAGACTAATGTTTGGAGGTCCGTGTAAATTTCTTACCTGTTCCGTGCAGACTTCTGTGCAGGAACCACAGAAAGAACGCCCATAGATAAAGCCCTTCGTGTGGGAGAAAGATCTGTCCCAGTGCCCCTTTGTCCACCGTAAACCCCACATAGACTTGCGCGGGATCGAAAGGACCACTGTCCAAGGCTTTATTAATTTTTAATATTTTGGTACAGGTATTAAGCCTTTAAAGACGAAGCATATCTGTTTTACGTAAGGACTCAGTGCGTACCGCGCTGTAAACACTCTCCACTTCGGTTATAAAAACCAATCTCTTAATGTTTTATAAGGCAAAAGTTGCTGTTTGTTCTGAGATCCACACAAAACACATAAACGCGATGTGGGCACCACGTAGAACTTCTTAATGTTAAACCTGGTCGTATGTAAAGTTACCGCTCGGCTTTAAAAGGTTAAGGCTGGAAAATATTTGCTATATCTGGACGGTAAAGTGCAACACACGTTATCAAGGAGATAACAATGCAAAAAACTTTAAATTCGATAATTATAATATCCTTTGGTTTTGTTATTGAAAGTATGAGGTATTCTTAATGCTGTGTTTAATTACGATGAAAGTACTCATCGTCTTAATCACTTAAAACTACGTGCCGCTCACTTGAAAAGTCATAGTCATCCTTTTGGCCCACTGACGGTTTTAGTTTTAGATCCCCGATCTATCCATTCTGTTCACACGTATGTTTGTAATGAATGATAAACACGCGATGAAATTGGCTGGCGACTGGCGCTTTATGCTGTTTGATTTAGGCCAGAGGGGCGAGGAGGAGATCGCAACAGTGTGCAGAGAGTAGAACTCGAAACGCCGTCATAACCATCATGGAACTCGTTTTCATGGCCCCAGCATGGTAATTCTCAGATGAATGAATAAAGACGGCTACACTGCTCGTGTGAACCAAGTGATTGGTATGTAACAGTGATAAGAAGAACTGCTGGTCACATTTAAGGCCGTAAGTTTGTTTTATGGTGACACGTATCATGAGGAGCTGGATTGAGCTTCACTGGGACAGTGTTTTTAGTTTTCTTGGTTAATTAGCTGTGTAGGTAGTTAGGTAATTAAGCTGCACACTTAATTGGTCAGCAACTCAGGTAGCTAGTTTGATAGTTTGTAATTTACCTACATGTATAGCTACACGTCGGTCTGTACACGTCTGCTAGTAATATTGTTGTTGGAGGTTAGGATTCTGAGAAGCTCCTCATGTCACATAAGTAGTCACTTCGTAACCACAGAAGTAGAAAATTCTGTCTGTAGTTACTCGTCGGATCGAAAAAAATCGCAACTCTAACGCTGTATGTACGAGGTTGTTACTCCTGCTAACGGCGCCTGCCACATCTGCTTTATAACCCAAAGGCTTTGCATCGCCTTCAAGAATGGTCGTCTGTTCAGAAACAAGCGTGGCAAATTAATAAAAAAGGAAAGTTTGCTTCCTATGTGACGCTGAAAGGAAAATATTAACTTTTAAAAGTAAGTGTATGTAAATTATAGAAGGGGAGAAAGCTGAGGGACTAACAGAAACACTGATGGAACAGTAATACTGCGATTCAAATTGGGAACGAGACGATAGCAGAGTGATCCAACAAACAACTTTCCTCTTCTTTTTCTCGTTTAAAGGAAAAAATGTTAAATCTACCTCTTTTGGAATGCGGCGCTTTTGTTTCCCCCGAATTCCTTATAATACAGTGCATTGTTTAGATGGCAGGTATCCAGTGTTGGAACTGCCT
The DNA here is from genome assembly GCA_013340265.1 of Coptotermes formosanus. Taxonomy (NCBI): domain Eukaryota; kingdom Metazoa; phylum Arthropoda; class Insecta; order Blattodea; family Rhinotermitidae; genus Coptotermes; species Coptotermes formosanus. Next base: position 484,657 of record BLKM01009890.1, on the reverse strand, counting down.
GTTCTCCAACACACATAACGCACACGCGCTGCAAGCGTAGCTCTGTTAACATATGTGCGTATCTGTCCATCCATCCGTCTGTCCTGCTGTCCAAATCTGTCAACCCTTGATCTGTCAATTCTACAAATCATGTCTGTTTCTGTCTACTGAACTGCCTCCCGACATGCTGGTTTTGCCACTATCTGCGTACTACTTAACTGCCTACCTACGTACTTACCCACCGCCACCTGCTTACCTACTTACTAACTACCTACAACCCACGCACCTAACGACCTACTTCCTACACACTTACCTGCTCACAAACTTAATTCCCCCACTTACCTACTTCCTATCCTATTACTGCCAACTGCCTACTTACCTATCGGCATGCCTCCCTCTCTACCTACCTGCCTACCTACCTGCCTACCTACCTACCTACCTATCTACCTACCTACCTATATCAGTTACTTTTTTCCACATATATAGGCATACGTGTGGGGTTAGAGAGAAATGTGCACAGCAATTGCTTGAGCCCAACATGACGTCACGAAAACGTGCAAAAGTGTGGGGCTGAACTCTGGTCGGCACATTTTCCTGTAGCACGATGTATAATAGGAAGTAAAAGAACCATCAATCGTAACTCAACTTGGCATTAATTTAATGTCAGATGTTACTATATCTTTGGGCGTTACAATACAATTTTTTACATGGTCATCATCAGGTACTTGTATTTATAAATATATCGAGAAAACTGTGTGTGACACAGTAAAATTCTATCACGTTACACACAATTTTCTCAGTATTTTCATAAATACAAATACCTGATTATGGCCTTGTAAGGCCGGAACATGTAGTGCAGTCTGACATTAAATAGTGGACCAACTGAGTTGTGACCGTCGGTCCTCTTTTCCTGTTATGTGGGGCTAAATATGAACTAGATACGGGTCAGTGGACAGCTTCAAGCCATTTTTCTCTCTTGGAGGAAAACTGGAGAGAGATTCCTTGTGTGGGTATGAAGTGTTCCGTTGACCATTCGGATCCCTGCCGTCCTCGCAGTAGTCCTGCAGTGGCCAAGCTGCGATCGGTAAACATTGACATGACATGTCCATTTGCTATAGCCGCAGCCGTTCGGTTAACCTTTCCCCGCTGATGGGATGTTTCATGCGTCTATCATCGGCACGTGTAGAAGGCTGTAATTAAAGAGGCACGCGCCTGCAGGCTGCCGTTTAGCTGGTATCTCACGTTTAGTTTTGAAATATTGCGCCAAGAGAAACAGTTCTGAGGCGTAGAGCAATTGCATCTGTGAGCATGGTTGCCGTACTTCTTCAACGTGGTAATAACAGCAGCTGACATTTCATTGACCGTTACGAGTTCGCTTGTTGATCCTTACTTTTTATTCAGAATTGTGTGTGTGTGTGTGTGTGTGTTCACCAATAACCTATTTTTTTACAAATAATATATCTTTGTGAAACTTTTGTATGAATAACTGCTGCTATAGGCTACCCGAACTCCTCTGTACTTGTAACTTCGTACCATTAGTACGAGTGTCATACGCGAGACGGTCTCGCGAATTTGGTAGCGACAGTAAGGAAATCGTAGTTGCTTTAATTAACACACTAAGCAAGGTTAATTTCGACGACTCCTTTCTGCTGAGGAGTCCAGAGTTTTCTGTCTTCCCGCCTGCTGCCAGCAAACGTAAGCGTTAAACTAGTACGATTATCAAACTGTAATTATACATTCAGTACCTCTGGGTGTGAACCTTTGTCAGGCAGATGAAGGTAAGCGCATAAATTGAGTATGTATATTGGGCAGTATCTGGATGTGAGAGGGAGACTTGAGAGAGCAAACTGCATACTGATAATTTATACTTACCGACACCAGTACGCCAGATATTACACTCGTAGCTATAGGTGAAACAAATGGCGATGAAATGACCGGGACACGTGCGCTGAGAATTTATTACAACATCTGAAAGGGAAATAGACCACTTAGAAGACCTAAGCGTAGATTAAAGGACAGTATTAAAACGGATCTTTAAGATAGAGGATGGTGGTTTGTGGACTGGATTCATCTCGCCCAGCGTAGGAACGAAATGCGATATTCGGATTCCGTAAGAGGCAGTACAGTTTTTGAGCATCTAAGCGACTGTTAGTTTTTCAAAGATGTCTTTGATACATGGACATGGTTATTGCGGCCATACGAACACAGCCTGGTTTGGTGTCCCGACATTGTGTCGTACTTCAGTAGATCTGCGAAAAGTAAGCAACTTCTGAACGGCAATTTTTGTACAGTATTATAAAACCTGGCGGTCACAACAGACATATAGGGCCTACGCAATTCAGCTTTGGGCTGCAGTGTTCTCATTTTTGTAGATATTATTCTAACTAGACACCCACATATACAGACTTTTCTGATTTTAGAAAACCCACTTCTACCAACTGCGTCATACCTAGAGATTCCTGCCACTCTGTCACAGTGTTGCTGCACCAAGTTTTTAATTCACCATTTAAATTCCTTTCTTTTGGGCCCTATTAATAGACGAAAAGAAACATCCATTATCCAAAACATTTTGCATAATAACTCCCATCCGCTCAGTCTTATAAAGTTCTTTACCCACCTTCATAATTGCCTTCATCATAAGAACCCTTCAGAACAAAGAAGCTGGACAGTTTTCTCGTATGTAGGACAAGAAAAAATTTTCATCATTAAATTATTCATTTTATATTCAGCAGTATGGAATCTGTTGGGCAGATTGGAAGGAATGTTTGAGCTAGGTACAAAGAACACTTACTTCTTTCGTGCTAATAATTCCAAGTCAAGTTTTGTACAACATCTATTTGATAATGGCCGCTCAGTGGCACCAGTGGATAGTACTATCAAGGTACTGCACATTTTTAATAAGGACCCATATCTTGATACATGAGAGAGATTTTATATTTTTAGAGAAACGAAGAAAAACAACCAAATAAATGATCAACATAAATTGGCCCTAAAACGTTTTGACGTCATCACCCAATGCACTACTACACCATGAGATACTGTGCCACTGAGTATTTCTACGCAGTTCTATTGTAAGAGGCCTATAAAATAACAAGGGGTTTGCTGACTCGTTTATATTTAACGTAACTGCGAATAAATGTACCCTCACGAACAACACTTCAAAAAATTTTACACGTACAGTTTATTGTAATAAAACCTGTTTACAATTATTTATCTATTTGCATATATTCAATTTTATGAAGCGCAGACGGCAGAATACAAAGAAATGTAAGGATTGATGACAACCAGAGGTTTGTCTTTAATCGAGGGTGTATATGACGAACTGCAGAACATAAAACCGACTCCCAAGGTCGAATAACGCAATAACATGAAACACTTTCATCTGGAGTGTTTCTAATTTTAACTATTTTAACGCTATGACTTCTTGACTTATTTTATCACACCTGTGTGGAAACAGTGCAATTTTTAAGATTTAATTGTTCTCGGCTTACCGTCTCTTATGGTATTTTTGAAATTGATAGTTCAACTGTATGCTGGTATATGGATAATGTAAAATACCATAATTTTTATTCTGTGCTATAGCATTCTGATGATGGCTTCTTATATATGAGCCGAAACATGTCGCATTAAAAACCATACTACACTTGAGAAGAATTTAGTTATGACTGACGGCTGTTATCCTTACACATTGTTCATTGTTATGACTAATGAACCATTAAAACTGGGGTGGTGAGGAATGTATGAAAAATAATACACATTAGTAAACATTTTCAATGAAAAACGCTTTACAGTTCGCTTGTAAGTGTGGCGATGGTGCAAACATTTTTGTTTACGCTTGACAAATTTATATAAGCTTGATTCTTTGCCAGTGGAAATTGTGTGCGTGTACCGAGTACTGGCTTCTATAATTATTAACCGATATGTCCTGCTAACTGCACGGTTTGGTTTGAATCAATTGAAAGAAAACGTTTACTAGAATTTCAGCATTTGCACCAATTTCTTGGTTGAAATGCAGCAACAAATTTTACACTTTTTTTTATCAAGAGAGGCATTCTAGTTTTCTAAATTAAAGATTGCGATTACAGTTGGGTTAGTACAATCGACAGCTGCAGTCAGTGGTACAATAATATGCTGTGGAAGCTTCCTCACAGAAAGATGATAGTACTGGAATCCTTCAAACGTGTTTACTTTCATGTAAAACATCATGCCATGTACACTTCAAACTATAGCGCGTGGAAGCACGTACAGTTACAAAAGATTGTCGTAGGAAGTGAGCATTTTCATTTTTGTCTGTTTGAATATGCAAGGCTTGCAGCATGCGCAGTGACACAGCGTCTGAATGCAACTGAGGAAATAGAATAGCCAAACATTGTAAGGGATAAAAGCTCACGGGACTGTCAATGGTAGAGGAAAACCAAAGGGGCGCTGGACAGAATATTTTGATATTCAAGCACTACTGTGAGCACACGGTACCAGTGAATGTTTGCTTTGTGACGTAGCGTAACTATTAGTTAACACCGTGTTATTACACTGTGTACACTTGTTATTTTTATTTCTCTTTTCTTGCTGTTCTTCGGCACTTCGGCCCCTTGCCGGGCCACGGCATCTCAGATCTTCCTTCAACCTTCGCCCTTCCCTGTTCCGCACCTGAAGGAACTCTACGACATCCCCCGACGAACATCCTCGAATGTACTTCAAGACTTTTTCCCGGGCCTTTTTCTTCCGAAAGATATCCCCCCCCCCCCCGTTACTTTTTTTTGGGTGGGATACGAGAATTATCGAGCCTAACTATGTGGCCAACCCACTTTAATCTCTTCAGATGTAAAAATGTTAAACTTGCATGTCATCATGTAATTTGTAAATCTCCTCGTTGTATCTGTCCCTTTGGCCTGCCTAAGCCCAAATATACACTATTTACGCCGGAGACTGGCAAGTAAACAGAATGTTTCTATTCTGTAGCAGCCAGCCATCATCAGGATCATATGCAGACTTATCCCAAACTCGACACAGCCACAGAGCAATTTGGCTGAAGCCCTTATATTCTGACAGAGTGCATGACATGCTTGAGTCGAATCTTGGACTGAGATACCACTATTCTGATTTTTTTAATTTTTTTTTGTTATTCGTACCGTACATATTCTTATAATTAAATATATCAACTTATGTATTTTGAATGCGTAAGTTGGTTGCTGAATTAATCACTATTCTGAATTAAGCTTTTCGCCTTTTTTCTCAGGCCTTCGAGGCAGATGCACCGACAGCTTTCTCTTAATCTTACCAATTATTATTTACTATCAATCATCATTCTTGGCTATATAGCTATGAGTTAATGACAGCGTAATTAAATAAACTACAAATAAACAAATCGATATTGCCAACACCATTAAGAAGCCAAGAAACAAAGCGGTGTGCAGCCGAGCAGCACTACAGGGAATAGGAATAAATAGGGTAGAGTACCTTTCACATACATTGAGAAAAACATGAAGTAATGAGTTTTACTACTACTATTACTACTACTACTACTACTACTACTACTACTACTAATAATAATAATAATAATACGAATTCTTATGAAGTGTTTATATTAATCTCGCTGTTCAACAAACATGACAACGGATCAGTTCACGTAAATAACAGTACAGTACGTGTGGCCCTGAAGATGACTGCTCGACAGTCGATACGTTTTGTCCAGTTAATAATTTCCGCTATTATCCTGTTATACATGCTCCGCAGTGCTGTATCAACTAGTATGCTCCCTGAACCCAGTACCCCATTACAAGAGTATTTTAGGCTCTTACAAGCTTTAATATTGTTATTTTTGAAGGAAGGAAGCTGGAAAGTCTGTCGCTAACACTCTGAAGCACGAAATTCGTCTAAACAGTTCACTCGTTTTAGAAATTTTCTGTTTCAACCTCACAGTGAAGAACTTCGCCGTCATTGCAAAGAGCATCCCATTATCGTTATTGAAACCTGTAGATAGATAGATAGATAGATAGATAGATAGATAGATAGATAGATAGATAGATAGATAAATAGATAAATAGATGGATGGATGGATGGATGGATGGATGGATGGATGGATGGATGGATGGATGGATAGGTGGGTAGATAGATAGATAAGATGGATAGATAGGTAGATAGATAGGTGGATGGATGGATGGATGGATGGATGGATGGATGGATGGATGGATAGACAGACAGACAGACACAGACAGACGGATGGACGGACGGACGGACGGACAGGCAGGCAGGCAGGCATGTAGGTAGATGGATGGCTGGATGGATAGGAATACAGAGGTTTTTTATGTTAAAGCAAGTGTTGTGTATATAAAAAGAGTACGTGTTACACCTTATTTGAACTTCAGTTCGAGTGCGTGTCTTCGTTGCCCTTAAGGATCAGGTAAGGTGTCATGTTCAGTTAGATCAAGATGGATCGATGGCCAGGCGCAAAGTAACTTTCGAATGCGGCTTTCTTAATGTTACGGGAAGAGAAGCGCTTGGAGATCTCTAACGCTCTTAATTTATTCATTCGTTTGAACTCAGTTTCAATACTGTGTTGAAGCACCGCCCCGGAGAACGCAAATGTCACTCACAAGCCGCTGATTTACAGCATGTTTGTGTGAAGTGACGAGGCGTGCATGTCAATCGTGTCTCTGTACCAAGTTAATATCTCCTGATGTAGCATATGTAAAATACATGCCAAGTATGTCACATTGAAATCAAGTACAGAGTGATTCAGAAAGGTGTTCTGGGTCGCTACACTGTGTAGGATCATGCCTGATCCGAAGTTTCGAAGAAACGTGTTTCTGCATCCTCAGGGTGACTTCGTTTTTTTTCTAAACGTTGAATCACACTTGTTACCATACATGGAGTAATGACGAAGAAAACTGTAATTTGTTGAACACCCGCCGTGAAAGCCCGAAGACCCATACTTCTTGTGTAATTACATTTACGTGTCATGAAGTTCAAAATAGTTAACGCTGTAGTTTGTTATTCTTTGTTCAAAATATTTTCCGGATGCACAAACCATGTGACGTAAATATTTTGTAATATGCAAAGCTAAAGTTGTCCCTGTCCACGCCATGAAAGCATATAGTGGACGTAGAGGTACGGTTCCACTCATTCTTAACCTCGGCACTTGATGGAGGCGAGTGCTCACCCGTGCGAACTAGCCAGTTTAACCGTGGAGAATAGCCGCCGTCACCCACTGAATAGGGGGCTGGGTGGGCCGACAGCCGATTGGAATTCTCTTACCTCTCTCAGGGATTGAACTCAGGTTCGTCCATCCCGCATCCTAGTTACTGTACCAGCTATTGGCACGCCTGCTCAACATTTATGCGATGCGGGTAGGTTTTGCAAAATGTGATCTGCATGCAGGCAGTGTAAAATTCAATACACAGAATGACGGATGAATAAATATACATATACTATATGTATGATTTTAACTGTAATCATATGCGATAAAAATGTACTGATAGTAAAAGGAAGGAAATTGTAAAAGTGCAATTTACAGCCTAGGCTAGAGTATCGCTATTTTTAGCACATGAAGGTAACGTAATATATCTCCACAAATAAAGAGCTCCAAAGTTTTCAAAATTACTTCAGCCTTGTGATCCGAATTTTTTCAGGGAAAGGGTTAAAAGACGTGTTCTTTCTGCTTGCGGACGATATGTTGCCCGCGAGCTATGTGCTCAGCGGGCCTGAACTGCTGTTCCGGCTGTGATTTTGTAACAGGCTGCAGCAGAAGTAAACAAGATGTTTTGTGAAAATTATATCTGTGACCTTCCTATTTCGCGGTATTCACTGAACGATTTTTGGATTAATAAATAATGTTGGCATAAGCTAGACACAAGGCCTTTTTCGTGTCATTTACGCCCGTAAAATTCTTCATATACAATGTGAAGTAGGGGAGTTTTGCAGTTTGGAAATTCGTAGGCCTCATATGAACGGCTGGAAGCAGTTCTTTTTGTTTAGACGATACTGGAAGAATCTAAACAGCTTTCCAGAAGTTGTGAAGTACGTTGCCATCGAAGGTCAGTTGCATAACATCCTATCGTACTTCCGTCTTTCAGTTTTTCCTGTGGCGGGCGCGGAATTGCAGAGAGCAAGTCAGTTACCGCTCATTCAATTTCCCTCTTCGTCGTAAAGTTCATAACCCTTTAAAGCTCGAACTGCTTGTGTCACGTCGGACATGTCTCCAAGAATGTTATAAATTCTTTGCTATCAGACCAGAACACAAGTCTGCTATTCTATCGCATGGTGTTTTAGTTCATTACCGTAGTATGTGTTTTTAGGTCCTGTTATTCTAGATTCAACATTTACGTGTACATGTGGTCTCTTCTCTGTGAACCATTGTCCGTAAAAATTACACACACACACACACACACACACACACACACACACACACACAAGTTGCAGTGATGAACGGGCTGGTGGGGTCGGGGGTCATAGGATATTTGTGTCCTGGCCCAACAGTAGAGAACTTGTCATATTCTGGAAGGCGCATTTGAAATTTTGCCTCGTTTCGCATGCCGTTCGTGTACCACAGTTGTATCTCTACCGCAGACGAACTGTGCGTTATGTTGTTGTATAGGCCTATATACACTCCTCGGCATGTATGGAATAGAAATGAACGAACTATTTGCAAACTCCTGACTGCCCCAACTACTTCTGTATGGCGACACCGCAGAGTTGCGTGTTAGCGTTGGGCTGCATTATCTGACAAGATCCCCCTCGCCCTGATAAGGGGTCTAAAATGCTATCAAGACTTGTGACAAGCTTCAGAGAAACGAAGTGTTACGCTACATAAGCCGGTGTTGCACTGGTAGTTTCAATTGCAAAAACAGAGCTCATTCTAAAACCGGATTGCACAGAAAGGTAGCCAGAAACCACCCTTATTTGAGAGGGTTGGATGGTGTAGGTTTGTTCTGGCGCGTGGTATTTGCTCATTTAATATTCAGACATAAGCTTGTACAATGCTCAGACCTTAAGATGTTGCAGAAGGGGGAGAACTTGATGCAAGGGAAGAAAATATAAGAAACTGGAAGAAATTGGATGACTTGGGGGAGAACAGAAATAACGCTGCAAGGGGAGGAAATAATGCTAGGCGCACTGTAACTGGGAGGCAGAGGGGGTGCCGTCCCTCGAGAACTGGTAGTATTGAGCGCCCCGGCCATCCAGGTGGCGTGGACATCGCGCCATTGTTGAAAATGATATGGATTGTATTCCACAGTGACAGTCGCTTTATGAATAACCGAATCACTGCACAATGTACTGTAGTAGACTTCATTTTCAGCAGAAAAGATTCATTACTGTTCTGCTGTATTTACCTGCGTAATTAGTGTTTTTTCTCTGGGAGTCCTTCAGCTGCAAAAGTAGAATGGGATGGCACAGGAAGGAGAGGAAACAACTGGGTTCTATTTCTGTTATAAGAGACGGCTTTCGAATGTGATAACGCATAAGCGACAAAGGCGCTGGATCTGCGCCTTAGAACCCTTGCCCTAGGTGGAGGTCCTGGGATTCCGATCCGGGGAAGGACGTTGATTGAATTCAACTGAAGTTCTTGATGCGGCGGTGCAGAGGTTTGTCTTATAACGGATATTCAGTCCGTATTGTTACCAGAAGTACGTGAAAATTAATGTGTAAAAAAATGTAACCTCAACTCTTTGGGTCAAACTTGTAGTAAGTTAAAAGAATATTTTAAAGGAAACGTAAGATCTCTTAGCACAAATATCCGACATTCATCTTTTCAGTACAATCTGAATAATAAACACGGCCATGGCAAACATGGAAAACACTGGAACTTATTTGCTATACAACTAAGAGAAAGGTTATAAAGTCCTCGGACTCTTGACCCTTGAAGATGGGACCGATACGTTGTCCCGAAACGTCGGTAAACAATTAGCACACGACGCCGCGTTGTATCCATGAAGAGCGCAGATCTCAACATCGCGGCGGAAGCCTGAAATCGTGGAAAAAGTAATTACTTGCACAAGAGGACAGTAACTACATAGGACAGACAAGCGGCGAATTTAGCTCTCTGTTTAAAAGCGAGTGAAATTTTATCAGCTCTTTACCAATGTACACAATCCTGCTTCGGCTTACGCATTATGTTACATGCCATTTAAGTGGCCTTAATGTTAACCATCACCTCGCCCCTTCTTTTATTGTACATGTGGGTATATAAGGAATTGCATATTACACATGCAATCTCAGGAAGTTCTTAAAGCCTTGGAAGAATGAAATAATTCACATTGTATATGAATATTCAGTTTGTACTTCACATATAATACTGTGCCCCCATATGAAAGACCCGTTAGTGACTGGTGTATAGGGAAACAATCGCTCTTTATTGTAACAATCATATGAAACGCATAAATACACTGTTTGGACAAGATGTAGAGTTTTTAGTGTTAAACCTGGCCATACATATATTCGCCATTGGGCGTTACATGTTAAATAACCCGCAGTCCAGGGTATTTATTGTTGAAAGCAGGTAATCTGGTATAGTTTGTGTTTTAATGCAGCCGCACATTATCCGAAATTACAATTACGAAAATGGAATGAAACTTATTCCGGTTTCTCACCAGTGTCCCGCTGTTAATGCAGCGCTGTTATCAATCTCCGAAGCGGCACGACAAGTAAACTTTTGCGAAGTTCTGTATAAGCAGGTTCTGAATTTTTCGATCGGGGATTTACGGCAACATGTAACTCACAGTAAGCACCGTGACCAAATGTCCCATTCACACGAAGTGCTTGATGTTTAATTAACTTGGTGGGCCTCTGATAATATTATTTGAACATAACAACCACCCACTCAGTCAGTTCTGAAGAGCCGTAAAACTCCTAACGTTGCTGTAACGTGAACCACGATATTTCTATCTTATAAGCAGCTATGCATAATTGTGCCGTAGCAAGATGTTCGTGTTTTACACTGTTTAAGTTTCTGTTTCCTTTCTAGATTAAGGTAATCATGTGACAGTTTTACGACAAACCATGAAGTTTTTGGTTTAAGGAAAGATTCAGCGACCTTCATTTAAGCCATTTCTCGAATTCATGTGAAAAGTATAGGAAATCTAAATACAGGGATAAGTTTCACTTGCAGATTTGCTGATTCCGGCATAATGCTCTCTCGCTCCTGGTGTCGAATGAAGCTCATGTTGTCTGTGAATAAGAGATTCGACCCGTTGTCGTGTATACTGCTGTTCGTAAGTTCATACCTCGGCTCCGTAACAATGCACACAGCTGTAGTTGGCACGGCCTGGCCGCTGCTTCGCTCACATCGGCACGGCCAAGCAATGTTATACCTGTTCCAGAAACATCCATGCTGTTAAGACATCTCCTATCTTCATCGTAACGCTCGATTACCCTGCTAGTAATGTCTCTGTTTGCTATGAATTGCTTTGTTAGAAATGTCTGACACTCCACTTCGCTCCAATGCTTGAACGACACTGCAGATTTCTGCTAGTTACCAGGCAGTGTTTTTGAAACGGAGAGAAAACGGTTGGAGCTGCGTGTGCTGTGCTTCCCCCCTGACCAGCTGGGCTCTTCTCCCCCGCGCTACTAGGGATCAAGTTATCTGACGTGGACAATAGTTCTGACGTGGACTTTGCGTGATATTGCTTCAGTAATATCGCCAACGCTAGTAACATTTCTCAAGGTACAACATTAAGTTGAAGTGGTCGTGTTCGGAAATGTTAGGCCTAACGTGAAGCACTGAAAACGTTAATTTGGCGTAGGAAATGCTGGAGGAATCTAAGGAGTTCTGAAGGAAACTTGAGTGAATACGTTGTCACCTAGGGGAAGAAGCTATGTGTTTTGAGTTAGGGCTATGCCTTTCAGCATCGTTCTCATGGAGGATGCGGAAACTCTGTAAAAGCGTAAAAATGTAATCACTAATAAGTTTTTTCGCCCAGGAAGCGATATATTTCTAACCATCTCTAGCACGACTTGCATGTGACAAATATTTAAATGTTCCGTGTGTGCCTCACAGTAAACACACGCTATCTTCGTTACAAAGTCAGATTTCATGTTATTGTGTATGCAAATGTAATCATCATGAACAATAATAAACACATCTTGCGTGCGAAATGCAAATTTTTTGTTATATTAACTATGATTCCATCTTTAGTTTTTTGGTCCTTGTCCGTTGTTCTCCTTTCCTTCGCCAGAAGCTCTGATTGGCCACTTGCAGCATCTTCACCGCAGTCGCTTCGACTGTTAAGATGAAGGTAGCTTGTTCCAACGAAACACTGCCCACCTAGCAGGATGCAGAGACCACAGTCTGAGCTGAAATGGTTGTTGGAAGGTAAATTCAGAAGAAATTCGAAAGAATTGTTCCTAACTTTTGTCGTAAAGGTAACCGTAAAGCTGTTCCTGCGACCCCATGAAGGCGTATGTGGGAGTAGAAGTATAACTCCGCCCATCCTTTATGTCGCTACTAGATGAAGATGTATTGTCAGCTTCACGCCTCGGCCGCTTTTCTCTGTGGGAAGAACCACCTGTGTCAATTGAATAGGACGCTGCTTGGGCCCCAGAACCGGTCTGGACACTTTCAGCATAAATCTTTTGTCTGTGCTAGGAATCGGAACAACTGCAGTCAGTGTACCGTGCAAGCTGTCATAGTCCGAGAAAATGGTGTGCGGAATGTGGGCTTTGGATTGTGTTTATTCCTGGAGGTGAATCTGGAATCTAGTTGGAAAGGGGAGCTGTAGGTGTGTGTACGAGCTGTTGCAGAGTGTCTGTTGTTTCACGAAAATAGTGGGCTCTGATTTCACTGTCAGCGTTAGGCTCACGTCTTTAACCGCGCGAACTAGCGTTGGAATTCAAGTTTTCCTACGTGCCTAAGGAATTAAATGAATTGCAGACCAAAATAGAACCCTTTAGCGACGGTTTCTGGAAATAACCCTTCATTGCTGTTCTGTTTATATTACAGCGCTTGCAGAAATTTTGAAGTTACTAATTCGCTGACTGAACACGCTGTGTATCTTCTACGGCAAACGTAGCGACCGCGGTACTGACTGAAGCATAGGTACCTCTTACTGCCAGGTATTTCTGCCATCTTGTGTACGCATTCGTAACTGCTAAAAACTTTTAATTAATACCAGACGATACGCGTTCATGTGTATTTTATCCTGTTTTGATCGCTGTTGTATCTTGATTAGTTAACGAAATTGGTTGTTATGGTCGAGCAGTTTGGCGGAGGGGAATTTCCGGGGTCTGGTTTCAACCAGTTACAGTAATTTCATAGTTTTTTTATGCCGCCTGTCTGAACCTCCTGGCTAGTTTCTTGCATCGACATCTTCCGTAAAGTCACCACTGGCGGTTTTCCCATGTCATTTGGCTCTACACAACTTTGTAGTTGAAACAGCGCCTTGAAATAACCAAAGAACCAGACTTGAAAGTATAGGCACGTCAGAGATTAACGTAGGCACAATTTTTACACACAAAAACACAATCATATATATATATACATATATGTATATATATAGATGCAATGCGACGTCCAGATTTGAAACTACTACAACAAATTGCCTTCCTCGTGATTAGTGGATACAGTCATGAAAAAGTCCTGGTGTCTTTCCATGAGAGCTAGCGTGTTACTTGCCCTCAGAGAACAGGAGCAGAGTTGTCTCGGCTGTGGGCGTGTGTTTTTGTGTATCAACACATTGTCAAGTACTCTCACAATAAACTAATTACCGCTATCCTGTGTAGTGTTTATTAAGGGTCATTATTTTATTAAGCCGAGCAGAGTGATTGGTGTTACGGCACCAGGGCTTTATTAAACAATCAACAGTGTGTACCACGTGCACATCAAGTTGTGGGAGACAGGCATCGACTCCCGTCACCTGGAAGTGTCTGCGTGTTACGTTGTTTTACTATAAAACAGGGTCATCAAAAGTGAAACCCACCTAGGACCTAGACACAGGAATCGGAAGTAAAATTGGTAAAATAACTACAGAACGGGCCACGAAGATTTAATGCAATCTAGTACGTAACGCCGCGGGAATTAGTAAATAGGTACCAATGTTTCAAAGGAGTGTACTGTCATCATAGTTAGGTCTCCAGAATATCCCGAAGATGGAGGCAGCATATTTCTCCCAAACTTTTATACCTGTTTACTAATTTGCACAGTGTTATGTTGCAGAAGGTAGTCTGTAGGTCATGCCCATGAGAACTTAAAGTGACACAAACGCCGGTTAATTTGCGAAAACCCTCGCCTGCTGAATCAGGTTTTCCAACTATGAAACAGAAGTTCGTAAGAGAGGGGTCAACTAACTAAATGTGAGTGACTTTGACTCAGGAATCTTCTTACAGTAAGCAAGGTGATAGGATGGAATATCAAGGTTTCTAATTACAATTGTTGTGTTTTTTATTACATTAAATGTCCTTTCGACAGTTACTTCTTTTCCTCCTCTCAGCAGTTAATCCTTTTTCTCAGTAAAGTTGCAGTCATGATGTAACATTTGACTGTTAGACTTATCATTTTGCATATATTAACTGAAGTAACTTTGTAATAAAATGTTTATGTTATAACCTCCAGTTTTAACTGCATGATACTCTTACTGTGTCCTAAAGAGATCAGAGAGATGAGACTTGGTCCATGAAAGTCACACTAGGATTCGTACACGGAGCAGGAAATATGTCTGTAAATAAATGGAAAGAAAACTAACACGATCATGTCAGGAGCTGGAATAGGCGCTAGAGTAGCTGCAATCTGTGACTGGTTTTCGTGTTTGGGCTTCCTACCTGCAGAAATTCCGTGAGTCATTTTTGGAAGTCATATCAAAGGATCCATATCACGCCTGTTTCTTGTGTAGGCCGCCTTATATTTACTTGGATATCCAGACACCTGTGTCTTCTCGATATCATCACATGTAAGGTCGATTCACATTATACGGCAAGACACGACACGACACGACAAAAATCAGTGTGCATTCACATCTACCGGCAGTTAACAGACAGGCAGAACATTCTTTTCTCCCAATCCAAACGACGCTGTCTTTGCCTGTCTTTCGTCATTCCGTTTCGGTGACCGGCTAGTGTGAATTAGAGCGTGTCAAAACCATAGAAAGATATTTTGTTATGTCGTGTTCTGTCGTGCCGTAAAATGTGAATCGACCTTTATTCGGTTCTCCGCAACTCCAGCCTTCGATACGGAGTCGCACAGTGAGGTGTGACACTTAGGACCAAGCGAGGAGCTTTATACCGCATTGGTGCAGTCCTTGATTTCCTCCAGTCCAAGCTTGCCAATGCTGTAATAGTACTTTGATGTATGTCCGCAAACGGTTAATTTTCGATGTAAAGCCCGAAAATATGTTGTTCTCAGTCCTTTAGACTTTAATCTGCCTGAGACATTTAAAAACGCTCCAATTGAGAGTGAAGAGACACTTCACTAATGCATTTTTAATGCCTGTAAAACCATTCTCAGTCGCGCCGCGACCCCTGAAATGGACAACAGTCCGTGATCAGACGTCTTCAAGCGTCCACGGGTTCGGATGGACGACGTTTTGAGCACTTTATGTGAATTGTGACTTATTAAAGTATAAGAACTCAACAGTTATTAAATTGAGAACATCTGTTTTAAATGTTTTATGTCAGTTGTAAGTAAAATATTACATAGTTAAGGTGTTTATTGTTGAATGTAATCTTTAAGTTAAATTAAAAACCACTCGTTTCCAGGCGGTGTTCCCTCTAAGCTTAGCGGGCGCGCGGCCGCGCAGTAACTGAAATGCTCCCGCGCACACTGAATTGGAATTTTTCCATTTCCATAGTAAATATCCTTATTATGCATATTACAAAAAATTTTTTGAAGTGCCGAGCAGTCGTCAGGTCGTGTAAAAATTTTCTGCTCAGAGCAGTAGCAGGTCCGCGCTGCTGTATAAAAAGTTAGAGGGAGTGTTGTTTCCAGGCTTGTGTTTGTATGAATTTTTTCCTTTGTTTTGGTTGAAGAACTTACACTTGAAATTTGTCGAAGCATTTTAGATACTGTCAGTATAATCAGTGCATGACAAAGCGTCGTTAAACAAAGCAGCAAGGTTTACCTTGTAGCAACATTTGGTTGAGTCCCTGTCAGCCGTTCTTCATTACCGGGGTGTTTAGAAGGGAGGCGTGTAATCCCGTATTATTTGCATTAAGTTTGTGTGCTTGTGCCTGGAAGGCAAACACCGGGAAGAATCCTCCAAGTCGCTACTTAATCAGGTAGATTTAATGGCACCGCGTGTATATTTGCACATTCAACTCTTGCTTGGGGTGCGCGCATTTTAATAAGGGGTTACGTCACAATTTCTGGAGCTCTTGCTCCTGTAGTATCACGTGCTGTGTAGGGTGTTTAATGGTACAGTCACTTCCGCTCCACAAGTGAACCTATTTGATGTCGATGAGGGATAGAGACGCAGTATGGAAATAAAGTGTTGGTTCCCGTTTTTGAGTCCATGCGGCGGATTCTGCATGTCGTATAATGGAGCAAGTAACGTCACAGCCGTGTATTGTATACCGGAAGTGCTTGGTCGGAATATGGGCCAGGACACTGACTGTTACGGCTGAGGGTTTTCATGGTTTTGCCGAGTACAGTCAGGCGAACGTGGGGTAATACTTTAAAGTGGGCCACGGCCGCTTCTTTCCACATCCTTTCCAATTAATTATTTACTATCTTTGTAACAACCAACAAATGCACTGGATAAAATACATATATAATGCATATTAAAGACCGCTACATATGTTTCGACAACAAGCTGTCATCCTCAGGGGGTCATCACAAAGGAATACAACCTCATCACATTAAGTTACAAGGTTAAAAGATGAAATATTAAAAACCCAAAACATACAAATTCCGCAGTCACAGTTTACAACATCGCGATGTTAAAATATTAAAAGTGGTAAAACAATCATTCCTGGTGTTTATATTGTTGTTTTACGTCATGTGGGCTGAGCACAAAAGCATCTGCACTGATCAAATATGGATCTCGTCCTAAAAAAATATTATGCCTATAAGTTATGGGTCACTACATACAGTCGAACTCGGTTATAACGTCATGAAAGGGACTGAATATTTTGTGTCGTTATAAACGAGTGTCATTACAACCGAGGAGAGTAATGTTATGGTTAACAGTAACGAATCAATCGGTACCGCAGAATATCTGACTCTATAAGTGAGTTGTCGCATAAACCGATGTCGTTATAACCGAGTTCGACTGTATTAGGTATGTGTCGAAGGTGACTGTGAGTCGTATTACATAAAGGGATGTGTGTGTATATAACGGGTACATACCTGTTACAGTCTGCACTACACATTGTGTGGAGTGGTGTGGTGTGGTGTGCTGACTGACTATGCTGTTGCTACGTTTAGTGGAGGTGCGGAGTCTGCACATGCGTCTAGGGATGTTAAGAACGAAAGCAAATAAAGGATTTGTTTAACATCGCAGTATTGTAAACTGTGATTGTGGAATTTGTGTATTTTGGGTTTTTAATGTTTCGCCTTTCGACCGTGTAACTTGATGTGATGATCTTGTATTCCTTTGTGATGAACCCCATGAGGATGACACCTGGTTGTCGAAACCATATGTAGGGGTCCTTAATATACATTTTATGTATGTATTTTATGTAGTGCATTTGTTGGTTGTTATGAAGATTGTGACAAGATGCACGGTGTATGTAATATAAAGTTCATTTACATGCTGTTGTGCAATCATTCTATGCCTGCACTTTGAATTTCACCAGGCGCGAAAATCATCTCTGTGCAGACTGCAGAATCCCACATAAACGAAGTGGGACTCTGTCTGTCTGTCTGTCCGTATGGTAAAAGAAAGCACTCATTAGTTCAGGCAGTAGGAACGTCGATCCGATTCAAGCCACTTGGTAGAGGACGTCCCATTAATTTCACTAACACATCTTTTGCTGCCTGTAAATGGCGGAGTCCAACTGGCGACCGGTTGTTTCGGACGTGTGACTGCGCAATGACAACTGCACATTACCGTTTCATCTGAAATCTCGTCAGTGGTGTTGATTTGCTTCTGGCGGCAGACAGAACTGCTATGGCCTGACTGTCAGAATGTACAGAGTGTATCAGAAGAACCAGACGTTTTTGAAATCATAATCCCCGACAAAAATTGTTTTTGGCTCTCGTTTTTAAATGAAATACATTACACATTTCTCTGCACTTTATAATCTTTTATCGTTTATAATCTTTTATCCTTTTTAACAGTAATGTTTTTTATAATCTTTTATCGTTTATAATCTTTTATCCTTTTTAACAGCAATGTCACTAAGGTGATTTCTATTCATATCTGTGTGTTGTGCCCTGCTACGTAAATTCCTCATTATCGTCCATGTCATCTCCATGAGTATTACATTTCTCTGATATTCTGCCCGTATTGGCGATAGTCCTGGGGCATTGGCGTGTAGATTGCTATGCAGGTATCCCCAGAGGAAGCAGCCTGAAGCCAACAAATAAGATCTTGCAGGCCACTAAACAAACGGCCGTCGCTAGTTACTCTTTGCGTGCTGAAGTTATCCGGCTGTGCTTTCGGTTGGGCACTTTACCTGGTTTATACGTGCATTTTCCATTAAAAAACAATAAAACTCCATATTCATGGGTCATAACCGAAATTTGAACTGCGATGATTCAGGAACAGGACAACAAAATCGCTCGTTACGGCGGCAGTCGCACCGTCCCTCGGACACGCTAACTTTCGTATCACGTGCAATCTGAAGTAATTTTATCCTGCTAAAGTGACCAGAGCGCGAAGCCAACCACTACCGTACGCGTGGACCTTTTAACTCGCCCTGTGTTCGTAACGGGCGTGATGTTTACGTAATGGGACTGCTTTGCCGTAATGGCTTTTAAGCAGTTCAATGGTAAGTGGCAGCTGGCACGAAATCTTTAACCCTTTAAAGACGAAGCGTATCTGTTTTATATAAGGACTCAGTGCGTACCGCGCTGTAAACACTCTCCACTTCGGTTATAAAAACCAGTCTCTTAATATGTTACAAGGCAAAAGTTGCTGTTTGTTCTGAGATCCGTACAAAACACATAATCGCAATGTGGGCACCACGTAGAGTTTTTTAATGTTAAACCTGGTGGTATGTAAAGTTACCGCTAGGCTTTAAAAGGTTAATCATGGCACTTAGCCGAATTCGGGAGGACGAGGTGGGCGCAGAATGTAGAACGTGTGGAAGAGATGAGAAATTCCTACAAAATTTTAGTCGGAAAATCTGAAAGTACGAGTAGGTTTTGGAGACCTAGGCTTAGCTGGTAGGATATTAAGGAGGATCTTTAAGGACTGAGATGGGAGAATGTGTACTAGACGATGCATCTGCGGCATGCCTGGCAAGTTCGTCACGGGCATTATTTCGCTTATGGTGAATAAATGTTTGCGTTCAGAGGCTTGGCAGCTGAAATAACATGGCTTCTCTTGGTGTGTAGTGGGAGCGTGCTGTTGTTCAGTATTTACATGGTGCAAAGTTAATTATTGCTGTCAGTCTGATGCCTTATATTTTATCTGCGTTATGTATTCTAGATACCTGCTGAGAAGGGGTTCTGTCATTAAGTCGGAGTGCTGTTGAACGAAGGGACTAAAACAATTTCTAGCGTTGTGACTTCTGCCGCTTCTAGCCGCCAGAAAGCGTGACGTTATTATTTACTGTTCGTGCTGTTTGAGACATGTTCATCAATGCTACCAAACTTACCCCACAATAATAATTTGAAACATGGACGCTACAAATGTCAGTTTTTCAGTCTTCTGTTACAGGCCTACTGCTCTGTGTAGCATTGTGTTATGCGGTAAACGTTTGAAATAATACAGCCAGATTTTAGTGAAATTTAAAGAATAGACTTCAGTGGGTTTTTTTAAATCTTTACACAGTCCAGTTACTTTTAGCACCCAGAAAACATTTTCGTGTGTACAAACAGCAAACAGTTGATAAATATGAACATACCTTGATAAAAAGTCCTCTCCCATCACAGAGAGTAAAAGACAAGCCTTAGTTCGTTGTCAAAAAATGGAATCCCAAGAATGTAATTACTTTATTGGTAAGACAAGAGATTTCAGCACCAGGTGTCCAAAAAGGGTAGACTTAAACGTGTATTTACTCTAGACTTGAAAAAGGAGTTGAGAGAACATGCCGTTAATCTGCAGATTATAATGTATGGGATGTGTGGAGTAGAAGTTAGAAAGCTTGCCTATGAATATGTGGAAGCAGATCATCTGCAGCGTCATTTCAACAAGGACGAAGAAAATGTCTGATCCTGACAGGCTCGAAACTTTCACGAACTCTAAAAGATCTCTTTTACTTCACACCGTAGAAGTAACCGATATATGCCGAGTTGCAGTATTCACAAGACCAAAAACTGCGCTACTTTGTCATATACAGAAAGATCATGGAGGAACGCAAAATTTTGGGAGAATGTGTACTAATATCGACGAACCAGGTGTTTCAACGGTTTAAGCAAGCAAGAACGTGTTAGCAAAAGGTAGAATGAAAGAAGTCGCCAGAATGACTTCAGAAGAGAGGAAGAAGATGTAAATGTTTGCTACAGAACATGTACTTTCTTCGTTGTAAATATTTTGGTCGTTTGTATGTGTTTTTCCGGTTGCATGTTTGTGTAGTGAAATATGTAAGGGACTGT
This sequence comes from Coptotermes formosanus, assembly GCA_013340265.1. Lineage (NCBI taxonomy): Eukaryota > Metazoa > Arthropoda > Insecta > Blattodea > Rhinotermitidae > Coptotermes > Coptotermes formosanus. The sequence continues at coordinate 464,052 of BLKM01009890.1, read as the reverse complement.
TGCTGCACTTGCCCCCTAGTAGCCGAACTTGTCCCTTGGTATGAGGCAACTTCAGCAGTTGTAGCACTTTTGTAAAACGCTTCGCACATGACTGCGTGTATTAACATTTTCTTAGTGTACAGATATTAAGTTGAATAATTGTAATTCAAATTTGCGCTTGAAGTTATTTTGTTTTATTCGTACCGAAGTAAAAACTTGACATGCTGAACTTACCCCTTTTTCCCCGCATGTATGGTTTTGGTACAATTCTCGTGCAATCAGTGATTATTTCTCAAGTAAACGAGCTGTTTTTTGTATTGTAAATTTTGAGTGGTGGCTCTGAGGATAGAACTCGCCTTTAAACCTTTGTTATATGTAATTTATACTTTAGTTTATGTAGGCTTAAGTCGTGGGGATGTGACTGTACTAGCAGGTAGAGTGGCTTCGACTGTCCTAAGCCCGGACTGGCTGCTTTCTTCTTCCATTTCGAAGAATAGTACACCATGCAGTTTATATGTCGCTATGTAGAAGAACAGGGAGTAGTGTGCAAGGTGGCGCAAGTGCTTTATTTTCGTTTGAAAACAGCTGGTACTTAGAACTAACCCTGGCATGTATTAGGGGCAGAGCGAGGGGTTGCAAGGCGGGCAGTAAATTAGGCTATTTTATTAAACAAGGCAGCCGTCAGGCTTTGGAATAAGGTGGCGCGATCTGGTGTTAACTAAAGCTACAGTGCTGTCCTCTAGACGCTGGGTTCTGCCACGTGCACCGTCTCGTTCTACCGAGGCGAGTTGACTCGTGGCACAAGCTTTTGTTTCGTGTGCCGCATAGTACGTTGAAGACTGCCGTATTCTGGAATGTATATCCTGCTAAAGAGCTTCAGATGTTTTGGAGCAGTGGAGCAGCTTCCTGCCGTCTTCTGCCTCTAAGATGGAGGCAGCAGTTTTCTCCGAAACATTGGTACCAGTATACCAACCGACACAATATTACGTTTCAGATTACAGTCTTTACAGCCAACGGTGTGAGAATCTCATATCTCACATAGATCTATGGGAACGGAGTTACTGGAGATCATACCGTTGTATTGCACATATTCAAATTGAAATCACTTTATAACCATCAAATACAAGCCCGTGATATTGTAATTAAAACACAGTAATTTACATTTCGGTCTTATAAATTTCAACTTGCGTTAAGTAATCTTAGAAAGTTGATAGAAATTTTATAACTAATAGGGTATAGTATGCACAAGTGAAGTAAATTAACTTTTACTCCGCTGTATGTGTCGTAATATATTTAACGCTAAAATTTAACACATTAATTTCCTAGAACACTGGGTTATAAGGTTTCCAGCAAAGTCGTAACTTGTACGGAAGACATATAAATTTTTATGATACGTTAATGACATCAGATTTGTATTTGATAGTTGTCAGTTACGATAACATCCAACTAAACTGTATAAACACACTAAGTACTAAGTGGTTACTTCCAAATATCCAAGCATATGCACAGAACCAAAATAAAGCTAGAAGGCACACAAAAACATTCATAAATCTGCAACATCCACCAGAATAGCTGGAGTGAAAAACGTCATATTTTGTCAACCAGGGCTCTGGACTCGGTACACAAAACTTTGGATTTCGACTCCTCAGTTTTTAAAACTCCAACTCCAACTCCAACTGCGACTCCTTCATAATAGCTCAATGTGTCTTAATAGTAAACCTATAAAATACATTTCATCACCACCACGTAAACCATCAGGCTACTTTTCAGACTTATAACCTATATTATGTATAAGTCTAATGGTTATTGTAGCTGTCGGGGCTCTGGAATTGGAGTATCTATTTAAGAGTTTGGACTGAGGTCGGAGTCGGCTCATTTTTGCCGACCCCGACTCCACCTAAAGTGCCTTCCGACTCTGACTCCGCAGCCCTGTTATCAACACATATGAAGCACATTCCATTGCTTGTATACGTATTTCCTTGTTACCCTATTACGATGCGGTAACATTCTCGTCACATTGTAAATGTTTCTCCCGACAAGTAAAAACTAACAATCTTTTTACTGTTAATGTATACAGCCACACATTTTATTACCAAAGCTTGTGTAAAAATTAATTTTTGGATACATTCACAGTGTATTATTTTATTTTAAAGTTGGACATCTCATCCCTATTGCAGTGTTTAGTACCTTTTTAATATTTTCGATAAAGGCCTATAATGACTTAATCAGCCGAAACATTTTGTCCATTTTATCTTGTCTTATATGTTGTGTAAGACTGATTTGCAATTGATAAGACAACGGGGATATGTCATCTAAAAATTTATCTTCCAAAAATATCCAGACCTTATCTGGAGCTGACGCAGCCTCCAGGTCGGTGGGTACCTTGTCACTGTCCGCAGTGAGCTCACGTTCAAATCTCACTGCTGAACACAACGATCACCTGTCCTGGCCTTACATTTGCTACCACAAGGATGGACGCGCTGTTAATTAATTATTGCAGGTGGAGTACAAGAGAGGTGAGGTGCACAGCTTAGCTCAGATGTCTGAGATGTGGATTCGTTTGGCTGAATCGTAATGGATATGCGCTCCGGTGAACAGGGAAATAGGCGCTATGGAAATAATGACTTTTGTGGACATGCGTTAGGTTACTGTTATAACTGATGAAGGTAACGAAATAGACAGTCTAACACATGGTGGTACTTTATACGTCAGTGGTTCTCCGCGTGGGCCGTATGGCCCCCCCAGGGAGCCACATCATCTTTATAAGAGGCCACAGGTGAATGACGGAAAATAAGAGAGCCACAGTATCTTTTGAGTGGGCCACCAAAACATCACCATTTGGATAAAATATTTCAAATTGAAAATTAAATCAAAGGCTCCTTCTCCCCTGCTTTCCCTGCAGCACAAAAGGCAAAGATGTATTTTATTCACTCAAACCAGGCAAAGATGTATTTTATTCACTCAAACCACAAACACTCAGTAGAACTTTTTCTATCGTCAACACAAAAAACACCCAGTTAAAATCACTACGTTTCGGAAGAGGTTTCTTCCGAAACGTAGTGATTTTTAACGGTGTGTTTTTTTAACTGTATTGACGATGGAAAAATTCCTACTAAGTGTTTGTGGTTTGAGTGAAGTTAAGCTGTTGTCAAGGACTGACAAGTTGCATGTTTTTTATTGCTTTTCCTACATCTTATCTGGTTGAATCTGGTTTCGTTTGGGTGCCATTTTTATCAAAATTACGTAACCGCTTTGATGTTTTTAAGAGACGTGATCTTTGCTTTTTCACTGACCACACTGCAACCGGATATTCGAAAACTTGCGAGTGTTCATCAGGCCCAAGGAACACGCTGAGCATAATGCCAGTTATTAACAGAATATTTTACTTCTATGAGTAGACAGTGTGTTATACCGTAATAGAATATTTAAAAACAATACAGTTTTTCAAATAAAAGTAACACAGTTGTATTATAGTATAAGTCAACAGCGTGGAAATAAAGTAAATCTTTTTGCACGTCCTCGTGGCAGACGGGTGGAAGTTGAACACTGTTAATATATTTCCACTGTGCGGTGTGTGTGAGATGTACGCTTTGAGTCTGTTCTGGTGGTGGAAGAAAGATAACCAGTATTTACAGCAAACTATAATGACCGATTCAGCAGACCTGTGTGACAGAACTGACGCCTTCCTTCATACTTGTATTTGGCGTTCCTGAAGTGACATGTCTGACAAATGTCTTTGACCTCTGTAACTGGTCAAGCAACAGAAAAGTTCTTTCGTAATTGGTTGACCGTTATGTCTTAGAGCAGTGCTTGTCAAACCTTTTTTCTCGCCTAACACTATCACAGTACAACACATGTACACGCACCACTAGGTACTGAAAATTTTAATAACACTGTCTCTTTTGATTATATTAGTCTTCCAGGGTCTTTCGCTGCTTGGCAAGTCTGAAGTCTTCAAACCTGGCAACCAGCGACACAACGCTGTGGAACCATCTTATTTCGCAATTGCTACTTTTCTGATTTAACGTTCTGTGCAGTTAACATTCACTGTACATCATTTTAATGCACGACTACAATGTAAAAATGAAATAAGTAATAAAACATGAAATGGACTTAAAATATTTTCGTACCTCTTGCGCGTTATTGAGAGACGTGAGCTTGTTTTGATGACCCCAGCTTCTCGATTCTAGATAGCACAACACTGACAGTGAGTTTCAAGTCCGATTGCAGCTGCAGGCAGTTTCTTCCGCGGTCATTCGTCTGGTCATGTAGATTTGGCAGCAGTAGTTGCTGTCATTTCTGTGCATTCCTGTTGAATTTTGACCTTTTTTTCTTAATTAAAAATGTATCCATTATGAATTTCACTGAGGCCAAAAAGATTTGAATTAATTCACAATGCACTAATTTCCGAGATTTCAAACAGTTCACACTACACTTGTGCTCAAACTGTACTACATATTAGTGACAAAGATGAAAAACTACACTAACGAAGCTGCTACGCATTTATCCATGCTGAACTGCAACAATGCAAACGAAAAAACTCACAGATAATGGCGATAATTCAAAAGAACGGACACTCCGATCTCACTGCTGAGCCGCTACACAGGCTTAGTACTAGTCCGCTGCTGGCGGTAAAATCCCTTACAAAAATACAGTAAGTATTAGGGCCGATTCACGCTATGCCTGACGTTTCCGTTCCGTCACTTTCCTTCAGAATTGTCTGTGTTCACACTGTCCGTCGTGTTCAGCCACGTTCCGGAACAGCACGTGATAGTTTCGGATGCTTGTGATTATTGTCATCAAATGTGCAGCGCCATTCGTTTTGCAAAAGATAATTGGCAACAATAACACTGACGTTACTTGAATAAAAGGCAAATGCTGCTCTCAGTAATAAGAAGCTTATGTGGGTTCACAAGTGCTTCAGAAGCAGAAAATCAGAAGGCGAATACTGGACTGTGTACACTGTAGTGTACTTCTTGTTTGACATGCCATATAATTCATCACATTTATGAACCAGTCATATTAATACTTAATACGTTTTTGAAGACAAAAACAAGACATCACTCGTTGCAAGCAAGCGCTCGAAGTGTAGTGTAGGGGAGGGAAGACAGTTCACGCTATCGGAATCGAACAGGCACAGACAGGTCCGGACCCTTTGCGTCACGTCGAGCATTCTCGCTCGGCTACGAAGACGGGACGGAGACGTTCCTGTCAGTGTGAACAGCTCCCTTTAATTACACGTGAGGAAATTTTACTGAATGGTAACGTTCAGTGACGGAACGGAAAGGTGAAGCATAGTGTGAATCGGCCCTTACAATGTTCCTTTGTTTCCTGCTGCAACCCGTCTGAGGAATTTGGAGTTAGTAGACTTTGGCGTGTCTCTGTCGCAAAATTATTTCTACCTGCTGCTTCAAATTCAGGCCTCGAAGTTTTCAAACCAGATGTTAGAGGTTGGTGAGCTTGCAAGGTTTTATGACTGTTGTTGTGGACGCGGCTGTGCAAGGCTGTCGCTCGGTAGTGTACCCTCGTGCACAGACGTGAGCATAATTGAAGAACCAGGAAAATAACCAGGATATTCTAGGACACTCATTTCCTTTGGTCTGACACACTGTTTGACGTCGATAAACATGTTGCACTATTCGGCCGTCAGTCACAATTAGAGGATAGAACAGAGTCTGTATGTGTTTTCGAACAATTAAACATATTTTGGTAGTTACCTTATAAGTGTTTTCCTTTACATTTCAACACATCTAGAGCAATTTTAGTAATGCAGTTATTATTAATTAGTAAACAAATTTCCTAAATTCCCTCGCTAATAGCCAGGCGACCGTCCGCCAATGTTACGTGGACCACTGTTTGAAAATCACCGTCTTGGAGGGCATTGCACGACCTTCAGTGGTTAGAATTAAATGAATAATCTTGGGGAATATAATGCCCAAAGTTATTGACGCTGAGAATGTCAGTACGCCTTAGGATCAATAGTTCATCAGCCCAGCCTGCTTTAAATTTATGAACCTTAAAAGTGGTTAATCCGATTTTTGGGTCGGTCGAAGCGTAACGTCAAAATGCCTAGTTTCGAGAAACGAATGACGGTCACATGTAAACAGAAAGAACTGGAGCTCGAAGTTAATGGGGTTGCTGTAATTTAGGGTGAAAACTGCTCTAGTGAAACATCTGAATATCCGATTTTGTCAAAACCGCTTCTTAGGCGCGTTCGCGATGTTGTGAAAAGTGACCATGAATTGAAAATTTTGTGTGTCGGTAGATAATTAATATGCTGTAATGGGCCAGGCTGTAGAAATTCATGCATATTCCCGTATTCAGTTAACTTGGCTTAGACAGAGCGAGCAGCATGGTGCGATGGCTGTACTCAACAACGCCCAGCTCATCAGATGCCTTAAGCTGTCTGTCGGCACCTGGCGAACGGAGTTGTTCGACTGATGTATACTGTCAACGTGACGATCACAGAGAGGATCAGAGAGTCATGCGCCAGGGCCCTTACGGCTTAGAGGTAAGCTAGACCGAGTCACTGATGGCAGGAGGCAGGGTAGTACGGTTGAAACTTTTAACGAAGGAAGGTAGACTTTATATTTGTCTCTCTGTCTCAAAATTTTACGTCCGTGGCTCTATACCAAAACACTGAACAAAAGTTTGCTACACGGCGTCGGAGAGGAGTAAACCATTATTCAGAATGTGCTACTGAACTCGTATGGTCATAATGTTTATGGTGTGTAGATATACGTAGGCCGTTGTGGTGTAGTGTGTAGGGGATAACGCGCTTCGTTGGTACGTTATACATATTTTTGTATATTTTCTGTCCTTTTAAGACTTCCTTCTCTCTATTTACACACACACACACACACACACACACACTCACACACACACAGACACACACACAAAGGTGTAGGCTGCGTGGTACAGTATTTGAATCCGTTTCTTAGCTACAGTAGGGAGCTGCCTCCTTCCGTGTCCGGTAGTAAGGCTGCCGGGCCACTAAACTAAGCACTCACTTCTCCATGCGTGGAGATGTACCTCCACTGACTCGTGTTCTCGTTCCTTGCACAGGGTCATCGGTATAGGGTTTGTTGGAAGGAAAATGCCGCTGCGTTCATTACCACTTCTTCGCCATGTAGAGTGAATATCAGTCCAGCGAAAGAAGATACTTGTGTAGCGTCGCGCGCCTCCCAGGCAGTCCGCCGGAGCGTTTACAGTATTCGTCTTTCCTGCGTGCACGTACCGTTACCCAGCGCATGGAACGTCGTGGACGTTGCAGGATGATACTCCCGCAACGGACAAGTTTAATATCCTGGTCGGCCCTGCCTGAACCCAGAAAGATCGTTTCTTAACAGGCATTGACAGTTGCACGCAAGTCAAGCTAATTTGTAAAATTTTACTGTTTTGTACTTAGCCTTGAAGATGGAGGCAGTACGCGCCTTCGCGACATTGGTACCCGTATGCCAGTGTACGCTGTGTCGTTCACAGAAGACGTTAATTTGCATGTGAACTTCAGTTTGCACCTGTAAGAGTATAACGTCTAGTGATGTAAAATTCTCTAGAATAATCTTTGGCGACAGTATTTTCGAGCATATTCCCGAAAATATTCTCTGACCCGAGAATTTTTTAAAATTTTCTGTTTCGCTATCAGAAAACACGTAACTACGAAACCGCAACATATTATCATTGTGCATAATTACTACTGTACTGTAGAAAGGTTTTCTCTTTCTCGATGGGCCTGAGCAAAATAAAGAACGTCGGTAAGTACAACGGATGGAAGAAGAAGAAGGAGGAGGAGGAGGAGGAGGAGAAGAAGAAGAAGAAGAAGAAGAAGAAGAAAAGAAGATATTCGATACACCGTAGTAATCGTGTTTATTTTGTTTAGTGCGTCCGTTACACTGATATGTTACTTTCCACTTGTATTCTTCGGTTGCGCTCTTAAATTTTGTAGAAATACAGCATATTTCGAAATATTTCGAAAAGAAGAAGAACGTAATTATTTTTCGGACTCCCTACGTGCCGTCTGCGTTGTAGCTGCGTCGTGTTCTTCAGAGTCTAAATCACTGTCGCTTCCTTGCCGCTCTTGCTGTTGCCACTGCACCCCGGCGGGCGATGTCCGATTTGTTTGGACGGACGGTGAATCGCCAGCATTTCTTCAAATTTTCGCTTTGTGAGCTATGTATTTTTTGTGAGCTATGTACTTATGTCAACTTGCCAGCTGTTTCTTGAGTTACTCTGTTTCTTTTGGCGGGCGGTATGTACAATGCTCTATGTACTGAAACTTCGTAACTTCTGAAGTGGGAGGCATACTTAGTATAGGAACTGCAACTTCTGCTAATTTTGAACTGTAGCACCGTAGCAGAAGTTGATGGCTCTCTTGCTGCGTCACTTCCCGCACTTACCGGAGTTGCATTTGTTTCGTTTATGTAGCTAGGATTCTTTGAGCAAATGACAAGATGCTTTTTAATTTTTGTTACGTTTTTCACGTATCCTGTCTCGCAGTACTTGCAGTACACGTCAGGGAAAGCAATGATGTATTCGCTACCCTACAGTTAAGTGAAGCCAACATGTACTGTGGCAAGCTAGTACACGGGAAATTTTCCGAGTGCTAAGGAATGTCGCAACTATACCTTCAAATACAGTCTGCAAGTAGTGCAAGGTGAAGTAAAAAACAATGATTTTCGACGGTGTAGACCTACCTCAGCATCAGATCGCCACAACACAGCGCCAGGTAATCTTAATGAACAGTGGAGTTGCGCGACATAGTACGAGTAGCTGTGCCGCCACCGAAGCCGTAGAATATTCGGCGGGTACACGTGACATGCGTGGGCTACAGGTTGACAACAAGGCCCTGGGACGTTCTCCAAAGCTTTGAAGTGTCGAGGATAATTAGTATTCGTTTTTTGAGAAAATTCTCATATATTCTCGGAGAATAATCGTTCAGAAAATATTCTCTCGAGAATATTCTCAACTCACAGCTCTAACTACGTCACCACTACCAGGACTAATCTGTTATTGCTGTTCAGGGAAGTAATCAATGATTATTCTGAGAATAATAAAAAACGTATAAACACTTTTATGAAGAAAATATGACTACTTAATAATATTAAGGCTTGCTGTAAGGGGTAACCGGAGGCTGTTTAGGGGATGAAGGAACGAAGAACTGGCTTTCATTCACTGATTCCCCTAGGTGTGTCAGTAATAAGCAGTAATATTTTCGTGTATTTATTTTATGCTTTTCCTCCTCCTCCTCCTCCTCCTCCTCATCATCATCATCATCATCATCGTCATCATCATCGCTGATCGAGCTTTCGATCTGTTCCGATGCGAGGACTGACAATGTATTCTCCATTTTTCTGTCGAATGTCCCGAACATAGAAATACATTTTCAGGTACTCAGTTTACATGGTTTAGCCATTTAATTTAGTGGCTTCGTGTTACAGTATTATCTGTTATTTCCAATTTTCTCCTAATAATACGAGTATTTTTCTTAGTCGTCACGTGTATGGTAATTTTGTATCCTACGTCAGGTTTAAAAAAACGTATTGCAATTTCTGCGTTGTCATTTGTTCGTTCGTTCACACTTGAAAGCCCAGTGGAAGCTGTGTGTATCACCTGCTGTAATTTACTCGTAAAATGTTTTCCGTTCGCTTGTCAGCATAGACATGGATTATTTGTTTAAACGGCATTAACTGGCTGGTCTTGATAAGGAACATGGAATGTGTTCTCTGCGAGGCCGGAACTGAAGTTCGATATGTAATTGAGATGAGCCACAGTCTTTAAAGGATTAAATTACTACTCACTCAATCCATGTTTCGTGAACTTGCTTCATGGCATTCCTCTAATAGATGCTTTATTGTTCCAGCTGTTACTTTCATATTAATGTCATTGTCACCCTCATAGCTGGTCGTGTAAAACGAAGTGATTTTAATTAGTCACGTAAGTACTGTATTGAAGGAAGTTTTTCCTTAGATCCTGGGCCCCTTCAAAACATTTTAGCCTGTATTCGTAGTTAATAGACCCACTGTTATAAATTTAGGCCTATAAGTGGCTCTTTCGAGAATCCCTTCCGTACACACAAATTGGTACAAAACACAAGTGGTGTTCTTATGAATAAGAGTAATTCTTAAACAGCATTTAATCCAACAGTTGCAAAATCAACAATAAACGACCATTTGTCACTTTACGATATGCTTCTTACATGTCCCTACATGTGTGTATGCACGTCTTAACAGATTCTCCCTTTATTGTATTCCATTGCTTGAGACTTCGCTGAATATGACCATGTAGAGGCCGAAACATGAAGAAGACACATCGTAAAGTGACAAATGTTTGTTTATGTTGATTGTGCGATTGTTGGATTGAATGCTGTATAATCAGTATGGAGAACATTAAAGTTCTTAAACATTTATACTGCTTCTGTATATAGGCCTAGTACGTACACATTAAAAAGGAGTTGGTATGCTCGATATTTTTTGGCTTTATTCTCAATTTTAAATCAACACTTCTGTATCTACTCATATGCAAATTTTCATCTTTGAACACGCATATCTGTTGTAGGACATCATTTTAAGACCTTGTCGCCTGTAGTTTATTTCGCACCTCAAGCCTGCGAGTATAGTTTTCACAGTCTATAAGCCTAAACGCGGCACGGAAGCGGGAGATGAGCAACAGTGCACAGCGTGTCTTCGTTATTAAACCAATTTGCAAAAACGATAATTACGCTTGTATTCGAAGGTTATTTCGTCGGGATTTCCAAATAAGTCTCAATAATCTTGTGCCACCAGCTCGTGCCATGTAAACATGGATTAAGAACTTCGAGGAAAATTTCGGCCGTTAAAGAAGCCTACGGGCAAAGAAATATCAGTGCAGCAGAAAACATCGTGACTGTTAGGACTGCCTTGGAACCGAGTACACGAAGTTTGCGGCGTCATGCAGCTTCATTAAGCATCTCGCGCAGGGGTAACTACGAATTACTTCCACTCGTACACCTGTCAGTCAGCGCGGGACTTACAAGAACGCGATTTAAGCGGTCGCACAAATTTTTATCGTGTATTTCTGACTCTTGTTCAGGACAATGAAGTTCGCGATGTGTTTTTTTTAGTTATGAAGCTTATTTTAATCTCCAGATTCGTTAAAGCAAAAATTTCCACTCCTGGGCAAAGGAACTACCCGACCCCCATCAACTGCATCAGAAACCACTGCACCTTGCAAAGATTACCGTGTGTTATGCGATACCGTCTTTCGGGATTTTTGGCCCGTATTCTTTTTTTTTTTTTGAGGACGATAATGTAATCGCGACATAGGTAAAATTAGCCCGCTGTAGTCACATGATGCAGATATTTCTCACACAATAGTTAGCTCACTTTCCATAATTTAACAAATATATTGTTTTTAAAAGATGGGACGACTTCGCTTAAGGTCATAAATTGGATTGACATCGTAACGTTTCTTCCTAATCACGCCGTATCTACACTCTGGTTATTCTTTGGGCAGCGAGGTTTCCTAACTTTTCGGCTTGTGACTTAAAGAGCAACGTTTATATTCGCCACCCACAGGATACTGCCGAATTGAAACTGAGAATTCGACAAGAAGTTAAGAGAACCCCAGCGCGTAGGTTGTGCTGCGTGACACGGAATTTGTACTGTGTTTTCTCAAGGGTAAAGTCCAACTTGACATCATGTTCAAGAAGTTACACAGCTTTGTTGTATAATTTAAATGCATAGTTTATAAATTGGTAAATACCATGTTTGATTTATTTACACATATTTTTGTTTTACATTTGCCCGTTTCTACGCCACACGCGGTAAAATTTGTCAGAACTATTTTCTCCTTTCAGTTATCAAAGCCAGCACACACTGTAAGAAAGGCGATTTTTTGGATGGGCTACGTGCATTTCAGACACGTGTTTATGCAGACTTTGTAACAAGAACTGATCAGATATCTGCTTCTGTAACCATTTCGATCATGTCACTTTTGTTGCTTAAGTACAGGTGTAACTACAGCTGTCCTTCACTCTGCAAGTATAACTACAGCTGTCCTTCACTCTACAATTCTAACTACAGCTGTCCTTCACCCTCCAAGTGTAGCTACAGCTGTCCTTCACTCTACAATTCAAACTACAGCTGTCCGTCACTATCCAAGTGTAACTGCAGCTGTCCTTCACTCCACAAATCTAACTACAGCTGTCCTTCACTCTCCAAATGTAACTACAGCTGTCCTTCACTCTCCAAGTGTAACTACAGCTGTCCTTCACTCTACAATTCTAACTACAGCTGTCCTTCACTCAACAATTCTAACTACAGCTCTCCTTCATATCCATGTGTAACTACAGCTGTCCTTCACTCTGCAATTCTAACTACAGCTGTCCTTCACTCAACAATTCTAAGTACAGCTGTTCTTCACTCTACAATTCTAACTACAGCTGTCCTTCACTCTACAATTCTAACTACAGCTGTCCTTCACTCTACAATTCTAACTACAGCTGTCCTTCACTCTACAATTCTAACTACAGCTGTCCTTCACTCTACAATTATAACTACAGCTGTCGTTCGGTCTCCAAGTGTAATCACAGCTGTCCTTCTCTCTCATAAGTGAGACTACTTATGTTTTTCGCTCTCCAAATGTACCTACAGTTGTTATTCACTTTCCAAGTGTCACTACAGCTGTCGTTCACTCTTGAAGTGTGGCAATCTTGCAGCACCATGAATTAACATTGGTTTCGGAGTTTTATAGTCAGCATAAGAATATCGTCATTATTCATTCCATTTATTCCTGGTGTTTTTTTAATGCTAAACTTTTTCAGTTAGGCGATAGTCGTGTATTCCGATTTGCTGTGTGCTTTCATCATTTGTTCTTAACTGCCACGTTGTATGTCCATCTAAATCAAACATGTGTGCAGAAATACCATTCGCTGTGGACTGATTTATAAAGTATAATGATTTATAAAATACAAATCAATCCAATCTTCCCCAGTCTTTATTAACTCCTTTGTTTTTGTTAACAGTAATTATTTTATATGATTTGGTTGGTGACAGCAAAAGTCACTTTTATCTTGCCAGTGCCCTTAATTTAATAAGATCATAAAAAAACAGTACTTTCGACCGAACATAACAAATAGTCTCTTCTCTTCGTCCCTTTCACGGCATTCAATGTTGTGGCCGGATGAATGGTGGGGAAGAGGATACGGAGCTGCAGGGTCGCTAGCAGTATCCCTCAGAAATGGGGAGGCGAAGCCGTGTCACATATCCATAGCCTTGGTAGTTTGTTCTCCGACTACTTTAATTATTCCACGTGCCTGGGTGTAAAGAGCTGCTAATTCCAAGTCGTCTGTGCAGAGGACTGTGACGTCTCTTCGTTGTGGATAGCCTATAAGTGCGTTGATTTGTGTGTTAAACCACTTGTTTACAGAATATAGCTCTGTGATGTTAAATATTTGTACACGTTTTAGTGAAAAATTAAATGTTTACTGTACAGTGTGGGGCAGATAGTGTAGCAGTCTGTTGCTGTAAAGATCCACGTCTTCTGCTTTGCTAAGAAACTTCTGCTTGGACGGTGTGACCCTGAAGATGAAGGCACTGGGATCCAGCGATATATCTGTAGCCATTTACTGATCTGTAGGCCTACAGTGTAACAGTCGAGGTTAATTGGATCGGCAGCAACACCTCTGGGATCTCCTCATGAACGGCAGTTCGTTGTTTTGGTGCTCGGGGAAACACAGGCTGGCGCTCAGACCGCCCTAAATAATAGCGCGATTTATGTACGCGGCTGGACGCTTGTGGCCATTAACAATGCAAAGTATGCAAAATTGAAGGTCTGTCTTGTTACGTAATTTTGTCCATTAGGATGTGCGCTTCATATGTCGTAGATTTAAAATTATTGCCGTCCCCTTCCCACCCAAACATCGAAATTCGCATTATTTCCTCAAGATGACGTACCAAGTTCTGGCACATATAAAACAAGTGATTCTTGCCTCATTCAAGTGAACACTGTGATAATCCAAGATAAGCAGTCTGTGAAAGCGCAGAACTACAAGAACAGTAGCAGCCGATGACTTCCAGTAGCTGGTATTCTAGAGCCTCGTCCATTACGTATTATAGCAAGATCCAGTATCCAGGCTGTTCTCCGAATATCGACTCCTATCTCCATGGCAATGGAAGCTTTCACATATCGAGCTGTAACACGTCTGCAGGAGTGCTTCTGCTGTCTTGTGGGAAGCAGTAAAGCATCCGTTCGACAACTTCCGATACAAGTGAGAGAAAAACAAACACAGCTCCCTTCTCAGCGCGTTTCATATGCCAGATTTATTACATGTGACCTCGGATTTCTTGCGCGAATATAAGCTAAAGGCAGTTTTGTTAACAGTGAATCTGTACTTCAGCATTTTAATTTTGCCGGTAGACAGACCTGTTGAAATTGAATAGGGAATCATTTCTTTGTCCTGTTTATCTCTTACCCTTCATTTCTTTCCTTCTTTGTTTCTCATTCATACCCTGTTTCATTAAAAACTGAATGTAGTCGCATCTTTATGCTTGAGATGGCACAGTTTGGAACAAGGAGCTGCCACCTGTGCAATTACGTGAACACTATGTGTGCATGTTCACATGTAAGCGACATACATAGCCATAAACCGTCTCTTAATTAATCTGGTACAGATAAAAACGCGTTTTAGGAGCATGCATAATACTGAGGTGGCCACACTTTGTGTTGGCGGTCAAAGTCATCTGAGCCCGCGATTTATTACTTTTCTTGAGATTTTTGCACGAAAATAAAAGATTATTTTTCTTTTGCATATGAATCACCATTCAGATACACCGGATAACGTGTACTTGAGGTCTTTACGAAGTATTTATCATTGGAAGTTTCATTGCCAGAGAAATCTGGTGGCAACAGGAGCGTATCTGAGCTATGTGGCGCATTGTTCAAAGCTAAGTTTCCTTGCGCTTGTCATGGATGCGTATTGCGGGCGCAGAGTCTTAGCTCCACACACACTTAAATTCTGCCCTGGATAGAAACGAGTGGTCAGCTTCACACCTCGACTGCTTTACCCCCGGAAAAAGAGCTCCTGGTGTTCGTCGACGAGGAGGCTTGCTGAGCTCTGGTACCGTCCCGACGTTGTCGAGAAGATATTCTTACTTTTGCCGGGGACTTATAGAATATTCCTCCGTCGCCAAGCCTATAATTTAGTCGCTACATAGCGCCATTTCTGTGCACCTGTGAAATATGGAGACGGAAAGGATGTGTGTTTGCAGTTATCGGGAAGAATTACCAATATCTCAAACACCAGTGGATGTGGTGGTGTTATATTTCTCGCAAGTGTGTGCTTTTGGCTTGCAGTTATGTAGAAACAGGCCGTACTAAAGTTGTGGCGGCCTTCTACTCTTGCTGTTATCTTTTCCGTTGGTTATGAAGCTTTACCTTACAGCCAATCACAGTAGAGGGTTGGAGGCAGTCGTCTTCTGAGGCTTTCAGTTGTTTGGAAGTGGTGCGAACCTTTCTGTCCCTATCATCCAGAACACTGCAGTGGTACTCTCTTTAGTTTAGCCAACAAAAATGAAGGTTGGATGGACGCTAAAGACTTGGAGATTGGCTATGTACAACGTGACCCGACCGGTAGCATGGTGCTGTGTTTCATATTAAGCGTGGTGGCCTGATGTATTCACACATCGTGTAAGTATTTATTGAATTTTTTTACTTATGCTGTATTTGTCCGTATATTTGGTGGACCCATGAATTAAATCGCCGTTATAACTTACTATATACGGGAGTTACTTCACCGCGTGTTATGGTACGTAGTGACCCAGCAACCCTAATATCAATTCCTGCTATTACGCATGATTCTGAACTAGTTCTGTCAACTTTCTGTTATGTTTGATTTTTCCGCCGGTTCATGTACACTGGCAGCGTGTTGGAAATACAATATACTAACGTTCTACTAATGATGTAACGAGCTACGTCACTTATTACGCCCTCTGTAAGAAATCTATCTGCGGTCGCATTTAGTTATTAGCCGAGATGAAAAACGCTTAAAAAATATGAACCCTGAAATTAATGTAATATTTAAAAATTCTCATACTACCTTAGAAAATACATTGCATCTGCATTGCAAACACCATCTCCTAAGGCTGTTTAGTAAAGTAATAACCACTTGCTCTGAAAATCGTCAGAAGTGGATTGGCCTAGCCGTGCCGTGTGTTCAAAATGCAGAGCGTTTTGATGTGAAAACACGTGTATTGTCTGTACAGCAAGTAATATACTTTAAAGGGCTAGCTCAGCATGTGCGAACTCAACCTGCTGTGGCGGGAATGTAGTCCAGTGATGTAAAGGATCGCGGGGTTACATTAGGCATAAAGGTCATGTGACGTTTGTTAAGAAATTATCACGGGTGCAGACATATTTTATCTGAATGTATTGGTTTTCATGACAGATTTATAGCCCGCAGTTTAGGCGTCTTATTAAGTCTACTGCTTACAGTGTTCCGTCATAGATATGAAGCACAATCACACGATTCTATCACACGTTAATTAAATTAGATTGATTTATATTTCCCATGAATATTGAAGAAAATCCTTGACCCCAGTGTGTGGCAATGCACTGTAGCCCACAGTGGAGATAATATACAATTTTTACCATTGCAATACAGTAATAGATAGCAGCGTTCATTTGCATACTGGCTAAGTCTGCGTGCGCGTAGACAAGTCAAACAAACATATTTACTGTGTGTGAATTTATTTACATTCAGCACGGCCAAAATTACAGTAATAAAACTCTTACCTAAGTACTCTACAAGAAAGTAGTGATCCTTCCTTTATTTGTTTACAATGCGATTTCCGACATTTTTCTGTCTGTACGTAGTCATCGTCAGGGAAATCATTCATATCCATATAAGTACATAGTCAGTACTCTATGTATGTCTGTGTTACTATGTGATTTACCATTTTCCATCTACCAATAGTACGTGGGTCTCTTTGTTATCACACCGTGACCTTCATTCCAGTTGCGGTTGGAGGATTCAGCGTGATGTGGAGTGAAGCTGCGAATACGTGAAAGACAAGTCTTACGCACCCGACAATGGATTTTAGTTAGGTTCGGGAGTGTCACTGACAACCCCTCACAGTAAAAACGTCAGGTTAACGAAACGTCACACAGAGCTTTGGTCTTGTACCGATTCTTTGTCACAGTTTAGGAAACGGAGTGGATATCATTCAGCTGGTTTAGGATACGGTCCAGTGGCAGCTACCATGAACACGGTAATAAGCCTTCAGTGTCCATAAAAGAGGGACATTTCTTGACCATTTGAGCAGCTATGACTTTTCAATGAAAGTTCTAATTTTGGTAGTAAACAAATTTCATTCCTTTTTCGCGTTAATATGGAATACAACTGGACATCTTTATTTCAGGTCTCGCCACAAAACCCTATATGCGTTTGTGTTCGCCTGCGTGCGAGGCACATGTTCTGCCCAGTTGATTTCATCACCCTAATAATGTTTGTCTAGGAGCACAAATCATGAACTTCTTCATTGTGCAGTTTTCTTGCCCTGTTGTTACTTCCGCATATCCAAGTGACTTGCCAGCAACGTGTTCGCTATCACCCTTCAGCGATTCTACTTGGCGAAATAGGCCATAAAGTCATCTGACTTGACTGCTGATGTTGATTCAGCGTCCACCTCTGCAAGCAGCTGCGGCGAGTCCATCAGTGCGCAGCACCCCAAGTAACCCCACCCCGCTGAGCCACAGCACCTCTTAACAGTCTCCCGCTGGCTCATACACTACCCCTCAAGCGAAACCTTTACCCCCCCTAAAAATATTTTAGTTGCGTCTTTCCAAAACCCCATTGTGAGGAGATCCCCCGAAAGCCAATAGTTCGTACGCGCTCAACTTTAGACCAAAGGCGATGTACGTGATGTACTGTCCTCCTCAGATAACTTGATCCCTGTTAGCACGGGGGTGAAAAGACAAGCTCGTCAGGGTGGAAGCACAGCGCACGCAGCTCCAACCCTTTTGTGTCCGTTTCAAAAATGTCTCATAACTAGCAGGACTCTGCAATTTCCTTTAACTTTTTAAAGCCTAGCGGTAACTTTATGTACGACCAGGTTTAACATTAAAAAATTCTACGTGGTGCCCACATTGCGTTTATGTGTTTTGTACGGATCTCAGAACAAACAGCAACTTTTGCCTTATAAAACATTAAGAGACTGGTTTTTATAACCGAAGTGGAGAGTGTTTACAGCGCGGTACGTACTGAGTCCTTATATAAAACAGATACGCTGCGTCTTTAAAGGGTTGAGCAAAGGAGCGAAGTGGAGTGTCAAAAATTTCTTCCAGGGGGGCCTTCTAATACAACGCATAAAATTTCACTTTAACATAACATAAGTAACTTCACAGCGACAGACAATGTATTCGTACTCACAACAGAGTAGATGCTTTAAGAACAGGTATAATATTGCCTGGCGATACCGACGAGAGCCAAGCAGCGGCCGGACCGTGCCGACTGCAGTTGTGTGCTTTGTTTAGGGAGTCAGGTATCAGGCTGTCGGAATATATCTGTAAGCAGTCCGTAACTCAAGGTGCTCTGAACACAAACTAGCGGACGAATCCGGCTTTTCGCACCAAGGGATTATTTCATGCGTGACTTGCTTAACTACGTCGAAGTCTTTAAATAGTTTCAGATAAGACAGTGTGTTTTTTTGGAGGGCAGCATGAGGGCAGAAAGCAGTAGCGGCATTCATATATAATAGGGTAAAAGACACAGGACTTGTCCAGAATTCCGAGCAGTATTGCTCATCACGTTTTTCTTACTGATACGACCTGCTCAGACGTAGGCCGGTACTCAGGGGCTTGCGAGTTTTAACGGACAAGGCAGTACTTCGTCACGACGCGTGTTGTATTTACTAAAATAAATGAACAATGTGTTCGCTTATATGCTGGAAATTAGAATGTGTTTTAATTTGCTGCAGAGAGGTTGCGAATCGTATAGTATTTATGATGACGGCCGTATGCCAGTTCCGCCACAATAAACAAGTTAACACATCTTTTGCGTCTAAAGATACGTATCTTTCGTAAAAAAAATTTGATTTCACACACTTCCGATATGCGTGAATAAATTGGGAGGCAAGGCGTGCGGTAACATTTTTATTCCCTAAATACCAAGAAATTCTAGAAATGGCATTCAGTCAGTCACACTCAGATTGTCATACAACGGTTCAGAGTCAGACAGGCTGAAATTTGAAGCCATAAATTGACACTGTGTTTCTACATTTTGGAAACTATTCAGACCATGCATACTAGTGACACTTAACATAGGCTTTCACTTCTGTGTAACTGCTGACGTCTGCACCTGCACTTAAAGGCCAGCCACTTTGGACAATAATTTAAACTGCATTTAACTTACAACTGCGTTAGGAACTGGCCGGCTTTTTCCCCCTTCCCAGGGAAACACCTCTCACCGTTAGGGCCGCAGAGGCGTCCTCATGTCCCATACGCCGATATGCTTACGAGACGTGCATGGAAGAAAACCATAGCATAGGCTGCAGACTGGAACACAAATTGGCGACAGCCTGACTCACCTTGCTTCAGTGATAGAAGGTGGTGAATTTCAGCTGTGTAAACAGGACAGTGGGTCTGTTTCCACCTGTGTTTGGGTCAGGGATTGACACAAATGTTACATAGTCCTCTGTTTATGTAAGTGGCAGTCTGAACCGATGTCTCCCTTCTCCGAGCCTGCTAGCAGTTACTCTGAAACACATTTTCTGTTTGGTGGTTTTTCACTGCAACTTCGCCTTTCCTCTGCCTTTAACTGGATCGTCGATAACAGTGATTTAATGTTTTACGAAATTAAGTTTACTGTGTAGCGTCTGATGATTATCCTGACTGGTGATTTTCCTTTAAAACTAACTTTTTGCTCATGTTTATTTGATTCTGATGCTCAAGATGGTTGTTTGCGACGGGCATTAAAAACCTTAAGCCTCCCTCCCCCACCTCGCCATTGTTGGGTCTGTGTTTACAGAGGTCGCAACTGGTCTCTAAGCCAAGACGTTCATTTCGCACATGTTGACGCCACTGAATATTGCTGTATCAAATTTAGACATTAGGCAGCTTCGAAAGAGGGTAGAAGTTTTCTTATTTGGGTGTTTCATTGCGTCGTTGATTGGAAGGCGAGCTTCGTCTGGGATCAGGCTGTGTTGCGTAGTTCGTGTTCGTCTCGCGGCGTTTTATCGGCTGCTCACGTGATCTTTGTTACATAGAAGTCGAGAGAAAGGCTGCTGCTTTGTTTTAGAACTCTGTAAGCTGCAGTTTGTGCTCGTATTGATTCCGTACTCATTGGCACGGACAACGTTGGCTCCACCTGGAACGTTCCTTGTTTGCATTCTAAGAGGCCCGCGGTTTGAATCCTGGCAAGAATATTGACTGTTTTGTTTTTTCTCGTCCTCTTTCTTCCTTCCACATGCTTTCCAATACATTACTCGCCAAATCATAATGCCACTCCATGCTACATATTTTCAGCTACGGACTGCGTCATTAAGTAAATCATATAAAAATAAAATCGAATTCCTTTTTTTGTAATTTTTTCGGGTTTCATAAAATCCGGGGGGATTCTTTGGCTAGCTGAGGAAATATTGGAATTCGCCCCATGGAGGGGGGTGTTTTTTACGGCGGTTGGTGATTACAGAAAGTGACTACTTGATTGACTCGGTGTTTCGAGGTAGTTTTTCCAATATGTGTTTTTGCTCCAAGCTGCAGACTGTTGGGTACGGTGACAGTATTGTAATTACGAAAGAGTGTTGAATGTAGGATCGCGAAATTCACTTGTGAGAATTGAAGGAAAAACGTCAGTCAGAATAGGCAGTAGCTGGCATGCGTACGATGTAAGTACCTGCCGCATAGGAAGCAGAAATGTTTCCGTTACCTCGTAGCGCCCAGCATAGGCCTAAGTGTGGAGTTAAAAACTGATTGGGAAGTGATATTTTGCCTTGAAATATGCTTCACGTTGTGGCTTGTTTGTGGTTATGAAGTTATAGTTGAGAAACAGGCTTAACCGATACGAACGGCCGGGAAGAGTTCATGGCGTTTCTGCGGTTTGCCTCAGGCCCTCCATGCAGATGGGTACCAATAATTAGGCTTAAGGATATATTTACCTTCCTGACCCAAACCGCCAAAATTCCATATCCCAGTAACAACAAAATAGACGAATTCCATATTTTTCATAATATTTAAGTGAGATAAAGTCTCCCACTGCACAGCCTGGCGCAGTTTAACAATGTTCTAGCAAGGGTAACGACCAAGGAACAACCTTCCACCAAGGCACATGGACGGTGCGGTATTTGCCATGTAAGTCAGCAGAAACAAGCAAAAATTGAATAAATTTCGAGTCCTTGTAGCCTCACGTGTCGAAAATTGTGCCAAGGGCTTCACGCAATGGGAAGTTTGATCTGCTAAATTCGGACAATACGTATGCACAGGGCTTTCAATATATGACGCTGTGTGAACTGGGCATAGCAACTGAACTGGTCTTCCTGTTTGCTTCTACATGCGTGTTTTCAGTGTCGCAGTTTGAGAACCCCATATATATAAGCCGCGAATCTGGACACGGCCCGCTTTCCCTATAATAAATACCTCCATTCGAAGTGTTGTCTTCCTATAATCGCAGAGACCACACGCCTTTGCAATCATGGCCTCTCGGGGTTCAATCGCCTTACATCCATCCAACCAAGTTTCCTCCCAAAGGACTAATTACCAAATAAAAGCTTCTCCATTCAGCAGCAACGGTCTTTAGTCTGAACACGTCAAGGCCTGCAGCCAAGACGCTAAGTTCACGTCCATATAAAACTTATAAGGCACAGTTTTCACATACTAATTTTCCTTTTTGTGCGCAGGAATAGCTTAACTTAGATTGGCAGGGGCAAGAAATTTTTCTCTTCTCTATGTTCCGACAGACACTGGGGGCCGCCCGGCCTCCTATGTAATGGTTACCGGAGGTGCTTTCCTCGAGATTAAAGCGGCCAGGGCGTGAAGCTGACTACTGACCGCCCTCAAGTGCTGAGGTAAAGAATTCGTTGAGCTGAACTCGAATTCCACACATGCCTTCATTGCATAGTGCTTAATTAAGCACTTGGAAAAGTTAGCGTATATACCTTAGGCGACGGTTTGTGATTAGCCATGTTCTCGTGCTGTTTCCATGCAAACAAGTAGTTCCCACATAGTTGCACGAATGGCGGCTCTGTAATTGATGCTCTGTTATGTGAACGATCAAGGTGAAACTTAAGTTACCGTTTTGACAGAGGATTGCGGCTGGCAAATATGAGTACGAAAGGAATAAACATATGTAAGAATGAGATATGAAAGGACTTTCTTCACTGAAATCCAGCGGTCCATTGTACTAGGTACTTCAGAAGCAACAAATCCTTCTTACATCTAATAGGATTCATCTCACAGGGAGTCTGCCTGCCTGCCTGTCTGTCTGTCTGTCTGTCCGTCCGTCTGTCTGTCTGTCTGTCTCTGTCTGAATTTATGCACACATACAGTAAAACCGGGGACTAGCGAAATTTAGACCGAAAATCTGAGTAATCGCGCAGCCCATAATCACCGACACTGTGCTGGACACTGTGCATTGGATTTGTGTCTGGGCTGCAGGACATTATACATATTGACGTCGTAAAGTAGCCCGTTGTGAAACAAGATGAACGAAGTGAAGGACTTTTTTTTTATGTTGAACATCGCAGTTGGCGTATGTATATAAGGTATATATTTCAGTTCCTCAGAGAGGAAATCAGTCACGACCAGTATTTGTCTTAGCTTTATTAAAAATTACTGAGCGCCCGGGTTTCGACTTATACAGCCATCAGCAGGCTCTATAAAATGATTGAGAAACTCCACGTCACATGAAGGGAAAGGCCTTCCTCTTTTACAAAGTGAAATGATGTTACACAAAATAAAATAGTTTGTATGGAAGTAATTTAAGATAGCAAAAAAAATATAAAATAGAATAGCAGATGTATAGATCATATGTTTCACATTTTATACACATCTTTTTTCTATTTTATATATTTTTACCGTCTTAAATTACTTCTATACAAACATTTGATTTTATATAACATCATTTCACTTTGTAAAAGAGGAAGGCCTGTCCCATCATGGAACGTAGAGTTTCTTAATTAATCATTTTATAGAGCCTGATGATGGCTATATAAGCCGAAACCCGGGCGCTCAGTGATTTTTAATAAAGCAAAGAAAAGTGTTGGTCGTGACTGACTTATTCTCTGAGGAACTGAAATATATACCTTGAAATAAAGAATTGATAATGTCGCAATGTAGCAGTGCGGTAGGGCAGATACGGCGAAACACACGTCGAAGAAGTGGATAAACCAAATCAAGTGGCATCGAGATATGTCGATCGTCTTATTTGGCCGTTTAATTAGAAGTTTCTAAAAGTGTCCGCATTTATAATGAAGAAAACGCCCACCCACTTCGTACACCGATGTTAAACACTAGAACCAGCCTCATTACATGCTATGAAACTCAACACACTTCCAACAGTTCCTTCGAATTTTTAGTAAGACAAGAAAAAAGAAATGTCTGTTGAATGAGTTTTTATTTTAGTTTGGAGGGCATGAACGTGTCGTAATTGACGTTGTTAGACTTTTTATACCCAGCACACTGTATTTTTAAATTTGATCCGAAAAGGACGAACGCCACCCTAAATAACTAATGTTTTCGACCAGCGTTGAAGAACATTATTGAATTATTCAGTTGTTTCGATTTCCATTGTCCTGGAGATGACCTGTCACGCATAACTATAGATCGTTAGGAGGCTTCCTGGCTGCAGCGAGGAGGCTTCACACAGCAGCGGCGTAGCGCAGCACTGACTGGCCTTACGATTCATTTGTGTTGGGCGCAAAGGTAAAAGGTAAAGTCGACCCCGTTGACGCCATGAAGGCATAAGGGGGCAACTTCACGCCCCAGCTACTTAAGCCCTCGCCCTTGCGGTAAGAACTCTGGTATCTATTTGTTCGGAGTCTGGGTGGAGCCCAGTTCCGGTCTGGACGTGTTGCAGAAAAGGAAGAATCTCTTGTCGCTGACGAAATTCGAAGCCCGCAAGGTCCAGACCGTTGCCTGGTCACTGCAGTGACTACGCTGTAGCGGCTTCTTTGTCTTGTGGAATGAGAGGTAAAGGTAAAGGTAGGGGTGAAGATGTCCTCTTTAACTAAGCACCAGGCCATGAAACCACATTGGAAGGTTGGAAGTATAGCTCCGTGCATTCTTAACCTCGGCATTATGTGGAGGCGAGCGATCTTTTCCGACTCATCGGGCCGCATTACCCCGGCTTAGAGTCGTCGTTACCCACTGATTAGGAGGCCGTGAAGTCGGTCTCATACCGCCGCCGGGAGTCGACCTGTCATCCCACAACCGTCCCCCAGCGTAGGCGCCATAGCCTACCGTCTGAGATATCCCAGCTTACAAATTCGGGGAGCACCTTTATTAAGCCATGACAGGTATGAGAAGCAGAATGCGCTTTTTGAAGTGTCCTGCGTTAATGTCAACAGCATCTGCGTGCATGTGTCTCCTCTTCACAAAACAAGCCTCTGATGGCAGCCAGTCAGTGGTGTTTTAGTCATTGTAGCTACTGCATGGCCAAATAATATGATCTGTATTGCTCCAGATGAGGAGAAGAGGACGAGAAATTTGGGATAGAACAAGCAAGAAAAGCAAGGAGCCTTATGGGTGAAGGTTAGATAAATGACATCTCGTGGAAGCCAGTTATTGAAATACGTCACCCTCATAGTCGTTTGTGTGTGTATACTAATTAAGTGTACATTTATTGTGATTACTGTCGTGCATATCATTACACCTGAGTCGATCTTACGCGTATCGGATTAATCGACCGTGACTACAATGAATGATGGCGCATATTGGTTTCTCCGTCTTGTGTTTACTCGTTTGCCCTGTTACGGCGCGATAACTGCTGACGTCATTAAAGTTCTCATAGGGTAGATCAAGGAAGGGGCTATATGCTTGTGTTCATTTGCCTCGGTTGTCCGATAATAGAGTTAAAATGATTTTTACTACACACAGCATGAAAGTCATGCCATTGAAAACCGCCCCATAGTTACACCACCAACGATACGTGGATACCATAGGACCTTGCACTGAACTCTCTACTTCCACAATTCAATTTAAATTCTTGAATTTTTCAGTTGATACCGAATTACAATTTAATGAAGTATTTTCCCCACAAATTTGCGTGCAGCTCATTTCGAAATGGAGGCAGAGATGTTTGCGTTTTTTATACAGTTCCCCGTCCAAAAATGCTGTGCCATGTCGAAACGGCCTCTTTCTGAACCCGGAGGTGGAATGAATTAGACCGCTTTTTCCAGTTAAAGGTTACCGTCTGGTTTAGGTCAACATCGTGGGTATGTACAGGCAGCATGGAGGAATCTAGGCCCTGTCCAAAGCCAGAACGAAAGGAAAATCAACGCTTTGGGTAGGTGGCGTAAATTGTGTGATTACTGTAAGCCAATTGAAGCAACTAACAGTGAGTCCACTTCCAGAAATTTGTTTATACATTGAACCGAGGCGTTTGTGTGGCTTTGAAACCTTTCTGCTTTGAACCGCATTAATTAAAACACAGTAATTGTGAAAAGGGACTGATTAACACTGTGAAGCACGGATTTAATGTAAGAAATACTAAAAAGTGTAGTTAAGGTAGTACCTACCGTGCAGACAACACCAACTCTCCATTTCGGTTAATGGAGTTTGGAAGAAGTAATTGGTGTTTATTCTGAGAACTGCACGAAACCAGCAAACAACTCTATGCGTAAATTGTAGAGCTGTGAACGTCACAGCAGGTGGTACATACAGGGGCCACTTTGCTTTAAAGTGTCAAACATATTTTGTGTGTGTTTAAAGCATGTTTGCGAGTGTTAATGGGGAAGGCATTTTCTCTTTTATCTGTCTTTACAATTTTGTACGGTGGTTGTCAAGTGGTAATCGATATTTGGAAGGTACCGACTGAATACCGACCGGATTTTGAGCTATTCTAATCGAACGTCCCCTCAGCTTCTACACAGGAAAATGCCTTATTGTAGGCCACGACAGCTTTCTTTGAAATCCACAATTTTTAATCACCGAATGTAATGTAGTTTATCTAACATAGTCAAATGAGCTGTAAGTTGACGACGTCAGCAAAATTAAGTTTATGTGACTTATACTGTTAAAACCGTGCTTTTTTTTATCATAAACTGACACAACAGACTAATGCACCATTAAATTTATTGCTTCGTAGTCCTGATCTCTTCTACCTACTCACAGTAGGTGTCGAGGTTGTTTATTTTCACTTGATCACACAGACACACACCACAGTCGGTAGGACTCCTCTGGACGAGGGATCGGCCCGTCGCAGAGACATCTACGTGACAACACAAACACCTACAAGAGACAAACATCCATGCCGCTGTGGGATTCGAACCCACGATTCCAGCAAGCGCTCGGCCGCAGACCTACGCCTTAGAACGCGCGGCCACTGGGATCGGCTAAATTCATTGTTAACCTTTATAAATAATCGCCGATTATTAAGTTTGCATGTTTAATTAATTACAGTATAACCCCAGTTGTCCGGACGCTGGTTATCCGGATCGTCAATTATCCGGATGGGCCTGGCCCGGCAGGTAACTAAACATTTTCTTACAGTAATTGTACTACATCGTTTTTATGGCTTAAATTTTCCCCCCATATGCAGCCTAAAAATATCAGTTTGTAGACTTTTTTTGCACTTTAAACTGCCATTGTAGCCTATTTTCAAAGAAAAAATCCACTCATCCGGATTTTCTGCATATCCGGACGGTTCGCGGTTCCAATTAATCCAGGTAATTGGTGTTACACTGTACTTTCAAAAATTTAGACGAAAGTCAGCGCAGGCGCGCCATAGCTTAGGCGGCTAGTCGCCGGCCTCTTAGCGCACAGGCCTGGCTTCTACTGTAGGCCACTGGACGTAAGATTTGTGGCAGACAAAATGGCGTTGGGGCAGATTATTTTTCTCCGATTAGTTCGGTTTTCCCATCAGTATCATTCCACGAATGCTTCACACTCATTTATTCACATATCACCGACGCTATAGAATCTTAGCAGTTGATAAGTGTCGTTACATAAAGGTATAAGATTGACTGTTAAGTGTTGGATTATAAGCACAGTTTAATACTGGTACGGCCTATTATTTTGCTTGTGTCTAACACTTAAGTCAATATTCATTGATGATGAATTTTTTTAATTATTTAATTTTTTACTGTGTGTGAGTGTGTTGTGAATACAGACCTGCAACTATTTCTTCTCTGGACACCGGCTCGAATAATCTGTGGTAATTGCGTTAGATTCAGATGAATTTCTGGAGCCCTTCAGGCAACGCATTCAACAGTAGCAACAGCGTCAAGGCAGACCTCAAGGCCCGTTCCAGCCACACAACAGTCCTCCTCAGTCGTCCTACCGTCTTTCTGTCCGCTGCCATTTTTCTCTCCGCTGTCCGACGTCTTACGTCCGACCGACCTGTAAGTCACAGCACGATAAGCTGCTCAGCATGAGTTCATTCGTGCAAGGTGTTGGTGTTAATTCTCCTTGCGGTCTGCGATCTTATCCTCACATTGAAAATTTGTAGCTCATCTCGAATAGTTTGACTGCTGAGCGGATCTCATGGTGTGACCAGCGGACCTGCTTAGGAATTCCATTTCAGTCGCTTTATTCTCTTCCGGTCTGTCTGGCTATAGAGATTAATTATCGAGGTCTGGATACCTGTGCAATCCTCCGCATCAGGTGACTCCCATTTGGCTGCTGTGTATTCCGTTCTGTTATGAGCCTTAGTATGAACCACCCTCTTGCTGTGTCGATGTTCCATGGATACTTGCCCGCCGCTTGTCGTGACGCCGATGTGGTGTAAACTCTCCTCTTTATTATCGTCTTTTTGTCTCCCGGTCATTGGGCTACCGCTACGCATACCCGGATATTTGCAGGTTCGTGTTTCGATGCGCCACCGGTACGAATTACGATGGGTGTCCTGCGTTCCACGCCGCTACATTCTATTGTTCTGTTCACCGCTGGCGGCCAATTGATGTTTTTCTGATCTCGTGGTTTTTGTTTTCTTAAAGTCAGCCATTACTGTAATTGATGATCGCCGAGGGCTATTAAGTTACAGGGCCATGACCTTTAACCTCAGTCTGAATTTCATCAGATATGATGAATCGTAGCTTAGTGTTGACCCGGTAATGTATACCCTTGCTTATTAACACGTTCAAAACTCTATACTGTGTGCCAAAATTGACTGCTGTGCTGTGCTGTGCTGTCCTGTGCTGTGCTGTGCTGTTAAGACAGGAAGCTCTGTAGCATAGTTTCTAACAGTCGACTCTTTCTTGCATTACTCTCAGTGCATGCTGGCTGTGAACTAAAACGTTGCACACTCTTCCGTGCTGGTACTGCCCCATGTTGTACAGTCTAAGTAAATGCATGGAGCAGGGGCCTTCTCGAGAAGATAATAGTTTTTCAATGTCTCAAGAATTTCCGTGCATTTTATGGAACTCGGATGTTCGTTGCCGTGTTCACAAGAGCGCTCCACTTCTCCCCATCCACAGCTAGAAGACGCTGTTTTAAAGGATCCGTCCAAGTCCAAGGCCCTGTGTCAGATTTCGAAATATGTTCGCTTTTTACGGTGTGGAGTTGCTATCTCCACGCTTGTCTCCAAAGATTGAGGACTGTCTCTTGTCACCCGTGCGCAACTGTTTATTCAGTATATTCGCAGCTGCGCCCATATCTAGAGGCCACCTCCTCCATCTGCAACCTGAGGATGAGCCACGCCGTGATGAGGGGAGCCCACCTATCATGGAGTATTAAGTCTGCTCTTGAATATGTAGAAAACAATACGGGTTTTGTATACTCGCCATTACTGCTGTTGAAGACCTTTGTAGCCTGTTATTGCCTGTTGCATATTATAGAGTGTAAGAAACCAGCACGTGAGGTCTACATTTGTTTAATATGAAAGAAAGTTGCGTTGAAGTTGCGAGTAGTGCTGGTCTAATAGCCGCATATTGTTTTTGTTTCAGGTAAGTTTGGAACGTGGATCATCACTGTGCTATCCAGAAATGAAATCTGAACTTCCTCACATTCGGGCTATACAGCAAGATGTGCGTGAGTACTTCTTAATTCAACCTGCCGTGCTCATATGCATGTGATGTTTCGTTGAGTTAGACCAGGCGAATTTATGTTACAGCTGTATTGTCATCTTAGCACAGAACTGCAAAGCTTCTCGTTAGCAGTATTTTATGTGCAACGTCATGAATGCCTTTAGGGAATGCTGAAGCATTCCCTAAACTGCATTTTCATATGCCAGTGTGTCGTTGGACTCGGCCTCCGGCTTACTTCATCTGAGTCCATCAGTGTTTGTAGAATAGGTGTTGGATGGTGCCTGCAACCACGTTGACGTTTAGTTGTATTGTTAATTGTTAGTTAATTGTTTGTACTCTTGCCCCGTTAAGACTATGTGAGAGTACTTTTCTCTCCAGTTCTCTCCGATATCCGAAGGGGAATTGTTTTGTTTGAGGGTTTCCAGGCTTCGCCTGCTTTTCTTTCTGATAAGAAGAGTATTAGGATGAAGGCGAGTATGGAGCCTTGGTGTAATGAGGCTGACAGGGGAGAGCCGAACTACTCGGAAGACCCTATCCCAGTGTCACGTGGACTGGCCCGAGATCGCACAAGCTTGTCCGCTGTGAGAGGCCTGAGCCATGGACAGCCCCTGGCGACTAAAATTAATGCACATTATTTACACACATATATTGTGAGTATGCTGTGGGCTAGATGATCCGGGTTTCGAATCCCGGGAGGGGCAGAAGATGTTTTTCTCTTGTCTAACATGTCAGGATGGAGCTGGGGCCACCGATTTCCTATTGAAAAGCTACAGAGGCTCTGTCCCCGGTGCTAAAGCGGTCGGGGCATGAGGCTGACCACCACTTAGGGCAGAGGTTAAGGATGAGTGGAATTATACATGCACTCCTCCTATATGCCATCATGGTGTCGCTAGCAACAGCACTACCTTTAGCTTTTTAAAAAATAAAGTTTCATTTCGTACCTCACAGAGAAAATTTCGCGTACATTGCAAAGACCATTCAGTTAGTGTTGTATTCTGTTCATTGCTGTTTGTTATGGGAATCCTGTGGAACATAAATCCAGAATGTAATTAAATTGCAAATATTTTCGAGTCAAACCTGAGGCTACGTATAGTAACCAGTATGCCTTGAAGGGCTAATTTTTTATGCTAGTTAGTTAAATTGTCATTTTGATATCAGGTTTATTGTTCTTTAGCATGTAGCAAAATGTCTAGATGACGAGAGATTTCGGTAAATCTGAGAGATCGACATTTTAGTCATGGCATCTTCTTTGTTTTACGTAACAACAGTGTCATAACTCAGACTGTAGTGTGTCTGATGATCGGATGATACTGAATACTGAATTGGGAATGATGCGGAGGAAAGCTGCCCTGGCCACATTTAAGGTACTTTCCCAGCATCTGCTTGGAACTTTTGAGAAAAGACATGGAAATCTCTGGGTTTTGGGGGCTCCGCCGAGATTTGAACTGGGCATCTTCGGAGTAGCAGACAGACTGAGCCACCATTATCGGTACTGTCTCTTTGTGCGTAGCGTCAGTCAACGTTGGAGCGTCGAAATGCTGTATTTGCGTTGCAAGCCACTCGCTTCGTGGCGAATAACTTTTTCCTCTTCTGCCTCCTTAAAGTAGCGAGGGCTGTGAGTTAGATGATATTACAACGCTCTTTTCATGACGAACCTGATATGCTGAAAAGTACCACTGCATACACCTGCCATCCTATTTATTTAAGATCCGTACTAATATTATCCTTTCCTCTACGCCAAGGTCTTCGAAGCTGTTACTTCCTCCCGGTTTTCTCACTGAAAATCTGTATCCTCGCCACATTCGAAAACTAAACTGGGTAGGTATTTTTGAGACGTAAAATTTTTGTGGTTTATTGACAGCCTAATCAGCGTTCCTGGATTCGTTGCGTGCCAATGCGCAAAGACGGACAGAGTGATTTTAATAGCCTGTTCGACAGAGATGCGAAATCTTATCACTGCCACTGTTGCTGCTTCAGTCAAGCATATGTCAGCGCCCCTTATGTTAGATCTGCGATTTTCTCCTGACTTTTGATAACAAGGTATGAACATACAGCATTTTTTTGCGCGTACGTAAAATAATTGCGGAAAGCGACTGTTAGCTTGGTGTCTGTCCGTCTGCTTGTCCGCATGCAGCAAGTCGGCTGGCATTGTACGAGTTTGTATTTGTGAAACTTTGTACTGGGGGCTTTAAAACTATGTAAATGAACACACACACACACACACACACACACACACACACACACACACACACACTGCACGAAGATGTACGTACATTTACATTTTGCTGACTTATTTTTCGGTTGAGGAGATCTTCAGGGAAGGTCGCAAAAAAAAATCAAAACGCATTTTATGTGAAATATGTATTTCCGAAAGCCGTGCCGTTCACAATATAATTACAGAAGATTGTTAAGGATCTAAACATAATATGGTGCCACGTGGATTCAATTCGCATGCGAGGCAATTAAGGCAAAAATATAAAAATTCAGAATTTAGTCATTGTATTTAATATTTGTTCATTGTTGATTCATTCCGTCTTATCTGAAAATAGGAAAATGTTGCGGCCAGACTTACTAAGGCTGAGAAATTATGCAACGAAATCTCTGTAATTGCCGATCCCAGTGGCCGCGCGGTCTAAGGCGTAGTTCTGCCGTCGAGCGCTTGTTGGGGTCGTGGGTTCGAATCCTATCGGGGGCATGGATCTTTGTCTTGTACAGTGTTTGTGTTGTCAGGTAGAGATCTCTGCGACGGGCCGATCCCTCGTCCAGAGGAGTCCTACCGAATGTGGTGTGTGATTGAGTGTGATCAAGTGAAAAATCAAAACCTTCTACGCCTACCATGAACAAGTAGGTAGAAGAGGGAAGGATTACAAAACGAATTCTCTGTTATTTCTATCTATTTTTTCGCTCTGTTCATGTTGAATAGACCTTGAACATGTGAATATAACCGTTTTGAGTGCAACATTTCCCTTTTGTCAGTATTGGTGCGGGTAGATGTAAGTGTATGAGGTGAACGTGAATTAGTTGGAACATTTAATACATCAAGTAAATTACGCACCCAATAAAAAACATTCAAGAATATTTCTTGTTCTTGAATTTATTTCACTGGGTGCGTAACTTGGTTGATGCATTAATTTTAGGAATATGAACGGTATGAATAACATAAAATTTGTTACAATGTTATTTTCTTTCAAAACAGGTTCGTAGATTTTGCATAATTTTAACAGAAATATTTATGTAAACCCTTTGTGTATGGGCTCGTGTTGATTTTAAATGTGTTGGACAAAAACACAGGCCTGTAAGATCGATTACGGCGAGTGTAGGTATTTTTAGTCACCTTTCTGTCAGTAAGAAGTGAACGGAAGCGTTCTATTTGACCAGAGCTCTTCATTGCATTATTCAGTCTTTACTTCGAGTAGTTTGTAGTTTTAATAGCATCTTCATTGTTTGTGTCGCTTTTATTCTGCTTTCATTACCAACGTTGGAAGCGTAAGCCTACAGGATTACACTTCTGTCTATAGCCTACATGTGTCAGTCGTTTCTACCGTTGAACGAGTTGGCCAGTTTTCGGGAAACTTGTATTCAGTATTATGCCTTTGGAGGGCATCGCAAAATGTACGACTTGACCGATTATCGCGAAGGACTTTAACCCAGTCTTGTGGTTTTTAAATTCCTGTGAAGCTTCTAGGTTGTGTTTAACGAATTTAATATATAGACAGAAACAGTGTAGACGTCAGACTGCAGCGCCTTACTGTTACATTATGTTCGTAGTTACATTTTCTGTTTTGTTCTTATCGGTGTCACTTTGATATCAACGTTTTATTCATGTGAGGTATGGTTACCGAGAGGCAATAAAAGCAGTACTGTCCTGTGTGTACATGTGCTAGTGTTAGCCGGTTTGTTAGCTGAAAGTCTGGACGATTAAACAAATAAGTGTTATAGCTTTATGCAGTGTGGAGCTTAATTAACTGAATGTGTATATTAGGGTTTAGTAGAAGTTACGGTATTGTTTATTCATTTAAATATTATATTCACACCATGCATTGTCTTAGACATAAATTATCACAAACCATCTAATGCACTTTATTCACATTGAATTGTTCAGGAGAATGCTCGTACATGTTTCGAACCTTCACAGGGTTTATCCTTAGGGGGTCATACAATCACTACCCACCAGCCTTAACACACCTAGCCACGGACACTACCACAGTACACTCCAAAAACTGCCCCATATACCGACCCGAAACGCATCTTTTTAAACAAGTTTTATTCATCGTCTCAAAGAGAGAAGTTCTAATGACATTTTGTCAACACAGCAGATGTATTTTAAGTTGTGACCAACTTTTGTTACCATATTGGCGGGCATTTGTGTTCACGGTACTGAACCTTCGGGTTACACAGCATGCCAAGAATTTCGCGATTACCCGTGTATCTGTTAGTTGGCCGCTCAAGATGGACTCTGCTGTATGGGGTTGGTAACATTAGGCCGCGGCTTTCCGAAAGGTGCCCCTTACCGCGTGCAGTTGAACAAACGGATGGACTACACGCGGCTTGGTGCTTGTTCAGTGCGCCATTAGTGAGGGTTGACAGTGCCCTGGATACATTGCTACTGGTATGACGGAGGGCCTGATAGTTCTTTGGTGCATCGTTAGTTGCAGTTGATTGTGCCTTATTACAAACGTTACTATTTTGTGCGAGAGAGCTCCGAAGGCAGGCCTGTCACATGTTTCGTTGTTGCGCTAGATCACCTCTACTTAGCATTCAGCTAGCAGCTGCCATTGTTTGTCGCGTGTAGACATGATTGTAATTCACACTCAGAACATTTGATGATCTACCAGACTGACAGTTAACCACGTCTCCATTCTTTTGTTTCACGTTCAATGACTAGGACTGTCAACCAATTAAACACAGGCGTGTTTGATATTTTATGCGATCCGTTTATGCAAGAGAGGAAGTCTGTTTTTTTGTAAGCAGGAAAAATAATAGATTCCTTCTAAGGCTGTGGCCGCTCTTCTTTATGCCTGATAGGTTTAATAAGTTTATGCATCTCAAAACATGTTATTTTACGTCTTGGTCGGACAAGTTTAACCAAAATTTATCAGTACCATCTGACTTAAATCTTTTCAAATTTCCAGTAGCAGCCTCAGCCTCATAGACAATCTACGACGTATATGTATTTAAGTCTGCCCCAACGAACATTCTATACCTGACAGAATTGATTTTTTCACCTGTTTCGAAATGTCGTGTGAACGTGCAAGCAGGTTGGCATTCTTATCATTGAACAAGTTAATGCCGGGCTGGTAACCCTTATTAAATTTATTTACACCTCTTCAAAAGTCACCGACGCCCTTTTTGTTAATGTTTTCTTGTGAATTAATTTCCTTAATTTTTTCATTCATGCATTCAGCATTCGGAGAGAACTGGTCAACTCAGGCGTGTTACGGAAAACGCTTCAGTGTAAACAGCAGAACACAGTTAAAGGAAAGATTTATTTTAATTGCAGTTAATAAGTGTACACTAAGTAGAAATGTTAATACTTGCAAAACAATATGACAATCAGGTAGTAAGTGTGGTATTATAAAAGTTTTGTCACTGTTCAAAGTTGCTGTATACCCAGGAGCAAGTTCGTCTACCAGAGGGGCAAGTGCAGCAACATAACATTCTTTTATAAATTTTGGCTTACAATTAAGGTTGGACCTGCAAGGTGAACATAAACAACCAGGTTTAAAAAATTAAAATAGAATTTCTGTCGTCAGCACTTACATTTTTCCCTGCCGGCAGAAGTTACGCTTCTGACTAATACTTCTGCTTATTCCTTCCGTTGGTAATGCCTTCTCGTGTGTCTGAAATTTTGGAACACTTGCTTGGTCGGCATTAGATATTTGTTCTCCCGACACTGCGTTTTTCTGTGATATTTCTGAACGTGGCAAAGTCGCATATCTTTTGGGTATTGGGATCCTGCATTCGGCCCATAGTGGTTGCTTCTGGGATGCGAAATGAACACCTGTTTAGAGATCATGAAGGTTGCGAGCTAGTCAGGGTCAGTCAACTTTCCCAGCCTGTCGACAGGATGTTGCAAGTTGTCTTGGGACTCCATATTTTTTACACAAAATGAAGGCTTGTGTTTTTTTCTCTGCACCCGGACGAGCTTTTATCGACGCCTCGTGATATATTTATCAAAAGATTTTTTTGTACAGAGGAAAAATTTTTCTGGGTGCCAAAGCAACAGAAATGTGCAACGATTTAACAGTCGTTGTAGTGTATTCTTTAAATTGCCCTGGGTGTCTACTGTAGTAATTATCTCAAATTTTCTCACGTGACACTGTGCTACACTGAACGATATAACAGATGTGGAACAAATAACATTTATATCTGCCAGGGTTAAAACTGTTACTGTGGGCTGCTTTCGTTAGCATTGACGGAGGATGCTCAAAAGTAAGTACGTGCCACCGGTAAGAGAGTCTGAAGGCAGCACGCCAAGCACATTGGTAGGCAGTGTTTAATTTTTGTTCGGTGACTCCCATACAATAAGATAACTGCTTTTCTGTAGCTATCTATAATAAATAAGGCAAGCAAACATTAGAGGAAATACACACAAAAACAATAAATAGCCCTGAATAATGTAAGTGCTGGAGTACAGCACACTCCGACTACACACCGGCTGCTTTCCGAAGATGCGTCTCCCCCCCCCCCCCCCGAATTCTTTTTGTTGAACGATCTTTCAGTCCCTCGTTGTTTCCTTTCCAAATCGCTTGTGAAGGAACCCAAAGCAAATGGGCCTGAAGTTTTCAAATTTAATCTTCTTTCAGTTTTATAATAAGCAGTAGACGTGTTTTTTACCGCTTTTCCCAGATGTTCGAACTTTTGACACTTTCCGTAGTATTTTTCTTTTATTATTCATCGTTGTGTTCACGCTGTACATTCATTTAGGATAAATTTCCCTGCTTCAAATATGATCTCTCTCACATGTTAGCTGTCGTATAATGAATTACAGTTTGTCGGCATACGACAGTCTATCCAGTTTCACTTTCATTTTCTAACAGTGTGTTCTGAAGCGAAATTTTGACAGAGGACATTTTTCACGTGTTTGAGGATTTACTTATGTGAGAATAAAATACCCAGAAAATTGTACATATTGTATATCCTAGCTTCTAGACACACGGTAGTGGGTGTAAATATTTTGAGGCCCCGTTAGGTCATGCGATTGTGCCCCATTATCCTTACCCTGTCTTGTTAGACCTTGCAGTGATCCGTTCATTACGGTGCGTGGTAGCTAGGCAACCAGTTCAGCCGTTATTCCCATTCTTATGCCAAGTCATGATATCACCGCGCTGCTTGTTCCAGCCGCACATTTCCAGGGCTCTCATGTTCGTCCGTCCGTCCGTCCGTACTCCAGTAACGAGTTTGAAACTGTGACTGCAACTTAGGTAATCGTGATTTCTGAGGCTATCGCGGCACTGAGCTTAAAGAATACTGCCATCTAGGTCTACACACCGTGTGCTTTTGGTAAACAAGTAACAGTGTTTCGGAGCAGTACGCTGCCTGCATCTTCAGGGACCGTCCAAGAAGTCCTAACGCGTAACTACGCCTTGCAAATCTCCAAGCTCAGTCGGAACCTTCTCTAAAAAGGCTGCTCTACTCGACTGCCACAGTTTGCACTCTTGACATTTGGGTCATCATATTGCTCTGCAACATTGATACCTAGATACAAAATTGATCGATGTCACATGCAGTGAGACCGTAGTCTTATGATGGTCTAGCCTTCTCTGAACAGTAGGCAGAGTGCAGCTGTGTTGTTTTGAACCAACGTACGCGGATGGCATTTTACCTTGTGCTTACGTTTCTCTTAAACTTGAACTTAAAATGTTGAGCTCATGTATGAGCTAGTGATGCCTGAGGTAACCTGTTTCTTCTTGTTGGGGTGAGGTGAGATTTTGTTTGTTGAAACTGCGATTTCTGTTGGGCCCGTTGTTCGTCTGCTGGATGATGATAGCTGGACTGATAAGAACAAAGTCCAGAAATCCAGTAATGCTGTGTACGAAATTCCATCCTCAGAATCCCTCATAATTGGATGTTACAGTTTTTATTGTATTGATATCTATTATTTTGTGGATCCGGTATCTCACGCTCCGCTCCCTCATCTGCAACGAGCAGACGGTTTGTTGAATTACATCACCCTAAACGCTGTGTGTATGTGTGTGTGTCTGTGTCTGTGAAGTAGCTTCGATGTTATTGGACTGTAAAACGAAACCAGATGGATTAAGCAGTGTGTCACTATACGTACAGACACTCAGTGGCGTGCTGCGGGGTAGTTTCATAGCTTGGCTGTGGTTCTTTGGACACGGCTGCGTCGTTAATACAGCGAGGAAACGCAATCCTGATTGCACTCCGCAACCAACAGTTGGCCTGTCAAATTCCATGTGCTCACACTTTGTTTTCGAACCCTGTCCTTTTTTTCCCCCCCTTTTTTTAACCTCAAAGTGTGAGACACGTTCCAGGCGGCCGCTTGCCGAACTAAAACTATTCATTTCTTCCGTCCCCGATTTTATAGCAGCACGACTTAATACTTGGCCACCCATCTAGCTGTCATGTATTCTTGGGGTGGGATGAAACTGTGTAGTGGTTGTGTTTCCTGTAAAAGGCATTGTCGCTGTCGCAGATGATACATTAATGAATTTGGAGCTATGGTAAATTGATGACAGGAGAAAGCCGGATTAGTTGCAGAAAAAGCCTGTCGCACTGCCACTTTGTCCACATGCCAAACGATCGTTGGATCAAACCAGTGCCTCCGCGGTAAGATGTCGGTGACTAGCCGTTTTTTTACCGCCCAGGCACGTCGCGTTATTACTGCAGTACTGCAAACCGCCCGCGCCGTGGCCACGTGCTAGACTTCGTGCTGGTGTGTTTGGGTCACAATTTATTGCGCTCGAGCTGAAAAAACATTCCTAATTTTAGAAAATCAAGTACATTAATTTTTATTGCAGCTTCTGTATTGTTTCACTCTTGAACGGTGCTGATAACCTGCGTAATGCAGAGTAGCCCACAGCCGACTGATACTTTTGATATGCGATAATTTGTTTAATATCTAAGTTATGTGAGAAATTCAGTCAAACACGACCAGTATATTTAATTCAAATCGGCATGCAGTGAGTTCAAGTCATACATGTTTCAACTGTATGTGGTCATCATCAGCACACACTGTTAGTTATTTAAAAAAAAAACGAGGATGAATTGCGTAAAAATTGTGTTTAATAGCTGGAGGACCTTGAAGTGAAACGCACCAGTTTTATGATCGGGCGTAATAAACATTAATCATTTTAGAGAATAACTTATATTCATTAATTTCTTATTGCATTTTCTTTATTTTTTCACTGTTTGACGATGCTGATTAAACTTCATAATGGCATAAATTCCTCTCTTACTTGCCGTGTTGTTACACGCCCTACCCCCCACCACTTGGACTGGAGAGAATTCTGAAATGTGTCAGTCTTGCTCTGCGCCACCCTGTATAATGTAGGCCTATGGGGTCATAGGGGAGGATGACTGTAAATCGCGAATCGGAAAGGATGTATAAATGAAGAGGCAGTGACCTTGTTAAGTCGTCGTAGAATTTCGATGGGGCGGCTAACTAAAACAAGGAAAGCTGAGTCAGGATACCCAGTATTCGATCCTGAACATCTGGAATAAGAAACCTGCCTTTTAATCAGTTAAGTAACGATTAATATCCTTACAATGCAGCGTAGGTTCATTACGCAAAACGCGTAAACCGACTGGTCTGCTGTGAAGATGACGAAGAAGCAAGTGGCCTATACAATTTCTGTTGCTATAGAAGTACTACGTAACAAAACTCACATCAAAGATGTGACATTCGTGTTTTTCTTGTAAGTTGGCCACAGTTTAGAGTCTGGTTTTTTGTATGACTCATAAATGCAGAACATAAGCTTTAGTGTATCAGAATACAAGCCGTGTGCAAAAATGTTTTTTTCGTCTGTGAAACTGTAGCTGTTTATCCTTGAATTACTACCCATATTGGGTATGACAGTCTTTACGCGGGGTACGGAGGTATCCCAGAAAAAAATAATATTTGAAACAAACATTTGATTTCGAACTGAAACATAATTAAAGTTAGTAAGTGGTGTGTCTGCCGATCCCAGTGGCCGCTCGCTTGCTGGGATTTTGGATTCGAATCCCGCCGTGGGCATGGATGTTTTTCTCTAGTGAGTGTTGTGCGTTGTCATGTAGAGGTCCCTGCGTCGGGCTGATCACTCGTCCAGAGGAGTCCTACCGAGTGTGATGTGTCTGAGTGTGATCTTGAAGCCTCGAAAAGGAGTGATCCCTGGTCCACGAGGGGCTCTTGTGCCATGGCGGAAAAAAGTAGCGTGTTTAGACAGGAAGCCATGACGGAAATTGTTCAGTACAGGAGCGCCAGGCTTTATTTTGGTGGTGTAAAGATTCTTTTTGTATTTGCCACGCCTTGTTCTGCTTTCTGTATCTGGCGGTCTGGGACAATGAATATCTTCCTTCTTGTAGTACTTTAGTAGCTTGTGGCTCTTCAAGTTATTCACGTTTTGTGATCCTCACTACGGTTCCACGGATATCACGAGGTGAAGCTGGGCCGCCTGAACGTGACTTCATGTGTAAATTTTACCGAAGTCTGATTCTAAGTTGTACTTTTTTCGTAGTTTTTAGAAGTCCTCATAAATTTGATTCATCCAGTGAAGGAAAAGATCTGCCTAGATATTGCTCACTATTGGAAGAAAATTGTCATGCAATATAAACGTAATGTAAACTTGGCCACTACATACTTTACTACCCTGGGGGTGCGAGGGTACCCCAAAAATGCGTACAGCTGAAAGGTAAACACATGCGAACGCCGCAGATATTTAACCTTTTAAAGCCTAGCGGTAACTTTACGTACCACCAGGTTTAACATTAAAAAATTCTACGTGGTGCCCACATTGCGTTTATGTGTTTTGTACGGATCTCAGAACAAACAGCAACTTCTGCCTTATAAAACATTAAGAGATCGGTTTTTATAACCGAAGTGGAGAGTGTTTACAGCGCGGTACGGACTGAGTCCTTATATAAAACAGATACGCTTCCTCTTTAAAGGGTTAATTAACAAAGCAATGTTCGATAAGGATAAGTTACGTTGAGTCATGCAAGAGTAGTGACATCTAGAGCCATTTCTCTGCCCCATAAATTGGACAGTACTCATGTACCCCGGGTATTAAGCCAGTGTAAGTGTGCAAATGTACTTGGGTGAACATCGTTTAAATAAAAACTCATTTGTGCCTCAACTCGGATGAAGCCTTAAGTCGCGAGATTTGAGGTTTCCATAACACCGCTAAAAAATCTAAGTCTTTTGGGACGTTATACCGTGTAAACTGCTAAATTACTACCGACGTTTCGGGGAAGTGTACTACCTCCATTTGCACGATGTGGCAGTCCGAGAACTGAAGACATGTCACTCCACGAACCATCGGTAAGTATTTACCAGTCCGCAATTAGTAACATCCTGCAAGACTTGAGTCTTCGCCCTCTAAGTTGCAGGAAGAGAATAGATTTATTTTTAAAACTTGTAGCCGGATCTGGCTGAATAAATAATGTGCAGGACTGTGCATTTATGCTAGCGGTATCAGGCCCTGGCAAGAGTATTAAATTCTCGCTATAAACAGTATGAAAATATTTACAGCACGGGACTAGGCCTCTGTGTGTCACTGGACGTGCAAGTAAATTCCGAAAATTGCTGTCGTCTGCGATGTGACGAATAGTTTGTACATATGTCTATGTTTCGGATTTATCTGCTGCCTCCATCTTCAAGGTAGAGTAATGAAAGTGTCAACAGCGCAGCCTACTCTCCTAACCTGAAGAAGGAGGCAGCAGACTCCTTCGAAACATCAGCGCATCTCTGCCATACTACACGACGTGACATCCCAAAGCCAGTAACCTTCATCAGAACCGTAAGAACCTCAAAGCTACATAAACTGGGTGCACATTGAGGGCAGAATACCATGGAGTCTAATATTTGAGACACTGATGTTGAGAGTAGTCTGTACACATTGTGGTTGTAATTGAGCGTTGTGAGGGCGAAAATGTGGTTAGAAATGCTGTGTGTTTTCTGATAGCAGCAAGTACTAGCCATTGTTTTGTGAATAACATTTCATGACATGTTTAAGCAAAAATGTGGGCCTATTTATGTAATTCTTTTCTGGAGAGTCACCCTGCATTAATTTCACAAAGGTGTCTAAATTCGGTTTGCTGAAACGATGTTGCATTCAGAATTGTCTGACCTGCGATTTATGATGTCCTTGAAATCCTGTATTGGAAACTTGCACAAGGGATGATCAGATATGTGCCCTAAGGATCGAAATGTATTGATTCCGAGTCCTTGTTGTTAGTGACTGAGTTTAGGTTATCGCCTGCTCCGGCCTCCTGTGTTTTATGAATGTAATTTTCTTACTGCAAAATAATGTAATGCTGTATTCATAGTCTGCATTTCAGGGGTTTCTTTCTCAAGCGAGAAAACACCCAAGTCGTTTCTTAAATCTTTGTTCTTTAATTTACCCGTCCTATTGTACTGACCATGAACCGAGAAGGTTGTGCGATGTCTGTTGGTAGGGTAATATGTCACGTCGAACTAATTGTTCCATGTGAGCCTTAATTACATCTCTGCTGTAATTAGTCATGTGGCCTCACTGTCCCGCCCATCGCAGATGCTGGAACAGTGCCTTTACGACAGAATGAATAAACACATGCCAAGCACGTACCTCAGGGGGGACTACATCAGTGTTGTCGCTAGCATTAGCCAGTGCTGGAGACGGAAACTACACATCATGGGCTTTCCACGCTTTCCTGACGCTGAGGTTGTATGACATTACGAGAAGGAAGTCGTATGGGCCCTTATCTGCTAATAGCTGGTTTCTATTGTCTAAACGTCATATTAAATATTCTTGCAGTCACCATGATAAAACTGCAGACAAATCAACGACTGAGTGAGTGAGTGAGTGACTGACTGACTGACTTAGTGACGAAGTCACTTAAGTAGATGTTTCAGCAGTCATCTGTATTAATGCTTCGGAAATAATTCCCGTGTTTGGTGAGATGATGGCGCTCTAGTTTCCCGCAATGTGCGTGTCCCCGCAATGTGCGTGTCCCTGTATTCCCCTCCCACACCCTTACCGCTGTATCCTGTGTCAGTCGCAAGCGCTTGTTCCTGTACCTAAGTTACGGGAAGAAGCCTGCCGTCGATAACTTCCACATCCCAAACGGCATGATGTTACTTTTGCCCTCTCCAGCGTAATTACCTATGTTGGGATCTAGTCTTTTAGACCTTCTGTTGGCACAAATTTTTGTTGTGTTAACCACGAAATAGCATTCGTCAGCAAAAAGAGCATTTTGCTGGCTGGTGTATTGAATAGAGAGGTAATGGGACGTAGTGTCAGCAATTAGTGCAAAGAGTGGAGCACCGTCGTCACAACCATCCGTGGGTGTTTTTTCTGTAGCCCCATCATGAGAAGTGTTATCAAGCGGTTGTCATTGCCAGCATTCCTGTGAACAGCATGTGTAGATGACTGGAAGGTAATGCAGGTGCGTACGCGGAAGAAGAAGTGTAACTTCTGGAGGCGATATTGAAAGGTGAATATTTTGGACTTCTCTCCATAGCCTTGGTATAACCACTGATACCGGAAGCGTCAGCACCTGTCATTGGTCAGTCAGTATGACCCACCCACCCTTTCCCGCATCAAGATTGTTAGCTTATTTAACGACAATTATGAGCGAGAGGTAATGATTGTAAGGTTGTAATTACACTTACGTTTTCCTGTTTTGTGTGTTAGTAGAGAGCATACTAGACAGCAGCCTCGCTTGTTTACTCTCAGTCCACTAATGTACTTCCAGCAGTTCTGTGTTCCAACGCAGAGTGCTTCAGATTAACCTTACAGTCATGTGAAGAGATTGGGAAAAACCACGGGTAACTCTCCAAGGGCAATCTCTTGACTGAAATTATAGGCGTGTACGAAGTGAGAGAGGTTACGCGGCTTCTGGCTGTGTGTTTCGCCCCAGACCCCGGCTAGTTTTCTGAAAACGCCCATCTTCCGTTGAAACGTAGCCTGCGCAATCGGAAAAGATGTGAATCAGCAATAACTGTTGTAAAGTTTTAATGTAATGACATCGTGGTCAGAGGGCTA
This sequence comes from Coptotermes formosanus, assembly GCA_013340265.1. Lineage (NCBI taxonomy): Eukaryota > Metazoa > Arthropoda > Insecta > Blattodea > Rhinotermitidae > Coptotermes > Coptotermes formosanus. Next base: position 420,737 of record BLKM01009890.1, on the reverse strand, counting down.
ATCAGGTCCGTAGGGCTATGGATTTCTCAGTGGTATCCAGAAATCAAATTGATGTACTTGTAAATGTTCTTCTGGTATCGCTTTGTGGCATGGACTCAGCTACAGCTGCACAAAGACAGGCCCATGCTATGCTGAACGAGACAGCCAACCGTAGTCGGTTAAAGAGCATTCAATTCGTTTATCGCTGATACACGAGGGGCTGCTGAGGCCATAATGTTTGTGTGAAGCCATATAAATAATTGCACAGGCTTGTCTTTAGAGACTGAATACCTAGTGGGAACCATAAAGTGGAGTTCGACGCCAATAATCGTGAGGCGCCACGAGATAGGTGGGCCCGAGGTTGTTTAACTAATTTACACGATGTGTATTGCCGTGGCTGTAACGTTCTTTTGAGACTAAAATGAACGATAAATGAGTTATAACAGCTTTAATGTGCCGGCACTTGGCGATGGGGATGGTTTTACGACTCAGCTGCAGAATGTTGCCGATGACAGGGACATCTGTCCTTACCGCGAACCGGCGACTACATATATCGCGCTCTTGGAGAAGCGTGTCGCACTGGCACGAAGCTGGGAGCCTGATGGCAGTATATAGGCCAACTTAACCATCTGAACGAGTTCATATGTAATGCGTAATCAGCAGCCTTCCGCTAGTAAAGCAAGATACATGCTGGTAATGTCTATACAGGCGATCAGAAGTCAAATATTTGTGTCGTAGATTAATAAGATAAGCGTACCGAAAGTAAAAGACATTTTTCACCTCAGTTCGTGTCAGTTTTGCCAAAGAACGGAAGGAAGTGACATGGACATCCAAACAGTAATAGCGAAGTGCAGTTTTCTTAATTTTCCTTGCTGCGTCTATTGTGTGCCTATAAGTTTGGTGTCGTCTTTCACACGAATGTGTAAATATTTTTCTTTACGTTGCGTTTAGTGCAGAAGAAGAGACGTTTGAATTAAAAGTCATAGATTCTATCAGAACACGTATTTACATGTATTGTAAGTTTACGCTGAAAAAAAGGACGTCTATTCGGACTCTTGTCTATTCTAACGTCAGTTTAGTTTGGTGTTCATCAGTCCTTCCAAGTCCAGGATAATACCCTAAATTATCCCACGACAGCACCCTTCTGCATTCTTTCCACTACGTCATTCACCAATCTTTCTACCAGTAGACGCTACGGGCTTATAATTATAGGCCTGTAGTCTGAGCTGACAGCGTGGTTAAGTAACGAACTAATGAGGTGAAATGCATACCTGAAGATTGCAGGGTAACTTACCTGAATCTGACACAAGTATAGGCCTATTTACTTGCTTTCGCATGTTGTTTATATACCTGAAGAACAAAAACTGGTTTATATTTGCTAAATAATGCAGTCACTCTGCAAGGAGATGCCGTTCTGGCGAAGATGAGAATTTCACTGTATCTGATCGCATACTCAAAACAAGAAGCGTCAAATTATTGGTTTCTGGGGTGTGACACCTTGTGCTTCAGATTCCTCTTCCTCGGGGTAGAAGAATATTCTTACGGTTCTAAAGTTAAATGAAGGCAACAGATTCGTCCGTGACAGTAAGATGTATCTTCTAGGACATCGAGCCACATGACAGAAAACAGTAATATTCATGTGGTCACCGCGAAAAGAACCTTAAATATCACAGCTGGCTTTTCACCGTCTTTGGCTTCATGAGGATGACATATTCACTCCGATTTGATGCTTGCATTAATTTCTGAACACATTCCCTTTCTCATCAAGAAAATCCTACTCTTTTTGTGTAACCCATTGATCTTTCTCTACTCCTTTATGACATCGTTCAAGAATCCCAGTTTATGTGTGCGCAATACCTGAGCAGTAGCCTTGTTTCTTTAAACTCGGTTTCTTACCAAACGTCCAACAGTGGTGTGTTTCAGCATAACGTTCTTCAGTTACAAGACGCTCGGACTCTGTAAGTGATCCGTGTGCCACAGTTTGCCGCTAGCTCTATAGCAGGAACTGTAACGAGGTATAAGAATCGTTTAAGAAGAATGACAGATCGACCAAATGTGTATGAAAGTCTCTCGCAGAGGACGTTGTTACTATCAATGTCTGACAGGTGCTGTTAATCGTGAGGCGACCTCGGCAGATACATGCGTACTTCCACCTATAGCAAACCTGCATTATCTGACACATGGCTTTAATCGTCACATAGCCTCTTTCACAAAAGGCTTCCAAGTAGCATTAATGGTCAGGTGCCGTCGACCATGTGCTTACCTTCATCTGTAAGATAGAGTGAGATTTGAAATTCGAACGGCGATGACCGTCGAAGTTCCTAGCTACCCGGTCATCGTGATGGCGGGCGGTATTGAATCCAGCTCCGGGCCTGGATGTTTTGATTTCCGTAATATCCATGGCAGTTTTACCAGTGCTGGCTGCACACGTTGTACGAGTAGATTATTTGAAATACGCCACGCCGATGAACACGGCATTTGTGGGGCTAACTGTTCTCCATCTCCAGTTGATTGGTTGGTATACTGCCACGATTCTTCTTATCAATTTTAAGGTTACTGGTGACGCTTGTGATCGACCCCAAGGAAATCTGCGTACTCAACTAATATACCAACGCGTAGGGAACTTAAAGAAGAGAGTGGAACGAATTCCGAAGTGTGTTGACACTGAAAGGCCGTTCCACAGCCCAGACGGTTAATCACCGGCTTCTCACCTCGCGTACTCGGGGTTACGAGCCATGTGGGATTTGTGTGAAACAGAGTGACAGTGGTACTAATTTTGCTAGAACACTTTGGCTTTACCATTTCAATTATCAGCATACCAGTGCTCCACGTGTATTCGCCAATCAACCGGTAAATGGACGCTGATCCAGTTATGGGCCGCATTTTTAAGAGAATCCACCGAAGTTAAGAATGGGCCTATATAAAAGTGAGTCTATGATCCAAACGAACAGATGAGTGGAGACTAATTACGTAAAGGGGAGCTTTATGATCTGTACTTACCAAAAATTACTCGGCAGATCAAATCAAGAAGAATGAGATGGGCGGGACATGTGGCACATATGGGGGACAGAAGAGGTACGTGTACATAGAGGGTTTTGGTGGGCAGACTGATGGAAGGAGACCACTTAGAAGACCTAGGCGTAGATGGTAGGATAACGTTAAAATGAGTCTTCAAGAAGTGGCATGGGGAGGTATGGACTGGATTGATTTGGTTCAGGCTAAGGGCGGGTGGTGGGCTCTTGTGAGTGCGGTAATGAACCTTCGGGTGCCATAAAATGCTGGGACGTATTTGAATAACTAAAGAGCTCTTAGCTTCTCAGGAAGGACTCTAATCCACGGAATTACTTGGGCTCCAGATGGTGTGCAACGTTCAGTATGACAGCAATACAGCAAAACAGAACCAACTTGTGCACAATATGGCTGTTTATTTATTTAACCTTTGGCTTTTAGTTAATCTCCCCGACATGTTTCGGCAATAACTATGCCATTATTAAGGGGGCTACTTCAAATTACATAAGATGTGCATTAAAATGTGAACTATAAAATGTTAAAACTGTTAAAAATGTTAAAAATCTTCTGTAAAAATTCTTGTGCTTGTTTTGATGCTGTGGTGCTGTTCCTGGCCTGGCGTCCCTAATTCACGTAATTGCAGGGGGTTTGTACCATGGGACATCCCAGGTATCGGACCAAGTGTCCAATACCTGGGATGTCCCACTCCCCAGGATTCGGTAAATGGTTAGCAGCGTTCCAACAGATTCTACAGCCCCGTCTGTAGGGTAGAAGATGCAAGGGACAGGCTTGTCCCGGACGTTATTAACCATTTACCGACCAACGTGGTGTCACATCCAAGAATACAAAAATTTTTATATCGCCCGCCATGAAAATCTGTACTCACTACAGTTCCGCCGGTATGTAAACAATGTTGGTCCCCCGTGCTTGTGTGAGGTAGGGCAGATGAATGTGGAGCCATTGGCAAATGTTTATTTGGATATCAGACGGCGGTAGGTTCTGGCACAAGTTCAGATGATCAGAGTACAGCCACGAACATCGCTGTAGCCGATCTGAACACACAATAGAGAGGCTACCTGTCCAGCACATGTTGGTCGTCCCAGGCCTGGGGTGACAGCCTATAAGCGACGTCAGACGTCACTGGAAGAGTCGTAAGTAAGGTGCTGGTAAACTCAGGGGTGCAAACGGGAAAGAATTTCTCCAAAAATTGTCGGCAGTTCGGCCACGCGCTCTAAAAATTTTTGCCAGCCCTGTTTTAGGCCGAAAAAATTAAACAATATCGGATTTGAGGAGAGCCAAATTATTAGCCTAACCGGAATGCCAAATTATGAATTTTCCCGGCGTGCCCGCATGTCTGGTGCCGGCCCTTGGTCGACTAGTTCCGTGCTGACGCGGACAGCACTGAGCGCTTGGTAGCCGATAATCAAGTCCCCGCAGGATTGTACCTTCATTGTACTAAAACTTTCCGGAACTGGGGATAGTTCCTCAGCAGTCCCGGCTGTCCTAGCCAGTGGCTAAGAAAGAAGGACAATGCAGGGATTCAGTGTGGACCGGTTCCAGTCGGTTGTTATCCATCATCTACGAGTATGATGTCCTTCCGATCTCAGACGACATGCAGTCCGTACATTGTCCAATTCCGTTTCTTATTTTGTGAAAGGCGGACATTTATCTGAATTCTCAGTCACAAAGGACTTCATTTTTATTCACCAAACGATCTAACGACACTAAAAATTAGCTGAGCTTTTTCTAAATTACCGACTAAACCCTTTGTAAAAATATAAACCTACAATTGAGATCTTTGTTGTAGTGATACCAGGGTATGCAAAGATCTAGTCATTTTAATTCTCTTTATCCCTTATCAGATAATGAAGCAACCCAAACTCACCAAAAGAAACTAAGGTTTCTTCATCTTTTTTCACACATTAATGTATGCATGGACACACCCGGCACACCCCGTGTGCTCGCCTATGCTCACTCTTCTGCTGTATAGAGACGGCGAAAGCAGGGTCGTCCGAAACATTGATATCTGCTAAAATATACGACGTTACATACCACATTCACAGCCCTGGGAACATGAGGTCTCACAGACGTCTTTTTGGCTTCCCTCCCAGTTTAAATTATTTTGCTCAGAACTGTGGAGGTACAGTCTCTTCAAATTCAGTACACTATAGAACACTATCACCTTGAAAGTCTGGGGTCACTATAGGCCTACAGCTGTCTGTATTGTGACAAGACTTCCGGCTGGACGGCTAGGAATCATGATTATTTTTCGACAGCGGAAAGAAATTTTCTCTTCTTTGAAACGTCGAGACCGACTCGGGGGCTCTGAAGTTAGACCGCATGATTCTGACGCCACTTCTCCATGTACGAGTACATTCATGGCTTGCATAGTGTAACATTATATTTTTGGGGGCGTAACTTTCCAGTCAGTTGGTACTACTCTTTTTAAGGTACCGAAAAACTGCATAGGATAACATAGCCGGTGTCGTAACTAGGCTACGGGCTGGACAACTGAGGATTCATGGTTCGGTACCCAGCAGATGCAACAGATAGTCTGTTCTCCAGAGCATCCAGATCAGCCGTAGGAGGCACACAGCCTTGTATTCAACGGGTTGTGGGAGTCGTTCCTTGGGAGTAAATTGGCCAGGGCGTGAAGCTGAGCACTCACCTGCATCTAGTACTGGGGCCAAGAATGAGTGTTGCTGTACACCCACTCACCTGCATCTAGTACTGGGGCCAAGAATGACTGTTGTTGTACACCCACTCACCTGCATCTAGTACTGGGGCCAAGAATGAGTGTTGCGTACACCCACTCACCTGCATCTAGTACTGGGGCCAAGAACGAGTGTTACTGTACACCCACTCACCTGCATCTAGTACTGGGGCCAAGAACGAGTGTTGCTGTACACCCAGTCACCCGATTCCTTCATAGCGTGTACAGAGACAGCTTTACTTTACCACACTTCCCGTCCGAGTTTAGGTTGATATCTGAAGAATGAAGCTTTTAACGTTTTGTAGAACTGCTGTAGACTGTGGAACGCTTTGCCTGTAAGTCACAAGGCGTTCCGCCACTGTCGCCCCTGACAAACTGCATTTCATAGTTTTCTTTATTCTTTTTATTTACTCCCTTCCTTTTCTTTTTCCTTTTTTTTTTTTCCGGCTGCCGTTAAGCGCCGCAGACAGACTCTAATAAAACTAAGAATAGCTTACAAGTTAACGATAAGGTTGTGTGTATCTTTTTAACAGACTTTACTGGCGACATTTGGGCCCTTTTTTCTTTTCTCTTATAGTTCTTTCTTCTCAGACAGCAGAAGCGACAATATTCTTTACATACTTTTTACAGAATGCTCGCATGATTTATGGGTTCAATTTTAGTGGTATTACAGCTTCCTAACGAGATATGATGTCTCGTGATTTATTGACCTGTGAAAAGTTAGAGAGCTGTTCAGAAAATTTGTGGCGTATTCTGGTATCAACATCTGAAGTAGTATTCTCTCCTGATCAAATCAGACAACAGCAGAAATGAGCGTAAATTTATAGCCCGCGTTTCTAATGCAAAGCATTTTGTTTTACAAGATACTGTTTCGGATCGCCTATTTTGGCACCTAGTTACATAGCCGTGTATTTACGTTATTACCAGGCGGCCCTGCCCCAGCTTAAAGACGACTAAAAATACAATATGTCTGTACCATTTGCTTCATCATAACCGTCTGGTTTTATCCTTCGTCGTTTCTTTCCTTGATGGCTTTGTGCCTTTCCTTATTGGCTTCATGTCTTTCGTTATTGGTTCTGTGTTTTCTAACTGGTTCTGTCTTTCGTTATTTATGCTTTATATTTCCTTCTTGGTTTTTTATCTTTTCTTATTGGTTTTGTTTTGTCATTCGATTCAGGTTCTGTGCCTGTATTCACTGTTTCTGTGCCCTTTCTTAGCGGTTCATTGTCGCTACTGGTTCCGTTTTTCGTTTTGGCTTCCACTTCTTTCGCAGAAGTAGAACTGCTTGTGAAGCGAAAAGTTTCAAAATGTGACTTAAGTTCGCCATGTCCATCCGAGAATCGCTGGACGTATTTTCATGTAATTCGACACTGGGGAGTGATACGAGTGCTAAAATTGGTGGACATGTTTCACGTTTGGTTTTAAAATAGGGGTACTTTACATAAAGGCGCTTCTGTGAGTGTTTCCGGGGGTGGGGATTAGATCCACGTAGTGGGCCCACCAGAGCAGCTTTCATGTTTTTACTCGACGACGTAAACAAAGCCGAGCCTCATTAAATTTTCTTCCGTGTCACGGCGGATGCAGTAGAAGAGTGAACGTTGTATTCTGGTTACATGACGGTGGAATAAATTGTCGCTCGATTTAATGATTAATTGAATATTCGAACATATGCATGGGAGGGAGCGTGGCAGTATACTAAGGGCCGATATTTTCCAGTTCTCGCTCTTTTCTGCATATGCGTATTTTACAGAAGTCGGTGTGTAGCACATAGTCGCAGTTTCGCAGAACAGGTTTACCGGAGCAAATGACAACCCACCAACAAGTACACTGTCAACAGACAAACGGTTCTGATCGCTAAAACCTGCGAACGTTGTCAGGCGCAATTCTTTGCAAAGCAGTCTGACGTACATATGGTAAAAACGTATTTCTCATGTAGAAATAAGAAACATGCCAGTACATCGTCTAAAAACCGACGCTGACGGTAAATTTTTCTTCTTCTTCTTCTTCTTCTTCTTCTTCTTCTTCTTCTTCTTCCTCCTCCTCCTCTTCCGCTCCTTTTGTTCCTATGTCGAACATAGGGCTTTAATGAAACTCTTCCATTTGTTTCTATCTAAGGCTAGTACTTTTGCCACTTTCCACCTTTTCCCAAACTTCTGCAGTTCTCTTTCTGTTCTTTTCCAGGTTCTTGGTCTACCCCTCTTCCTTAGGCCCTGAGGTTTTGAAGGTAAATTGTTTACCTGAACTTCCTATTGCAGTTGCTTTCTTTTTATGTGATTCGGTTATGAGGAACTACAGTAGTCTCAGACTGGCGCCGTTTGAGGCACACACACATATGTGAGGCTTAATTTCTCGCTCAGCTGTATCCTGCCAGTCAACAAAACTGTGGATTAACGCATTTGTTTTCCTTTTAAGGTAGTCATAATGATGATAATAACGCAGTAATAATAATAATAATAATGATAATAATAATAATAATAATCGACTTGACGTATTACAGGCGTCATTTACTATTTTTAGCCGGATTAGTTACACAAAGAGGCCCCGTTACGTTGTAGGAATCAATGTAAGGATGGTATTGATCTGGAGTACAGAGAAGATTTTGTAAAGGTATTACCACACTTGAAGCAGACCAGGGCGAGGTCTGGTGGTGACTTGTGTGATGCTGCCCTTTAATAGCGGAGCTCACGCAGGAACATGGAATTATATCCGACTTACTGCAAAGTGAATAACTTAAGCGACGGTATTATAACCAATGCTATAGAAGAGAGACGTCGAGAACTCGATAGTCGCTCGGCTGATCAGTCCGATCGCTGCATTTTGTAAGACTGAAGACTCATTACCGTCTTCACAACAGCCAACCATTCATCTATCCGAATCGGAGGAATGCGGGCGTGTTTTGATTATCGACATTGCTGCTGCTGTTTTTTATTGTGATAATTGTTGTTGTTATTGTTGGGGTCGACGGGTTCTCGGAATCCGATGCGAGTACTGCACTCGCATTTTCACGCGGTGCTGAATGAGAGGCTGCCTGGCAAATGGTTGGTCCTCATTGGAAACCCCAAGTGACTATAGCAGTTTGGCAATTACTGTGGTGTGTTTAAAGCTGGTGTTAAGTTTGCACTCGTAAATAAGCTTTTATGGACTTCATGCCGGGGAGGGGGGGGGGTCCATGACGTCATCTGCCAGACGCTTATATATGTCGTCCAGACTTTACTGCCGCAACTGACATGCCCCTACCTACCCCGGCCGAACAGCCGGCATTGCAGTATTCTGTAATCTTGTGTGAATGGCTCGACGCGAGGTAGAAGATGGCAGTAGCTCATCGGGTAAGGACAGTTCTGGGGGGGGGGGGGGGGGTATTGCCATGTTGAAAAGAACCCTGCACGTGTCCCATCTGCCCACTTGAACTTACTCCGCACTCTAGCACCCTGCCTATTTGGATTCAATATTAATACCAGGACTGTACCTTCCTCAGGTGCTAGCTTCCCTTCATGTCTTTCGACTGCAACTTTGTGCGTTGCTCATCCCCTTTCTCATACCCCACCTGTCTCACCCTCGGTTGTTTTATAGCCTTAATGGACCGATATATTGTAACTGATGTGGGAATAGATGTAAGATCTATTTTCCCACATACAGCAGTTTAGACTGGGGACTTACACGAAATTTTGCTCGTCTTTGAAGCCCCCAGGCGGAATTACGGATTTACAGAAATGGAATGCAGTGATTCATAATATTTCCGCATATTCCGGAAAGCGTAGACTAAGTTGAATGTGACTGGGTTACGCAACTTACGCCGCTAATGTGAATAATCTCGTTTATGTGGGAATTTTTTTGGAAATATGAAGGTTATTCGAAAATTGAGGTACGTGGTATGTGTACTGAACAAATTATGTCACGTCCGTTTCGTATCTCTGAAACTCGTTGAATGTTCGTCCATAGAACTGCGTGCCCTTTCGGTTGGTAAATCTGGTGGAAGTAGATCATTCAGCTTCAGAATTTATCTGTGTTACGTTGTAGACGACGTTTAGAGCGATATATCATCGACACTAATACGAAAATATAAAAGCAGTGCGGCGCTGCATCCTCTGCCGATGTGGTACTGCAGACGGTTCGTGTTTTCCCTGTGCGCTAGCAACAGTCCAGGAGCACGCGCGTAGCGTAACGGTACGGACGATCGTGCGCACAGACAAGCGTGTAGTTATTCGTGCAAAGTGATAGATCTAAACCAATACTGACTCGGCTGTACAATTTTTTTAGAAGATCGAATATCAGATTTTATGAAAATCGCTCAGCTGTTCTCGAGTTGTATGCGGGTAGACACATAAACGACTGATAGCTATTTGAACATACGTGCCGCAGGGATATAAAATTACATAAACCGAGTAGGATTTAAAGTCTTAAAATGACTGCCTAAATTTCAGAGTAAAAGCAACTCGTTATGTCGTGTAATTACATAAAAGATACATTTTTCGAGACACTGCACGCTAGACCATATACCGATGTTGTGAATACTCTGTCAGAAAAAGAGAAGACAGCGAAATCACGCTCACGGTTTGAAAGGCCTTTCCTGATATTGTGCAGGTAATATCGAAAAGGCCATTGCGACTTCCTTTCACTTTTATGTCTGCTGTTCCCCGGAAAATGAGGAAGGGTTATGTTCAAATGTCGCTGCATGTGTTGGGATATGGGGAAGTAACCGTGTTCGGTCCGAAGAGAAATGCATATCCTTCAGACGGGCTGTAAGTCAAATGAGTAGCGGTTTGCTTATCAGGCTGCCTGTGGGGTGCAGTATGGCGTGTCGATCAGAAACTCGGACCTTTCGTCTGCCACCGATTAGTCATTGCTGGAATGTTTCCAGTCTGGTTGATGTCCTCACAGTCATAAGATCCGTGTTAATGTTATCCTGTAAACTGTAAGTATAGCTGCCAGTGTAAACACAGTAAGTATGCCATCCGCATAACACTTGCTTTATTTTCTGAATTTTATTGAGTAAAGTATGTATCACATATCATATCAAATCAACTCGCGTACAAAAATGAAAATGCATAAAAAAGATAACCTTTATAGAAAGCTTTAGTCACATCCCGACAAGTTTCGGCCAGTTTGTGTGTTCATCATCAGGCCGTTCTCAAACATGAGAGTAGAGAATGTGTGAATGTATAATGCAGTACATTCCCTTGGTTAGAAATTACGGGATCGCAAGGTCTAAATGAGAGGGTTGTCCAAGAAGTTTTGCAATAAGTTCTGTACTTCAGTCAAAGTAAACAGGAAACTGCTGCGATATTTATATGGTTAATTTTGAATGTCCCGCTTCCTCTTGCAGTGCCACGGAGCAAGACGTTTCCTCGCGTATGCGCAAGCGTCGTCAGAATTGCGTGGCATATTAATATGCCTTTTAAACGAAATCTTGTATTTCTTGCGGCAGAGAGCGAATCTGTAACGAACACTCATAAGCGGTTAAAAATTTTATACGGTGTTAATGCTGATGATAAGTGCTGTGCTGATCGTTGGGCTTGGCGAATTGCAGGTCCTGAGACAGGCCAAGCGGAGCTGTCACGCGCGTCGCCCTGGCCGGTGAAAAACAGCGGTCACTCAGGCCATGCTGCAACCTGCTGATGAACTCATTCGAAGCGACCGGCGGATTACAGTCAGAGAGCAGAGATATTATTGATGCTTTACGGTATTCAAAAATGTGTGCTGGTTGGGTTCCACGAAGCCTAACCTACGATCAAAAAAGTCTGCGGATAGAGAGGTGCGTTCACATTCGCTTTCCCGTTACGAGGCTGATGGTGAAAGCTTTTGTTCCCGATCGTCACGTAGGATGGAACATGGATCCAACAGACAAAAAGTCAGCGGAATGGCATCATCCAACTGCCCCTCAGAAGAACAAGTTTAAAGCTAGTCTGTCAGCAGGGAAGTTATGGCCACTGTTTTATGGGGGGGGGGGGGGGGGGGGGGAAGGGTGATTTTGGCAGACATTATGTTACGTGGTCAAACCATTAACACAAATCTGTACATTCAAACTGTTTAAACTTTCTGGGAGCGTTTTAGGAGAACTCGACTTCACAAAAATTATTCTGCAATCCTCCAACGCGACAACATACGACCACTCACAAGTATGAAAACACAGGAAGCAATCACAGAACTCACATGGGCTGTTTTTCCCCACCCACCATATAGCCCACATCTTGCTGATTTCCACCTCTTTTGAGCCCTCCATGGGAAAGGGTTTGGGTGTGATGAAGTTGTTGAAGTGGGGAAGTGGATGGGAGTGCAGAATTCAAACTGGTACACGAAGGGGTTATATGCTCTTGTTTCTGGCTGGTGCAAATCTGTTGAAGTTTATGGAAAATATGCAGAAAAATGAGCTGTGCAGTACATCCATCTAGTTATCCTATGAGTGTGTTCAAAGAAAACCTTTTTGGCCTTCGTATAATAAATACAGTTAAAATTGTCTCGTGTAAAATAACGAATTAAAAAGTACGTAGGAGGGTCTCATGTGTTTTATACGCGTCACTAATGCTTGCATCATAAATTTATAGTCCCATTCATCTCTGAACGGTGTGATATAGTATGGTAATGTGATTTTCGTATGAGCATTCCACTGTGCATTCTGTGAATGGGGTCCCGTTTTCTGCCGTTATGTTCGCGCATTTCTGCGCCTTCTGTTAGGTAATCTTTTAACTCCTGACGGGCGGTATCGTGTGCACGTGTTTAACCTTCTCGCTACCTAGTGGCTACACATACCCAGATCTAGTGCCCTTCAGAAATTAAGGGACTAACCCAAACTAACAATGCAGAATTGTGTGAACATAATGAGAGAAAGCAGATCCCACCCAAAGGAAGGGTATTTGTTGGAAATCTCATGCGGAAGACACATTACGCTAGAACACCACACAGCAGGGAGGCGAATGCGACTGCAATATTATGATGCGAGGGTTAATAACCGCGAGTATACAAAACCTTAGATTCTCCTATATAATGTGCAATGTATTATTCTACATGAGACTGTTTTTAACTCTATTTATTAGACGTAGTTTTTGTAATCAATGGAATGTACAAATCATACGTTCATATACTTTCTGATGGGAACTAGCTTATGATGGCCGCACAGCCTGCCCAAAACATGTAGCAGACACACAGCAAAGGCAAAAAACTGAAGAAAAGTTTTGTCCTGGCAGTATAATTACTGCGTTCGCAATTTCATAGTACAAGAGGAAGTACTGAGCTGGAATGAGCATAGTTGTTTTCCTAAGATTCGTGCCGCGACAGTTGTTTAAACGCGAAGCGTTAGCCAGTGAGCGAAGGAATGGTTGCGTTAGCAATGCACAGTGTATACTAACTGGTACGAGACGCGGGTGCGCGCGCGTGTGTCAACAGTTTCCAGTTTGCTGTGTTGAGACGCTAGTCCTTTCGGATTCAAACACTGGCCTGGCCGCATCATTCAAATAGTATTGCAAGGAAGGTGCGCTTCCAGAAGTTTTCCTTGGGGCGGGCTGAACCTGAGGCCATATATAATATATGTTTGATTTTAAAAATTACGTTATAAAAATCATGTTGTGTGTACAACATAACACTGCCTGCAGCTGCATTTGTATACTTACGTATATAACTGCGTGTTCCATGACCCAATCACAGAATTGTATGTTTTTTTCTCAATTTTATTAATTTATTTTTCAAAATTCTAATGTACTAGTCATCAGCCAGTTTCTGTGGCGGATTTTGGCTGAAGGGGAAATCACATAAAACGTCTGATGTCATAATGTCTACAAAACCTGTTTTTGAATTTCAGTTTTGCGGGTTACCCTGCCACGGTTGTGTCCTTTTTGCAAGGTAACTCTCTGCTTTGTGGCGTGAGCTTGCCATACAGCCAGTGGCAACAGACGTAGGTTACTTGTGTTGCAGTGTTTGCAGTGTCATCAGCATCACGACAAAGCGCTGTAACCAACTGGCAGTGCCTGGAACATCCGAAAGATGTGGCGTGCTTGAGTCGGAGAAGAAAATTGGTCTTTGCCTTGCGACAGAAAGTCCTGAAATATGCTATAAGCCCCGCTAACATGTTTAACACAGGTTTACAGCATATGACATGCGGATAATTGTACATGTCATATAGACCCGTTATAAAGTCACTAAATTTTATGTATTTGTCAGTAATACCAGTGTAAGTTGCTCGTTTATATGTTGCCGTTGAGTGGTTGTTGCATCGACCTCCATCAGAACTTCGTTGGTCGGATTATGAAATCATACCTTTTCTACTCGAAAACCCTTGGCTCCTCATGGTGTGAAACTGCAGTTTTCACATATATTAGCGCACTTAGAACCAACCAACTGTCGTGGATAATAGTGGCTGTGTAAAGTTATGTATCAACTTAAATACCATTCTGTTGAGCGTAGGGTGTAATTACACGTGCATATGAAGTTTACACACGCAAAGATGTTAGAAATCTCCCCTCGTTTTTAATGTACAAGAGCAGAAACTATGCTCTGCTTTGGGATACAGAGTTCTCAAATGCGTTTTTCATTATTTTACGACATTTGCAATTCCTTATGCATGCTACACGAATTTGTTTTGGACAACTCGTCGTTTTAGGTGTCTTGAATTATTTATTGCGCTTCTGTAAATATACAGGTTGCGGCAGAAAAACCTGACAGTTTCCAAAAAAATAATAGAATGAAGTTTCACCTTACTATGTAAATGTTACTATCGCTGAAGAACTCAGTACATGCCATTTTATTTTTGAAAATTTCGTCATTCAGATGTCCCCCACCATTTCTAAAACACTGTACCAATCTTCCTCGACGATTTTCCATCACCCGACGAGTCATCTGCTTCAGGATTGCTGCGATTTCTTCCTTTATTCTCTGCTTCAGTTCCTCGATGGTTCTAGGCTTAAAGATGAAAACTTTTCGTTCGAGATACCCCCTTAAAACCAGGGCCATGGAACATCACCGCCATGAGAAATGACGTGTTGTGGAAGCATTTCCACTTGCCTGGTTATGTAAACAACCAGAATTGCCGCTACAGGGCACCAAAAAATCCACAAGATCTCCATCAGCGTCCGCTGTACAGCAATAAATTTACTGTCAGGTGTGGGATCGAATCTTTTGGGGTCCTTGGCCCTTACTTCTTTGAAGACAACAATGGTGCAGCTGTTACTGTGATAACCGAGGGCCATGTGGAAATGTTACGCAACTTCTGTGAACGAGAGTTACGTCGTCATGCAATCGATCCCCCTTCAGTATGGTTCCAACAAGATGGGGCAACAGCCCATACATCAAGGGCATCAATGAGTGTTCTGTGAGAAATGTTTCCACAACACGTCATTTCTCGTGGCGGCGATGTTCCACGACCTGCGCATTCACCTGATCTCTCCGGTTGTGATTAATTTTGATGCGGATATCTCAACAGTAAAGTTTTCATCTCTAAGCATAGACGCATCGAAGAACTAAAGCAGAGAGGAGAGGAAGAAATCGCAGTAATCCCGGAGCAGATGACTCGTCGGGTGATGGAAGATCATCGAGGAAGACTGGAGCAGTGTTTGAGAAATGGTGGGGGACAGCTGAATGACGAAATTTTCAAAAATAAAAGGGCATGTACTGAGTTCTTCAATGATAACGACTGTTACGTAATAAGTTTAAATGTCATTGTATTATTTCGTTTTGAAAACGGTTAGATTTTTCTGCTGCACCCTGTACTTCATTACGGATGGGTATGAATAAGAACCCGAATTTTTGTCAGCAACGTCTAATGAATATCTCCCATATCGAATTTATACAAATTTTGTAAAATTGTTTGTGCGGTACATATACGTACATTGAAGCGCTGATAGTTTTCAGTTAAGCAGTCCCGACAATAAGGCAATTATGCTTAGAGCTACTTTATACTGAAAAGAGAAACTTCGAGTCGGCTTTTTACCAACAGCTACAATAATTTTGTTTGTTACTGATAAGGTGTGAGAGAAGCGGATGGCGGGATTGTACTGTAACACGTTCAGCTAAGCCAGTTTACAAATGCACTGCCTATTCTCGTAAAATCGATGTAATGTGTTTTCTTTCACCCCCACTTTCGTGTCCCAAATCTCATCTTCTTGTTACTTTCCTCAGCAAAACATTGCACCCCTGTTTCTGTTTTCTGCCTCTGTAAGGGAGAAAGGGGATAGGTGGCACACTTTTCGTGATACAATTTTTCACATTTCCTCTGTACTCATTACGTTCAATGTAACGGCACGTATGGTTAGTAACATTCTTGTGCTACAATCTGTCCTGCACAGATTTGACGCTCTTCATATGGAACAGCAATGAGAGGCGTGTCCCTAGCCTTTGCACGTGTCCCAACCTGCCCGGCAGACACGGCAATTCTTTTGTTGTTCTGTTTTTAATTCAAGTGCAGCAAAAATATCTAATCAATTGTTGGGGATGACGCATATTTTGTGAATTGGAACTGTGTAGTTATCAGGCCTGCGCGATATTCAAATATTCTTGGTAATTCTGTCATTGTGGACCGTAATAATAAAAGGAAAGTGCACGTGCTTTGAAACGCTCGCAGTATGATAAAAATGCCAATGTAATGTATACTACTGTTCCGATAACTTGATACCTGAGCTCGGCTGCACTGCACGCAGCTGCAGTCGGCACGATCCAGCCACAGCTTCGCTCACATCGGCACGGCCAGGCAATGTTATACCTGTTCCAGAAACATCTGTTCTGTCTTCTCTGTCTTCGTAGTAGTGCTGGATTACCCTTGTTAATAATGTCTCTGTTTGCTATGAATTGCTTTGTTAGAAATGTCTGACACTCCACTTCGCTCCAGTGCGTAAACGACACTGCAGAGTCCTTCTAGTTACCAGGCAGTGTTTGTTTTTGAAACGGAGAGAAAACGGTTGGAGTTTCCCCCCTGACCAGCTGGCCTCTTCACCCCCGGGCTACTAGTGCTCAAGTTATCTGACGTGTACAATGGTTGTTTTGTTACTTAATTTGGAGATTTTCATCGTGCAAAGTCTTGGAGAATTGAGTGGTCGCTCAGCTAGTCAAGAAATTCTCCTCCGTTTGTGGAACCGTGGAGTTACGCTCCGTGATCACAAGAACCAGCCACATGAATGCAATCCATATCTTAATATGCTGTTACCTAAAAGCAAAACGTAATGTCGCCTTCTAGTTTACTTATATCTGTTTGCCCAAGTAGTAGCTTCTGCACACGTTTTGCCCCTAAAATTGTTTGCGTATTTCTCTGTCCCATTTCCGCTATATTTCCCGACCATATCGCCTACCTTGCATATTTCTTTGTACACTGTAAACAGAAAGTGAAACTGTATAAGTTAAAACAAGATGTGGAGCGCATTCTCTCTGTCATGTTCCGTGCTGAGTGCCACAGCATTATCTGTTTAACTGTGTGAATTGGACAATGAGACGGTTGTTATTAGAAAAAATGTTTGTATTTAAGAGTTTAATTTGATAAAAGGGCCGGCTTTCGTAAGGCTGTACACGCCCATTGTGTATCTTATCCAGCTTGTTAGCAACCTCGTTTTGATAAAACAACAGAATAAAATAATTGTATAAATCATGCGTGGAATTATGTTGGCTCTGAATGTCTGCACGCAGATCGTAACTCAGCCTCGTTACAATGTCGTGCCCCCGTATCGTGTCACAGTCACAGAAATACTGATAATGCCCCCTCTGCGCTAATGCTTCGTTTGTCGAAGTACGTGTGCTCCCACGTGACGACGCGTCCAGAATTTAATACTACAGCTTAGCGTTTAGGGTAGAACAATCAAAGGCAAGTGTCCAGTCAAGGGCTCCCGTGGATTTAATCCAGTGCTCAGCACTATTCACAATAGTCCTGAGTTCAGTGCCAGCCGTCGAAACTAATATTCAACATAAAAATAATAAAAGTTACTACAATGACGGTCGCCTGAATAGGAGTGCAGAGCTTATTCCCGAAATACCGAGTACGTCAAGTATACTTGAGACAA
Source organism: Coptotermes formosanus (assembly GCA_013340265.1). Lineage (NCBI taxonomy): Eukaryota > Metazoa > Arthropoda > Insecta > Blattodea > Rhinotermitidae > Coptotermes > Coptotermes formosanus. The sequence goes on along the minus strand of BLKM01009890.1, from coordinate 403,067 downwards.
CGGAAGATGTCCAACGGTACTGTCAAATACGACATTCTAAGCTGCTGAAGTCGATATGGGGCTGAGGATGCACCTGGCATCCTTTGCAAATGTAAATGCTCGCTTTAGTCACTTGCCTCTACGTACAGATGGACGAGCTATTAGCCTGTATCTGTGTCTTCCGAAGAGCGGGCAGCGAACCCTTCGTCATGATGCTGGCCGCGATTATCTGTGTTTATTAGTAGCTCAGGCTAGCTGCATAACATCAAATGATAACATAACAGTGAAAAGGATACGGAAGTAAGTGGCAGTGATTCGGTTTTTCCTGGCGGGACCATGGAAAACCACAAATACAACGTCAATAAGGAAAGTCAGTGTACCAGACGAATTTCGAAGGGGGCACCGAATTCAAGTTTAAGCGTTTAACACTTGTACCAGACATCGTGATTTTATTCAGTAGGCGCATTGTCAGGAACAACGTAGGATGTCCAGTTCCAGTGCTGTCAGTTTTTCCTCTATATTCTTTCTTACTGTTTATTTGTGGGATTTGGTTTGTCACGTTTTGTTTGAATCCCTTATAGCACAGTGGTTACAACATGTTGGGTAGCCTGTGCATAACATTCGGAAACTGTGCATTTTGCTCACACATTTTATTTACTCGCATGTGCTGCACTGCTTCTCACAAGGAACAACGATTGTTTCGTCAAACAACATTGAAGGATTTATGCTCGTAATGTAGAAGATGTTATGACGTTGCTGAAGCAACAGCACAAATGTTAGGCAGACCGGTAGGTATTTGAATTTTCTTTCGTTTGGTAGACCGATGGCGAGAGGTCAGTATGCATCTTGTATGTCCCCGTGTCCGACCATCACGATGCACGCTTTCTTGGTTTTCATGTGTTCAAGGTAATGCTGTGATGGTACCAATTCCGAGTTCCTGCTGCACCCTTCTCCTGCAGTCCTATGGATTTTAAATTAATACAAATTGAGCATCTTGCTGTGAAGGCTACCACATTAATTACCTTTTGAAGCACTTCAGGGTCATCAGAAAATCAAGACTGCACCTCACTTTTCTCAGGTATTATATCTTCCCCTAACCTTTGTTATCTTTGTCTCTGAGAATGGTTTGTAAGATTTACAACCCGTTGAGAATTAATGCATCTTTTGCTTGAACGCTGAGGCGACTGAACCGTGCAGAGGCCCGTGATATTAACGGCGCGCGAAACTGCCATCAGTTCTTCGGTCTTATACGTTCATTTTTCAGATGGTTGCAGTTACCGAATAGCCTGTCCTGCCAGCTGAGAGCTCGATAACTTACACGTATAGCCAGGAAGGACGTCCATGGCGCTGGTGGAACAGTTGGAACCGAGAAAATTTATGCCACAATAATTCTTTTCCTTCATGCAGACATACGAAGTGCTGGATGTTCGTGAAACCATTTGAGATCAAGTGCAATGCAGCAAAACGTCATTTAAGAGTCAGTCGGAGAGCTTTGCTCATTAAGAGCAATGTAAGTAAAATACAAGGGCTTCTCAGTTGAGACTAAAGATACCACCGAGCGCAGCACGATTTTTAAATTAATATTTAAGCAAACAAATGGCACAGGTGTCTAGGGATTAATTATGGCGTCTTTCCTCTCTCGACGGCAGTAAAGGCCGAGGATGAATAATGCTCGTCCTGTCTCGGTTATGTAAAGCTGTTAATAATGTCAACAAGTGGCTTTTATTATGGAAGTAATGAGCGTAGAAGCATAACAGACTGTCAGCAGCAACAGGCCTACTTGACAGTACGATGATGCAGGTGATCAGTTCGCCTTAGCTGCTAAGTTTGTTTACTACTGCTTCTTACAAACGATGATTGAATCGCTTAACCGACTAAATATAACTTCCGCCACTAAACTGTGTTTATGAGAAGCGTCTCATTTGTTTAGTGACGGTACTGTCATTCCACTTGATAAACGCCTGAGATACAATTTGCACTGACAAAGGTGAGGAATCAGAAATACTTCAATTACTTTTACTGACATCTGTAAATGTAGAACTTTGAAGGCAGTCGCCGAAGGTTTGTTGCAGTTACTGATTCACTATACCCGTGTTACACGTTATGCAAATATTATTAGGCAAATTTGAACCCGTGAAGCTCCTCTAAGCGCGGCCCAGTTTGAGAAGTAACTCTGTCCATTCGGTGAGGGCAACAATGGAAGCCATGACGATTATGCTGTTGTTTTCTTAAATACACCCAAGTGTAAAACATCGTCCTTCTCAGTTTGAGCTTGATACTCCTGGGCTGCGGATGGATTTCTCGGGGGAGAACCTTGACTAAAGACCTGAGATGCATTGTGTGTTAACGCCGCCTTTCCCCCGTCAACCCTCCTACACCCCGGGTCCTGACTGCTTTGGATCTTGTTCTTACGAGAGGGCTCCATTTCGCTAATGCATTCCTGTTCTCTCTGCATCCTGCTTCTTATCGCAGGGGATTTTCATTCAGGGATTTTGTTCCTGCAGCAAGTTAGCTGGAATCTCGTCCATAACTTTCGTTATGCGCAGTCAATGAGCCTAACTTAACATCGCTGCAGTTTGTCTGTATGTTGGTATCTACATTTGACTCGTCACCAAGCTACTGTTTTCTCTGGTATCCCTGAAATACTAAGGTTGTTTCTTGGGTTCATCAATCAATTCATGTGTATGCTTTTTGTCTTAAAATGCTAGTGGTAATTATATGGGCCACCCACATAACATTTCGCACAAGCGGGCTGTTTACAACAAGACTGTAACTATTTCGCCTTAGCGAGATTTTTCTCTTGTACTGACATACACGCACCTGTCACGTTACTTTGTTTGTCTATAGCAGCAGTAACCACAGTTGTGTCGACACGGTATTCTTTGGGTAGAGTATTTATTTTTTCGCTCTCTAGTGGATTATGTACTATAAAAACAGACCCATATTTCACGATTTCTAAAGTGGTGGCAAAAGCCAATTCTGTATACAGGCCACTCTTGTTATACGTTTTTTACTCCCTTGGCTTCATGTCCTCCGTTTTCAGCCTTCCCACTTCAGCCTGCGCTGTCCGAGTCATTTAACAGTGACGACCCAGGTCCCCGCAAATCCAGCCAGCTGCCTTATCCAATTGAAATTATATTTAAGGTATATTGATTCTGAATGTACGTACTGTTTTAATATTACTCTTCTTAATGTGATTGCTTTGTTTGCTTTTGTGTTCGCCGTAAGTAATTGCCTGCTTTGTATCTTAAAGCGTACGAAAAGTTACAACATTGAAGTTTAATTTCATTGTTGAAAGGTCGAGATTCTGCTCGTTGAGGAACTCAACCGTGTTATTGCGTGGTATTACGTTTCCTGTTTTACGGGTGTTGTATATAGCCGACTGGGCGGTTTTAAGGAACGCAACGCTCTCATTAGTGAAATGCACATAATGGCAGATTTTGTCTGCTTCTACGATGTGAAGGATTTGTTGCGAAAAGAACTTGACAAAGCTAGTTCATATTCATTGGTTAACAGATGCCATATGAGATGCTCTTTGAAGAGCAGGCCTATTTGTAACCAGTGACATTATCTAATATTTGACTTTTCATTTTTGATTACTCCTGACCTGTTGTCGGTAAAGCTGTTTGTTCATCATCCCGTATACACGGTTATGTTCCTGGATATCAGTCGAGTGAGTTTTACGTGTTTTTTAGAGGTAGAAACATAATTTTTGTGTGCCTTATTGTTTCGGTCAGTCTCTGAGCTTAGTGAGTTCCATTTGCCGTAGCTGCTTCCGCATCGGTTATTCTTTATAGGCGACGCACTTCCGTCCGTGCTTTGTCATAGTATAAAGAATCTTAGCCCAAGCCGGGATTTGAACCTGTAAAACGTTTTAGTTTCCAAACCCCGGTTCCCGAAATGTTTTTGCGTTAGTTCATCTGCATGCAGTCGTGCGGCACAAAGAGTTCAGTATCATTGTTTATATTTGTAACAGTCGCTGTTTACATCCCATTCGCATGTCCTACGAATATTTGTAAAACAGGTGATAGGCGTAAAATGCAGCTTGCGTGTGAAGGCAGAAGCACAAAGCAGGCATTTCCCCTGAAACGAATGTAGCGATTTCGTTCAGTGCAACTCGTTTGTAAATTGGGCGGCGCTCTTGAATCATAAGTGCAAGAAACTGTAGGTTGCAAAATGCAACAGACTCTCTTCCTTGTACCGCTTTCTGTTCCTGTCTCTTTTATCATTTCTTGTAAGTTATTGCCTTCTGAACCTTTATATTCCATTTCATACCCATCCTATTCGGTGTTATCTTATCCCACTTCTTCTTCGAACAGTTTTTTCGTTTGGTCGTGAATCTCGATTTGCAAATAATAGATATTTTTACATTCTATCCCTCTTCTCATTTTCGGCTATGCCTTTCTTCCTCTTCGGTCCCAGCCATTAGTCTAATTTACCTGTTTGTTTTCTCACGTCTTCCTCATCCCATGTAGAGTTTTCTGTTAACTTTATCGCCTGTTCGTAGTTCTCATGGTTATCCCTTGTAGTGTATTCTCGTCACAAGCTCCTCCACTTTGCTAGTGATTGATTGTGTTCTTAACTTTTGGGCAGGCGTAGCACTTGTTTGTTCCTTCTGCCCCACAGTCGAACCCGTCTTATGAGTGGATCCCTCATAGCATGATAGCCATCTTCATTAGTATTGAGTGGACAAATATTGAACTTTGTTTAACCAAACCGACGCCAAGTAGCCCGGCTGCAGGCTTGCAGTTAAATATTACAAACCAAGTATTGGTCTCCAGGCAACGGCACCGCCCCACAGACTTGTCCTGTTTTATGTTGCTAGAACTCGTAAGGGATCAGGATGCACCCAACAAGGTGCCACAAAAACCAGTTCTTCTGTTACGTGTCAGGTGACCTGAAACGTGTTGTCTGATTTCAGGTTCTTATAGCGGTGACTGTGAATATTAATGCCTTACAGGATGTGACGCCGTGCAGCTAGTAATTAGTTATCAACCATCACAGTAACACGCTGCTTCCATCTTCACAGCAGAATACCTGAACGTAGAGGCAGCAGGTTTATCCGACGCTTCTGTAACGAGTTATCGACACGAGGTGTGGCGGGAGGGTAGAGGTAGAAAATAATGTTGCGCCTGTAAATATGCACCACGCTGTAAAGTGCCGTCTTAACATCAAGACTAGATTAAGTTGACAGGCACACTTCGTGGTCAAACCACATGACACCCCGGTACACGCTGCACACGGAACTGGGTGCTGTATGGTGGTGTGAAGCGCCCGCCCCTGAAATATTTTGGATACTGCAATAATAAATCGTGAGTACTGTAGCAAGAAGAGGGACGTAGCGCCCAAGTGGCCTGTATTAGGAACACACTTCGAAATTCGCGTAAACGAAACGCCCCTTTAACTGGCTTTCCTCGGTTAGTCGTCAGTGTAATATATTACCAGAAGGGCATAATGTATCCCTATTCTTGTAACGTTAATCTCATCAAATTTGAAAACATTTCTCTAAGCAAGCGCTCCCTGCGCATTTCACGTACACACATAGTTTATTCTCTGCATATTTGGACTTTTCTCTCAGTAATTTGTGTACAAGCGTCTGTTAATTAATTTTGCTTCTAAAAGAACTTAGATTTCACAGTTGTTCCTACTGATTTCTCTCTTCTTTCTACCTCTCTTTCGTAACCCAGCTGTAGTGCCTGGAACGAAAGAAACGTTTGTGTTGACAGGATCGGCGTTCATGTTACATGTATGGCAGTGGCAGTGACATCGATTAATCGATTTTACGTAACACCGTCCGAAGCAAATAAAATGAATAACGAAATTTTCTGCTATCATTAATTTTAAACCGTGACGCAGTTTTGAGGGCGTGTCTGTCCGTTTGTCTATGTGTGCCTGCTGCCCCTGTAGCTGTTACTGTACTCTCGCTTTCCTCGAGTGGCGCGACAGTTCTGAGCATTCTAAACTATTTTCTACCATTTGAAAATTATTAGTAAGTTTTACGAAGCCAAACATCCTCCTGTGAACTTGAGCATGCATATTTGTTTTAGTTACTCCCATATGCGGCGTGAGGCTTTCATAGTTGCCCATTACGATATTTGCCACTACCTGAATTATTTACGTTTGTGCAAGCTGCACGCCCTGCATATCATCCAACCTCCACCGCTTTGTGTCTACTTATTTCGTTTCTTTCAGGATTATTTAAGGGCGCCCTCAGTAACTGAAACCAGATCACGTGGAGTAATAGGATCGCTAGTGAATGATTAGTTGGAAAGGACTGGGCTAGGAAGCGGTATTATCCTAATTTGTGTTCCTATCACAGAATTTCCCTAGTGACACTGCAGAAAGAGAAAAATCGTCGGTCAGGAGAGCCGATGTTCTTGCCGATAACTGAACTGGTCACTTCCGGACAAACAAGTGGTAAGAAATGTTACCGCTTGAACGAAGCTCGGGCTTTCCATTGCCCGTATTTTTCTTATCTGTGAACAAAGCAGTGTCTTGTACGGGATTGCTAGAGTGATCATAGCACACATCGGATGCCTTCGAAACTCCCGGTCTTGTCTTTCTAATGTGTTACACCTTGCTTGTCTTCGGGAGATGTCCGGTTCGAATCTCAGCTAAAGCGTCGTCCGTCGTGACTGGGCAGAGAACAGTACACTGAGGTTCGAAATACCCCATGATCATTTCGTTCTGCAGTTTAATCAGTCAGTCATAATTCTCGTCGTATCTCGGTGGATGATCAGTACCCTGGAGTTGGTAAGTAATCATATTTGTCAGTTTTGACAAAGTAAATTCTAACGCCCATCTGTCATGTAGGAATATCCCGTGGAGTAGTAGTATCACTAATGGACAGACGGAATGTAGGATATATGTTCACATAGGGGTAAACTGACACAGGGTGAGTCTTGAGCGGATAATCGCATATTTTTGTAGAACCCGAAGTTTCTTACAAATAATACAACTAACAAACTTTATTACAACACCTGCTCCGAGTCATTTCCGTATTATGTTGTTTTAAGATACATTTTAATATTATCTTTTCATGCCACATTTCTTCTGGTGAAATTGTGCTACAAATTTTTTGTACACTTTTTTCTCCTGTGCTTAAACCATCCATGTGATGATTTAATCGCCCTAGCAGAAGCAGGTGAAGAGAACAAGTGCCTATGCTGTAGGACCAGCGTGTCTCCCCGTGTCGGGATTTTACAATTTCGGGACGGGCAGCCGGTCTTCTTCTGTCCGAAATCTTCACTGGCATGTCGCGCACACATTCAGATTGATCGCATGTTTGGGAACCTCACCAGTTCTACCTGATGATGTGACCTTATTCCCCCACCCGTGTCAATCAGCTACCATTGCTACTCTGTCTTCCAGTTTCCTAAAACTCCGCTCTCTTACCATATCCCTTTTACGTCCATTTCTTCCTCAACCATTCCCTGCCTTATATTTTAGTGTTACGGACTCTAATGTCCACTGAATTTGAATTCATTTTCCTCATTACAGGGAAACTGAATTTTCTTAATGAAACGATTTTCTGCGTCCTTTAAAGTATCAAACCAAATGTAAGACCCGGAATTTCGAAAAGTTTAATGCAGACACGTGGCCACATTTGATGTCTAATTGTTACGTAATATGCAGACTTGATGGTTTGGTGCCATTGTTTGTAAATGTATGCCCCAACTAAGGGAGAAAGTGGTGAGAGAGGGCTGGCTTTTGTGTACGCAGCCAGCTCCCTAAGTAGGTCTACAACGTGGAAATTTCATTGTGAGATTATATTGCAAAAGTCAGGAGAAAAACTTTTTCAAATCTCCATCGGAGGCGACAGTTTGCGTGAATAGTAATGATAACGTAATGAGAGCTCTAAATTTTGCCACGCCAAAGTACCTAGTTGTATAGAACACAATGTTCCCACATTGCAACATTGATAGATACAAACTTGCGAGATTTCAGTCTTCCGTCGCGGTGTATTTGGGGTCTGTGCTCCTCATCGTTTTTAAGCGGCGTTGGTTGGTAGAAGTTTACCGTACTTTCGGGACAGTCTATCGGCCCCAGCTTCAAGGATCAAGTAGTCCGACGCTGCCTAAAAACCCAGAGGAGAACGAAGACCTCAAATACAAATTTCTGTAGGGAAATAGGGGCTCATGGGCCGGGATAGCGTAGTCGGTATAGCGACTGGCTATGGGCTGGACTGCCCGGGGATCGAATCCTGATGGGGAGGGGTTTTCCGCTGCTGTCCAGACCGGACCTGGGACCCATCCAGCCTCCTATACAATGGGTACCGGGTCTCTTTCCCGGGGATAAAGCGGCCGGGTCGTGGCGTTAACCACCCCCCCCCCATCTAGTGCCGAGGTTAAAGAAAGAGTACAGCTATACCTCTACTCCCTCTCTAGGTCTTTATGGCCTGTCCTAGGTTGAACTTTACTTTTAAAGAGGTGCTCACGTCTTCATAAATAAAAGAGGACTTTCAGGAGTACCTCATTTCCGATATTGTATAGGAAATGGCTATGTTGTTAGCTACCAGGTGGTCGCAAAAGTTAGGGCGAGACTGTCAGTAAGTAAACAAGCAGCACAAAAGTAATATGTGGACAGAGGGGGGAGGGGGAGGTAGGAGAGAAACATTTAATCTTCAGAAACCAAACGACGTGGAAGTTAATGAACAATGTTAGGTTAAAAGCTAAAACAGGTTTGTATCAGCGGAAAATTCAGATGGTAGGGCTGGGGAAAGTATTACGTACAATGCCACTACTTCAGCCAAACGTAACCTAGTTCATTATGAGATAGGGCTGCACAAACGACTTGAACAAGAGTGCAGAGAAGTATTAGACAAAAGCTATGAGGCTAAATTGTAATGTAGCGAACAGTAAGAATAAAAAACATTACAAATTTACGCAGGTGTGAATGAAGTTAAGAACCATCTTGGTAAAAGATGAGCATAGCCATTTATTGCTGCTTCCAACATATTTGTGAATAGGTAGAAATTTTTTGTTCAGCTATTTAACGATGTTAGGCGAAAGCAAATTCACATAACATCGCCGTTAGTACCTCAGTCAAGTTCTTTTGCAGTTTCGTTAGCTACACGAAAACTGAAGAGGTAGAGTCGCTTTCATTAGTAACATTTCAGCAAAACCGGTCCAGTCAAAATGTGAAATATTGCAATGGTGAGACCCATAAACTTCTTAATTCTGTTTTGAATAAGGAAGATAATATTAATAGGCGATAATATTAATCATTACTGATTAGTGAGGATATTACTGTTAATCAGCTGCACATATAATTTTGTCCAGCACTTTCTCTGAACATTAAAACTCCAAACAGATGAAGTTATTTGTTGCCATCAGTGTGAATTTCGACACAAATCAACCATGGTTCGGATACTCTCCATTTGTCTTTTAATGGGGAAAATGGTAGCACAATAGAATTGTCTGTCAGCTATTTAGAGCATTCAGGAAGGCCTTTAACTTAGAAAGAACTATAAGTCTTCTTAAGCGTCTTGGTTGCGGTTTTGACAGTTCTTTGTGGCATTTTGTCAAGGCAGTTCTGCTTAATTACAGAGGAACTAACAGAGGAGTAAATGCCTAGTGTGCCTGTCGTTGCAGACGGAAGTATAAATAACCACCAACCTTGCTGCCTACTTTCATTTTCCAGGATGTAATATTGCATGAAGTCGAAACGACATAGTCACATCGATTTCAGTACACGAATTGAATATTTTGAGCAAGATCTGGGTAAATTGCTTCTAGCAGTGCAGGGCGCCATATTCCTACAGACAACTATCTTCTGATCTTCCTTATTGTCATAATTAAAGCTGGACGATTTTAAACACCCTCCAGTCAATTGAAATTTGTCTGTCCTGACTATAAAGTAGAATGCCCTGCATCAGAAGTTGTTAAGTTGCCCTTTGAAGACTGATGTTCCTATAAATTATAGTGTATATAACAATTCCGTTTCGTACCTGACAGAGCACATAGTTCACACCTATTATAAAGACCAATCAGTTAATGCCTTTTGGAGGAATAACCAGTGCTTGTTGTGAGAATCGTGCGAAAAACATTCGTCGGTAAAATGTAAAATTTCTTACTGTTACAGCAGGTGGTGCCTGTAATTACCACTGGGCTCTAAACGTTCAGTGGGTCGACCGCTTCCGCTTACCGAACCGGAAGATTGAAATGCCGGCATTCGAAGTCTGTTCAAAGAATTTATTAAATTGTAAGAAATGTTGAAGCTTTGGTTGACAGAGAGGTGTTTTGTTGTTAATGTACTCCGTTACACAAAACGAAAATAAACTGCGAATTTACGAGTAATTGGTTTAAAATATATGCTGCTTAAAGCTGTCGGCTGTAATGTGCCTGCTTGTTTTTCACAATGGACATGTGGCACAAAAGGAAAAGCAGAAGCGAGATCGCTTTAGCAGATCCAACTTACAAGAAGACGGTGCGAAGGCGTACAAAAGAATATCATGTCTGAAGGAGGGAGGATAAGGGATGAGGGATTACCTGTTTATAAAAGAAGGATAAAGATGAAGGAAAAGAAAAATATGGGGAGTGGAATAAAAACAGGATAAGACTGCGTGAGGAAGAAAAATGAGGAAAGGAAATAACGGAGGGCGAGGACGGGCGTGGGAAAGAGAGAGAGTGATGAGGTAGAGGGAGAGATAAGAGCGGCTGGGAGGCTAGCAACAGGAATTAATGCGATTTCGTGGAGGTGCAAGGAGGAAGGGACAGAAATACATTAAATATGCATAAGTGACATCTCTGCGTCGGAAATCCAATCGCGAGCAGTGCTACCAACTACCATTCCTGCAGCAGCTCTCTTTAACTGCGGGTAGACTCGTAAAAGGGTGAAATATTACGGGGAGTTAGGTACCCAGATAGGAAACACCAGAAAATTGCCTTTATATGGATGAATGCATGCAAAGCCACGTTGGAATGGAAAGGTTTGTGTGCGAGATACACGTGTGAGTTACAGAGAGCCTAAACGTGAAGAAGCCTGGCGCGAAGAGATCAAATGAAACAACGAATTCTGATATGGAGTCGCATTTCATTGGCATGCTTCACGAGACAAGTGCACGGTCTTGCAAAGAAGGAAGGATAAATCCTAGTTGAAAATGCATGTTTCATTGAAAACTGAGCTTCTTTTATGAACATGACTAGCAACTTCGTACCCTATAATTACGCAAGGCACTTCTGTCTGAGCGCTTTCGTTTGGAAGGTGTCAAATTCGAAACTCGGCTGGGGCACGGAATAGTGTGACGGGGTTTTCGTGGTTTTATTTAGTCTCCAGGCAAATTCCAGATAGTACGGTCGTTTTTTCTACTTCTTTTCCATTTTTTCAGTCAATAATCATTTTTGATCGATTGCATCCCATTGTGCATGTTAACAGTACAATTGGAAATAAAGTTGTGCCCAATGGCATATTTCCAGTTGTATCAGTAATCATTTATCATTCGACGTCAGAGAGTCGGAGCTGCTTACAGCGTCATTAAATGCATTAATCATAAATGAAATCCTTGTGACTGGCGATGTGCGTTCTTATCACACTTGTTTGACACAAATGCACCAGTTTACTCTGTGAGTGTATGAAGTGGGCTGGAGCACGAGATTTGAGGTTCTTCGGTGGTACCGATTTAGAGTCAAATCTTCTGCGATGTTATGTCTTGTCGACTGGCAAAAGTTGCCGACGTTTCGAAGGGGCGTAATGCTCCCATCTTCAGGGGCGAGCAGTCCAAATAGATGTAGGTAACTATTTGCCTCTTGATAGGCTGAAGAATCGGCCGACACATAATGCCTAATTTCGCCTCAGTGGACAGCGCTGTCTGGAACATTTTTTCTGACTCATTGTGAGTCTACGGTGAGCTGGGTGGGACGTGATGTCTTGAAAATTATAATTTCCGTTAACGAATAATGTAATATTACATTTTAAATAATTCTAAGAATAGACATTGTGCGGAAGTAAAAAACGTTTTTTCCCATTGATTTTGGATTGCGGTGCTTTCTGAGGAAGTGACCAGTGGGGCACAAGGTTGCTAGAGACTGGGGGGTCACTGTACTGGCACCTGTGAGAGGTTTCCGTGTACCTGAACGCCACGTAATTGCGTGAGATAAGCTGCACATATGCTAGCCTCACTCCTGGACTGAGGTCAGTTGTTAGTGGTCGCTGGGTGAGTCCCACAACCACGAAAAGAGGAATCCCAATGTTAATCTAGCATTTCTTAACACGCAGTTCTCTTGTATTCCAGAATACATGGCATAATTGAGGTTAAGGGTGCTGTGTGTTTATTTAAGCATTGTGCCAGGAATTAAGGACGAGGGAGTAGAAGTATAACTCCATTGTATCTTAGCCTTTCGATACGTAGATGGCGGTGGGCGATCGGCTGCACGACCCATGTGCATTACGGCCGGGAGAGATCTCACAGTACAAGGCAGGGTTGGCCTCAGAGCTTCTGGGATGTATTGATGAAGCAAAAAATCTCACCCCGCCCCCTCTCGGTATTCGAACCCGATTCTCCGGGCATTCATCCCGTTGTCTAGTCACTGTACCGTTGTCTGGATAACGACGTAAGTTTTCCTTGTACGGTGAAGTAATGACGTTAGAATGAAGACTGCAGATTGCTACAGCAATCTTCGTGTTCAACGCCGCGAGAAACTCACGTCTCACAGCGTCCTAACGATTTAAACGTCTAACAGAACTGATCGGTGTGATATTTGATAATATATTTCAGATGTCTGCCGTTGTTTTTAGTACATGGCATGCAGAAGCAGAATTGACCTTCAAAACAAAATTGAAATTTACTTTCAGGGCCTCATAGCTTAACCTTTTAAAGCCTAGCGGTAACTTTACATATGACCAGGTTTAACATTAAAAAATTCTACGTGGTGCCCACATTGCGTTTATGTGTTTTGTACGGATCTCAGAACAAACAGCAACTTTTGCCTTATAAAACATTAAGAGACTGGTTTTTATAACCGAAGTGGAGAGTGTTTACAGCGCGGTACGCACTGAGTCCTTATATAAAACAGATATGCTTCGTCTTTAGAGGGTTAAACATACAGGTTTTTTGATATCGGTTGTACATGAATGATATCAGCAACATTTACATGAGCTGGTTTCACCTGAAGAAGGCAGCAGTTTTCTTCCGAAACACAGTGTGTTGTTTTGAGTACTTTTATGACAATGATGAAAGTTCCTGTAAATGCTGCTGATATTATTCTTAACTTGAGCATTCTGTTGTTACCCCCAGTTGTCTGTCACCTGACGTAGCAGCTTGCTTTTTAAGTTCGTAACCATGGCTACTGTCTACTCAACATTGCAGTTTGTATGTTATGCAAGTTTTGAGGTTTTCACAGTGGTGTAATCGAGAATGTCGGTCTTCTGGAATGTGTCTCTACGTCCCTGTATGAGAAGTGTCCGTAGTTTCGAAAGAATGGGTCGTTCACATGCGCCTTGAACAGTTTAAGTGTGAAAAGTTCTTTCGAACCGTCCGGAACCACTTACTCAGCGACGCAGCCCGACATCCCAGAAGGCGGAAATCCAGTCCTGTATGCTGTTAAACATTAGACTGCCGTTCCTAACCAAGTGGAGGTACTGTTTTTGCAAGGGCTTCCCGATTGCTGTTGAAGGTTCACAAGGTTTGCCCGTCTGTTCTAGTAATAGTAGCATGCAGAAGAAGACAATTATGCAGCAGTGGTGGAATGATGCTGAAACTGGAAAATTGAAGTACTTCGCTCATGTGGGTTGACCCGGGATTGAACGCTCGTGTCGGCAGTGACAGAGTGACGACTAACCACGTGAGCCGTGACGAAATCTAAAGCACCAAGTGTAACTTGAAATTTATAAAAGAATCAGTTTGTGCCGCGTAGCAAGTGCGTTCCTTCTCAGTTATAAAAACAGTAAATGTGGCCTGGGGAATTTATTGCTGCTTGCTTTGAGAACTGTACAAAAAAATAAATGGGTTCTGTTGGCACAGTGTAGTATTCTTTTATCGTGAAACCTGGTAGCACATAATGTGATAACCAGACTCTAAAGGCTTCACTCCGTAGCGGTCATTCAGACGTTCGATTCTTCCCATAAGGACTGTTTTTACGAGAGAGTCCATGTCTCCGTCGCATAATATTCTGGAGGTGGTGTGCTTTGTGTGCATTAAGGAGTACCAGATTCGAATATGAATCTGGGATTGGGTAATCTGGCTGTGGTTTCCCTCGCATTTTCCCATTCCTCCTGTTGAGTGCCGCAGTAACACTAACACAGGACACGATTATATTATTATATTATATTATATTATATTTATTAAAGTTGTCCCTGTACTAACTAAACGGAGCGCCATGAAGACTTGTGGATAGTGGACGCATTAATCCACGCATTGTTAACCTCGGCACCAGGTATGCTCTTGAGCTTTACGTCTCCGCCCCGTTCCTGTAAGTAAAGGGTACCCATTAATCTGGCTAGAGTACTCAGTGAGAGAAGAGCAAAATATCTTGCTTCCGTCTGGAATTTAACGCCGATTACTCCATCCACCAGCTGCTAGCTCAGTCATTTTAGCGACTGATTTGTCCGCCTCCTGCTTCGTATCGGTAATGTTCAAGGTGTCCAAAATTGTATGTACAGAAGGGACGAGGTGAACTGAATAAAACTTTCTGTCCTGATATGTCTGTTATTGACATTGTCTTGTTTGTCGCCGTTTTGAACTACTGTTAGTTTCACGTGCAGCTGATGACGTGTCACCAAGCGCTCCTTGTGCACAAATAATCTTAGGTCTACTTTAAATAAACAAAAGTGTGTTAACTTATTTCAACAAAATCTTACTACATTGCCTTAACTCGACTTTTAAGACTACTGAATGGAGAACACGACTCGAATATATAATTGAATTATAAATTTTAATTAAAGACTTTTAATTTTAATCTAATTTTGATCTACTACTGGCTAACTTACTCATCCCACAAAAAAGTACCGTAATACAAGTAAAGAAAATACGTAAGTACTGAATAATAGTATCAGTTTTGAATTAAATGCTTACTCAGTTTTATTCATTTGTACCTTGATATTTATTATATTCGCTATTTTACACAACTTTTGTCCTACACTTCCTCGGCGTAGCAGTAGGCAGGCAAAACTATCCTGTTTACCTCTCGTAATAGCCTGCAGACTCTTAAAAAAAGTGTTCTAACTTATTTCAACAAAATCTTACTCCGTTGGCGTACTCGACTTTTAAGGCTAGCTTATAAAGAACACAACTAGAATATATATTAAATTGTAAATTTTAATGAAAGATTTTTAATGTTAATCTTATTTTTATCTGCTGTTCGCTTACTGATTGCAGTTTTATTCTAATACTAATACTGTGATGTGGGATCCCACAAAAAACGAAAACAAAAATCGTAATGTAGTAATATGAGTTGCATTTTATTTGCAATTTAAGTCTGTATATTTAGCCTGGTGATGGATATTCAATCCGAAACGTGTAGCTTTTTCTGAAAATACATAGTCGTGCTATACTGATGATGTGACGTTGTTTTGAATCTTAGGTGTTCTTCTCTAAAATTTTCGTTTGCTCTTGAGCACCCAGTGTAATTTGTAGTAACTAATGAACATCACAGGTCATTCGAAGAAACCAAAATGAACCCATGTACATGATCATTGTTTGTATTCAGAGAGAAACGCAGGTGTTTCACCTCGTGCGGTGAAATGCATAAATTCTATTCGAGATGTAACCATGGAGTTGAAGCGCCTCATCTTTCAAGAAGTACTCTGCACATCTTAACCGTAGGGGTGACGCCTGTCAGTTCTGTTCGAGGGGTACGCTGCGCACCCACGTTCCTGATTGGCTGTTTCACACCCTCAGTCCTGTCAGGAATACGTTTTATTATAATGTGTTTGTAAATGTAATTTGCTTATTTTACCGTGTTTTAAAATTTTGTTAATGGTAGATCACCAGCAGTGCATGTAACGTTAACTTACAGACTATTGCAGTTACGGTACTTATTCTTCCTTTGTTTTTCATTGTCAGAGCTTTGTGAAATAAGCTACATTCCAAAGCGTCTCTGCTCCAAGTGCAGAGCTACTTCCTAGTAATAAGAAAAGGTTTAAATTCGGAGCAGGAAGAATAGGCCTGTGTCTGGATAAAGAAAGAGGTAAACCCACAGTATTTCTTTTATTGAAAGTTGTATGGGACAAGTGACTGAGCCGAGGTACCTCAGTCGGTATAGTGACTACGCTGCGGCCTGAACGACTGAGGAATTGTGCTACGATTCCCGGTAGCGGCAAGAGACTTTTCTGTTCTACGCAGTGTCCAGTTCCATCCAGTTGCCTCTTCAGTGGTTACTCCTTACCCCGATGGTAAAGCAGCCAAGGCCTGAATCTGGCCATTCACCGCCTTAGAGTGCAGAGATTAAGAATGGGTGGAGTTATACCTTCACTCTCCCACATACCTCCATGGCGTGAATAGAGCTATATTTGAGACAGGTTGGAAACGTGAGATTTCGTTAGGAGTGAACAGAATTTCCATATACTTTGTTTCCCTTCTGTGTTGCTCTTAACATACCAATTAAACATCAGCTTGCTGCATTGTATAGACAGGCACGGCAATATGTGCCGTGTAATCCCTTAGCTATGTATGTGCGGTTCCTAAATAGTGTGTCCTAAAAGTCCCAGTGCTCAAAGTTTATGAATTTCGGTGTCTTGACTACTGGAACTTTTAGGACACACTGTATATTACAGACACCTAGACCTTAATGGCATGTAGATTGTTTGTCTTATTCAAATCGCCCTTTTTTATTTGATGAAACGTTTCGTAAGAAACTTATAGTTAAATTCCGTATTATTTTCACGTGTACAAACAGCATGTCGATACGGTCCGATGTGAAATTAATTTGCAGTTCTTGTCTAATGTTCTGCCAAGTTCCATGTGAATCCATGGACTTGTTTTGAGGTAGAGTTATGCGGCAAGACAGACATTACCTCCGCAGTTCTGCGCACGGCTTCTGATATCTAGGTAACATAACACGGGCATATAAGATCCGCTCCTGAAGGCGGTCAGCCACTGACATTACTTGCGGTCTTGGAGCGTTTGTTTGCGTCAGCATGTCAGTTTGTATGAAGTACGCTGCCCTGTACCTCTCAACTTTCCAAAGCAACTTTCTGTACTGCTGGCAGGCTTTCTTGAAAGGTAAGCGGCGATCGTTTCCCTTTAAGGTAAAGTATTTAGCAGCGTACGAGTTGTGGGTTTCCCACACCAGTATTGATAAAAATTCAAGTCTGCTGGGACATGGGGCCATATTGACCGGTAAATAGTACCGACGTGTATAAGGATTTTCGGGATCAAGCTGTCCAGCTTTTTCACCTGAAGATGGAACAACAACGTCGGTAACTGTTTACCAGTCGACACGGTGTAGCATCCCAAAAGACTGAAGGCATGAGATCTGCACTCTTCTGGGATATTACGCAGCGTCATGTGGTAATTGTTTACAGACGTTTCAGCTCAGCGTGTCGGTCCCACCTTCAACGTTGTCCCGAAACGTAGGCAAACAGTTACCACATGACGCCGCGTATGTTCCAGAAGAGTGCAGATCTCATCAACATCGCAGCGCAAGCCTGACGTCACTACTTAAGACGCGTTAGTATCATATGCACCTGACGTCAGGAAAGGTACAGTCATCATTACAGCCTGCCTGTGCACTTCTTAACCCAGATTAGGATATTTTATAATGATCCAAGCGGTATTGCAAAGGCATTGCATTCGGGAGGACACATGTTCTATATCACACCAAGAAAACTAACAAAAACTGTAATGTTTTATACTTGTATTCGGAAAGCACCCGCTTCAAATCTGGACAGGGACACCGACAGTCTTTTCTGAGGTGTTCTTTGATTTTCCTCAGTTTTAGCAAAACGTAGAATCCTTACTTCGAATTAGACCACGATCACTTCCTTTTATATTATTTTCGATGCATTATTTACTAATCGCCTTACCACTGTACGCCATAGGTCAGGATAGCAAGTTTTTTTAAATGTTTGATGCATAGTTTACATGACAAGTTGCGTACCTATAAGCAATGGTGCCAAATGTCCCTGTTGTGTCTGCATTGTGAAGGGGGTTAATTCTTATCTGCTGCTGCAGACTTGTTGGGCAGATCGTCAGTTCTTCAGTTGTGTGATGTGAATTTTTAGAGCGACACAAACAGCAGTCATTTATTTTTTTTTTCGGTATATCTCGGCTCAAAATAACCTACAGTACAATAAAATTGTGCACGTTTTCTGGGATATTACGCAGTGTGGATTGGTAAAGGGCTAACGATGATCGGAAGGATCGTAGTGCCGTTATCGTGCAGGGTCAAATATGTAAGGTAAAGCAACCCCATTACGGGCCTGGACAGGCCCTTAGGGTCTCAGGAGGGTGAGGCTTCCAGATTTTAGACAGTCGGCACGTAAAGGTGGTAAGGTTGTCAGCCCTACGCACAGGCCACATTTAACACCCCCCCCCCCCCTTCCCAGGAAATATTCCTGGTACTCATATCTGTTAGAGGCTGAGTCGACCGCAGGGCCACAGTGCGGCCGGAAGGATTATGTCAGTGAAAAATTCCAGTGACACTATCGGGAATCGAAAGGTCAAATAGTACCAGAAAAATTCGACGCAGCTTAACATCCCAGTTGAATCTTTAGAAGAATGTCTGTGAGAATCTCAAATCTCGCATTTAATACACTTTGTGTCTTATTGTGCTAAGCAAGAATATATATTCTGTGGGTAACCGAAGCTGCCTTTTGGTGCATACAGTAGAGATGAAGTAATTTCAGAAATGTTTCTTATGAAAAGAGTTACGGCTTTTCGAGTGACTGAATTATCAAGTTGCTCCAGGTGTGAAGGCAGCGACTGTGTGGCACCGGTGTCAGTGCTTATTTGTTCCCAGTGTAGGCCCATATCGCCGCTAAATGTGTAAAACGAATAATTATATGTCACTCCAATTCGATTGGTGCATTTATCGTGGTTTGCTAGTTGCGCTAGTTAGTAGACAACTGGAAACGATATTAACTTCTGTGAATAACATTTTAGGCCTAAAAGGACTATGAATGTCAATGTTTATTTTATAAATGTTGCATGTATGTAGCGTCAAATAAGATACTGTAGGGCGATTGTAAATGATAATTCACCATTTGCATTTGCTGATATCCAGATTTATCTCAGAATTTGTGTGGAAAGGACTATTGAAATTCCAGTATGGCAACGGCGGAAGTTTAGGGGCTGTGTTATATGCGGAAAAGTTTGGGCGTGTGTATACTCAGGGACGTTGTCTTAAAGTTTGTATTAACATTGTTAAATGTGTGAAGATGACAAGGAATTGTAAGTGTGGGATTCGAGGAAGACGGTTATGACCTGTTTGAAGATATGAAATTTACATAGAGAGAATGCAAAGAAACTTAAAATCATGGTGGTCAATAGCCCGATCGGTTGTTGAACCGGGCACCTGTCGATTAGGAGTTATTACCATTGCGTCATTCCTGTTAGCATAAAGAAATGAAATGCATTCTTGCTAAGCTCCTCTCCTAGGGATTTATTTGTTTAATATGAAAGTCAGGTTTCATCAGAAGCACCTCTCCGCTTATGAGTCGCAGAGACGGACATCTTGAAGGTATTAAACTTGCTTGCGAGCACATTCTTACTCGATGTCCAGCAGTTGTACCGCCTTCTGTAAATCAAACGGGGATTGTGAAGTATGCGTTCTTGAAGCTTGCGTTTGGTCTGGAAATACACGTCGGTCTGGCTGCCAAGAAATGCGTCTAGTCGCCTTTGTTTGTCATCTAAAAAAAAACTTGTACGTTTTGTTCCAGGACCACCAACCTTTCAGCAATCAGAAATGTCAGCCACGAACCAGTGTCGTGGATGTGCGTGGAGAGGGGGGGGGGGGGCTAGAAGGGAAGAGCAAGCGTATATGCCAGTGCTTCTTGTTAGTATACTCGTATTTCTCCCAGTAACACAGTGTACCCAACTGTGTGAGGGCGCGTGTTCCATGTACAGTAATGTGTTAGATGCCCTAAAGGCGCATTCTGTTTTACAGGGAGGCCGCAGTTCCTCCTGGGTAATACGACATTTCTGACAGGCGCTTCCAACATTGACGGTCGCTGATTCCACTATCGTCCTGAACGCCAGGTCCCTGTGCGGAAGGTAGCTGAGTTACCCGAAACCTTTTCAGCGAATTGGTGGGATACTCACCGACGAAAATTAACTTGAAATTGTGTTAAAAATCATTCGTACCGCACAGTAAGCACCCACCCTCTGGATTATGAAATGTCAGTCAGTTAATTTTGCATTCTGAGATCCATACAAAACACAGAAATACAATTAGTGGACAGAATGTATAATTTATGGATGCTGAATACAGTGATACATAAAGTAACCAATGGGATTTGGAGAGGGTTAATTTGGAGTAGGCCACAACAATTAATTTCACATAATTTCTGGCTATTCTTTCAAAATAAACATTGTTGCCTCTGTAGGCTTTAATTTATGCAGCTGATGACGCTCCGCAGAATTCTGTAGAATGGTAGGAAAATCATAAATAAATGGCACTTAGTCTTCATGCGTAAATTGTGTGGTAAAGGCAACGTAATGGACCGTCTGTATTGCGAGCCGTTTTGTAATGTTTGAGGTTGACATGTATTTCTGTAAATTGGATTATCGCGACTTGTCCTTTGGAAGCAACGATTTCCTGTCAAGTCTACGCGTAGTGAAAGCGCACGAGAGCTGGTTCTGTTGATAGATGGTATGTGATGTAGGTTCAGATTATAATGGCTACCAAACGCAACAGTGTAGCTGCACGCTGCAACTGACTTGCAATTCAGTGTATTTCTTTTTTCGGACAATGCTTGACACCATTCAGGCAGTAATATGTTGTTTTAGGATCTGCTGCCTAAAAGAAAATTATTAAAAATAGAGAACTGTAATTTTGATTGTTTTTAAGGATGCGAAACATTCACCCAGAGGGAGTAAGTGAGTTGGTGCTTCAGAAGGGGACAGCAAAGAGCACACTCGTATATTGCGGACCCAAGAGTGAGGGAGTGACAGGAAGCCGCTGAAAATTTTATTATCATGAGTGATTTAATACTTTATACTCTTCACCAAATGTTATTAGCATGATCATGTAAAGGAAGTAGGGCTGGGCTGGACATGTAGACTTATGGAACATGACAAATGTATAGAGAACTGTCAGAAAAGCATAAGCTCAACAACCGCGTAGAAGGGCGTTTCTCATCCTGGTGTTCATGGTCAGTGCTGGTCCGCGAGATCAATGGTCAGTAGAACATGAAGTTTTTCCGCGTTCACGCTTTTCCTTATAATATATCCTTGTAATACATATTTACACTGATTCAGTAAGCGTCTTTTTCAGTATAAGTAGGCAGTGTTGCTCATTTTTAAACATTTCAGCTTGAAGTGTAAGCGAGAGTTGGGACTAAGAGGTCCGCAGTTAGAATAATTTTGGGGAGGTGGTTGTTACAACGATCGGTGAAACTGGGTACAGGGGTACGTGGTACCAGGAAGGTTTGAAAACACTGCTTTAGAAGATCTGTAAATAGACGGGCCAATGCTATTAAAGCGGATCTGAAAAAGATGGATTTAATGATGACTGGATTCTTCTGACTCAGTGTGGAGGTTAGTGACGGGCACCTTTGATCACGGCGATGATGAAATTTCCGACTGCATAAAAGACGGGTAATAACATGCGTACTTGAGAGACTTTAGCTGAGAAAATGTATTATCTAGAATATATGAGAGACTATTATCTAGGACAGCCGAGAGGCCCCACTGTCGTGAGTAGCCGAGAGACTGTACTATTTAGAATAGCTGAGAAACTTAATTTTCTAGGATAGCCGAGCGACCCTATTATCGTGAGTAGCTGAGATACTGTTTTATTTAGAATAGCTGAGAGACTGTATTATCTAGGATAGCTTAGAGACCCTATTATCGTGAGTAGCCGAGAGGCTATTATTTAGAATAGCTGAGAGACTATTATCTAGCGTGTGGCACTCTTAATGTCTGGAATAACTGAACGACTGTATTATCTCAAGCTGGCGTCTGCTTCATGAACTGACTCCCTCCGGCATGTACCTTGATAACCAACATGGTGCTTTCTGTTTTGTAATAATTCCCAGTTTAACTTAAGTCCAGCTACCAGAGTATGTCTAAAGCGACAGATGTTTTGATTGTGTCAAATATGAACAAAAAGTGAACGGTTTGTATATGTATATAATATGAGGGATATGATTGCAATGGTACTGTAATGAATAAATCAATTACACAAGCATTATTTCACATATAAATGCGGATAAATTGCAGTATAATTGCATCCTGTGTCAGTGATTGTGTGGTAACAGAAATGCGAATCAGCGAGGGAAGCCACGCGTAAAACATAATGAAATGAACATCTGCGTGGGGTTGCTCAGGCGTACAGTTCGGCAAGCCCGGCATACACAGACCGTATCATGTTCAGTTACCAATCCTAGCTGTAATGCCCGGTGGTAAGCAGATTGAACCCTTGTATGATGCGCCAATGAAATATTATAACAGTGTGATTTTGAGCAGCAGAACTACTGAAATTGTTGTTAACACGGGCCCAATACATTTACTGTAATGCAGTGTTGATGGGGAAGACGGGGTAGTTGAGTTGGTATACTGATTAGGGTACGGGATGGACAGGGGAGGAATCATGGTACAATTCCCGTCAAGAACATGCGAATATTCTTTGTCTTAAAAAACTGTAATACGGCGCCAAACATTTGTTCCTAAACAGCTTGTCACATTAGCTCTAGCAAAATGTTTCGAATAAATTAGTCATCATCATTAATCAATACATGAGGCACCGCCACCACAACATTTTAATGTTCATTATAAAATTAGGCGGCTACATGATTCGACTGCATTTTGCAGTCATCTTCAGACCGTTATTAGGCCTGAAGATGACGGCAAAATTCAGTTGAGACATGTAGCCGCCTAATTTCTAATAAACATTAAAATGTTGTGGTGGCGGTGCTTGTTATATTGATTAATAATCCAGTATCACAACGGCATGCACAATATGAAGTAGTAATCATGAGTTTAATCTGGGAAATATAAAAATGTAAGAAATTATAAAATTCTATAAAATACAAAGCGGCATGTGACAAACTGAAAACTCGTTCAAAATTTGACGCATGACATGAATTTATTAATAAAAAGATGTGCTTGGCTGTGTCAGTACTATTTGTTAATACAAGTAGCACAGCGGGATGCCACACAGTAAAGTTATTCTTTGTCTTCTGCACAACATGCACACCAGCCCTGGGGCCGCTCAGCCTCGTGTCCACTGGGTACCGGGATATTTTTCCCGGGGGCGAAGCTGCCACGATGTTAAGCTGACAACTGCCCTCCGTCAGCGCCGACATACAGAATGCGCGCAACTCTTCATTCCCCCATATGTACAGTTCGTCACTCCAAGACGTACTTAAAATTCGGAAATAATAAAATACCGCTCTTTTCAACATACAAATTAGCAGCTGTCTAGATTGGAAGCTTGTGATTTCGAAAAAAAGTAGTGCGTGCTTCTTTATGTTTCATGCCTTTGTATTTCTGATGCTGGTGACCCTACACGCAGGTTCGCTGTACCACATCTGGCAAATTTACTCTACATATACCACACGCTTTAGGAAGGAATTATGTTTGTTTTGTTTGGAAATGTTTATATTCTGCCATATTGAAGCACGTTTCAGATAATTTTTGCGTATGGTAACGTGGGCTACGCTTATATTTTGTGACTAGGATTTAAGTTTATTGTAGAAGAAGTTTTGCTCTTTATAAACACCATGACGTATTTGTTATGAGAGCCTAAAGGCTTATATTTCAAACCAACACAACCGATGTTGAATTTCTCATCAACATGTAGTGTAGGCGTTTAGTTCCAAATTTAATCGAAATCACTGGGGTGGTTTTGGAGGTGGAAGTATGGACTGACTTTTCTACGTTGTGTTCATTTTAGGCACTTCACATAAACGGATAATTATCAAGAAAGGCACTGCCTCTTAAAACCAATTAGAAAATAGGTGATCCATATCATGAACCGTATAAAATTTACTTCGGTTGAACCGGACTTCTCAGTTCTGTGATTGCCTTCACTGAAGGATGAGCTGGAGCGAATTTTACCTCGTTCCAAACATGGTGTATACACTTCTCCCACGCAACGCTCTGTGCTCGTATCCGGGAGTTTCCCAGTTAAATTTGCGAGACATCTGCGGTTTCCCTCAGTCCCCCCAGAAGTCACGGTACTTGCTCGAATAAGCCACGTCGCTTTCTTCCAAATGCTTTCCAATTCATCATGCACGAACCACGACACCTTCGACGCTGTATAGATAATAACAGGATAGGTAAATATCAGTTTTATTATTTTTATTACTTAATCGCGTTTAGTTTGGAAGTGTTTTCGAAGTAGTTAATTTATTTCTGTGTGTTTTGAAGATTACGTGTACTTATTCGATGGATGCCTGCAACTTCTTTCGCCACATCAAAGACATTTTCTTCTGTCTTACCCGGGAATTTTAAAACACCTAACTTTCTCTCTGTTGTACCGAGAATTATATTAAGCCACCTGTGTCCTTTGGTTCCCTTTCCGCAGGAGGACGTCGCAATTGCGTGCCCAAATTGTCTAATACTAAACCACAATTTGCCCTTGGGTTTTCAAATAGAAAAAGCAAACCGCTGTAATACGAGTAGGCGAATTCGGACAGTGTCGCTTGTCGTCTCCGAGGCTTTGAACGTTGAAACTGCTGGCAGTTTTGTCAATGTGAGAGCCTTTATCTAAGGGAAAAATCAAAGTCATAGTCACGTCGCGACCGATGGTCAATGGGTGAATCCGTCTTGGTGTCAAGCCCCTCCTGGGGTCCATCACCAAATCTTAATGCACATATTAGTCTGTTAGTCCTGGGGCACCCACTGTGACGAGAGTGGGGGTAAGATGAGGGCAACATTGTCAACGTCCTTGTGTAGGTGGTACGTAGGTACGTTGCTTAACCAGCAGCACGTAGTCTTGCTGGGATCTGATGATTTCTTGTATCGCCAGTGTGTTACTTAACGCTGTCGGAAAAATATTGAATCTTCAGATCATCATCAGATGACAGTGTGTTCCGTCACAAGCATAAACGGTCAGAGTAAAACCAGAGACATCATGGTAGCAGAGCCAAGTCCCAAGGAAAACATGCAGCTGGCAATGTCTCTGGCCAACACGTGACTATCAGCCAATACTCTTTTGTGGCGGAAGGCGCTGATTGCTGATAAAATGGATTAACAGATCTCTGCGGCATTGGAAACAGACAGAGCTTAGAGGCGACATACCCAGGAAAAATAACTCAGTACAGATGGGTTTATTTTTAAATGTGTGAAAAAGGCTCAGGACAAATTTAATGCTATATTCACCAACGAACCACGGGTGCCACGGCTTAGGGCACGATGCCGTGTAATGCAGCGGACGCCCCCTGTTGTGCCAGTTATATCTCGATTGGCATGCACGTTTTAGGTTACGATCCTTGTTATTCAAACATTTTATTCAGTGTACAGTCATGCAACGCACAAACCCGATCCGTGCCTAGAAATGTGCCTAACTATTTCATGTTTCGTATACGAGACTCATTAATAAATCACTTCCAGACAATTTCCCTTTCATTTCTAACTTAAGGCATGAATGTTGTCAGAAATTTTGAAATTCTTATACAACTTTGATTACGTTGTCGTTCATGACCAGGTTATATTCTATAGCCTGTTCACGTAAGTGTGACAGTTGGGAAGAATTTGAATGTTGGAAACAAGATAGAAGTAAAGTAAAGTAAGTAAATTTCCTGTCATTAATTAAGTACCACATCACGTAGTGATGTAGGCGTGGTTCCAGGTATTATTAAAGTCGACATTGGCTGATGATTGGCGACGTTTACTTTCTGTCCGCTTCACTTCCGGGAAAAGTCGTCCGCGGTGTCGAGCGTACAGGAGGCTTGGACCTGCCGATAATCTGAACGCCTGCTTGACTGATATTAGCTTTAATTGTTAGGTAAAGACAGTTTAAGATTGTACTAGCGTATTTGACGGTGCTTCATCGACTGTACAAGTTATGTTCTCAAATATAATGGGATCGTGAATGACAAAAGGATAAGGATTTTGAAGGATGTGCGGAGCCCAATTATTGTGTCCTGGCAGTTGCCTGGAGAGACTGCACAGAAACCGGCAACGATTGTCGGTGACGTGGCTGAACTTAGAGGCAGGGGCCTGTTACATCAAGGCTTGAATCGTAGCTGTCCATCAGATTTATCGGCGAATAAAAGAACTATTTCCACAGTGCCCTGTAAAACTAGAAGAAACGTGAGTAGACTTGTTTTAATTAAAGACTGGTCCTTTTCGGATGATGAACGCAAAATATGCCAAACTGGGCATTTAATGATTTTGGACTCAATTCATATAACAGATGTTTTTGGCCAAACGGATGCTGGTACAGTATCTTGAAAATGAGCTCAAAGTGACAAGCAGCAGCCAGCAGTTTTGTTAAATAATCACGCACATCTGCGACGGGGATTATGGAAACGCAGTGACCTGCTCTGCGAGGCCCTGAACGCCGTCAGCGCTGCATGTGAGTGGGGTCTTCCACTATTGACGGCCACGCCCACCGGATCGTTGGTTCATTAATCGTAGGTCCGATCCGTCCAGGTGGTGGGTCGACCCCCGACTGTTACCCGAGTCACGCAACTCTCTCTTTGTGCAGTGCTACCAACACACGCATCTAAAGTTTACGGTTGACTGACAGCACTCACATCCCCATCATGCGCTCATCACTCATTCCTTACACAAATGAGCCCAGTGGCCATAATTTTTATGTAAAAGCCAAGGCTAATATGTGCGTGTTTTAGTGGTAATTGGAGTGACTGCATAGTACGGTCTGAGGCACGTAAGCGGATTACCGTGTAAGAAGGGCAGTTAACATATCTGAATACTGTCTCCCTGCAGGGGCTGTGTGCCTTCAGAACCGTTCTGTTGGTTCTGGTATGTTACGAGGCTGTGTAATATTATTCTAGTATCAATTAATGTGACCAAGTGATGTGGGAAGAATTGGTCCTGGACTGTTCCCATTGTTCGTTTGGAGGCAGCGAGAATGGTAAGACAGGATCTCGGTAGTGTGAAGGTGCAGTTTTGCTTCCGAACTTTCATATAACGAACCCTTTTTTTTCGACACGTGTTTATAGTTTCTGCTTCGAATGAAATGAAGTTCTGAAAGAAGACAGAATTCGTAGTGCGTTGTGGCTAATAACTAACAAAAACAGCTCCCGTGTTACGAGCGACTCGCTGTCAAGAGTGTTGCCTACATAACCACTTCTCAGCGCTCATGCCGCCGCAGTTTCGCATTAGGCTTGCGCTTAAAATGTATAAATTTATGTATTTATGTTTAAATTTCTAGCGAAATTATATCGATTTTTCTAATGGTCAATAGTGCCGTCCGCATCAGTTGTTTCGAGCCCTTCACTTCCTGCCTTTGCTGCGGAAAGTATCTCGGTGCGGCGTAGCCGGTACCCACGTAGCAGAAAACGGCACATCTACTTAGTGTTATAAGATGAATTGCAGTAGGTAGTACCTCTACGCAGCATGAAGCCATGTAGAAGAGTGGAGGTATAGAGTCATTCACTCTTAAACTGAGCACTGGATGGAGGTGAGCGGTCATCTTCCTCCCCCGCAACCTTTCGCTATCGGGGAGATAGCCCCCGGTGGGCATTGAAGGTAAAAAGCTAAAGGAGTCCCACTACAGGCCTGGACAGGCCCACAGGGTTCCAGAAGGTTGAGGCTCCCAGATTTCTAGACAATCGGCCCTACGCACCGGCCACGTTTACCCCCCAGGAAATATTCCTGGGTGAATATTCTGTTAGAGGCTGAGTCGACCCCAGGGCCATAGTGCGACCGACAGGATTATATCAGTGAATCCACTGACACCACCGGGAATCGAACCCGCGACCTTCCGGTTTGTAGCGCAGTGCCTCAACCAACTGCGCCACCGCGGCTCCCCGGGCATTGAAGAGTAGACTGTTTTACCCCAAGAGCCAGTCTGGACGCTCTGGAGAAGAGTAAAATGCGTTGCGCCTAACAGGAAGCGAATCACAATTGCTCGGTAACTATACCAACAGCGCTCCTCCGGACTCACCTGGTGTAAAGCACACTCGGCATTCACCATTTGTGCGTCTCGGACAAGTTGAAAGACGTGCGTTCTGTACCGGTACTCCTAAAAGAACAAAGATCAGAACTCCGAGGCCTTTACCAGGCTAAGGCAAACAGCGGCTCCTGCGACAAAGGCATGCTGGGAACAAACGCCACGGAAGTTTTCCAACAAAGTAACTACCGTGCAGAGTTAGAACTGTGGCTTTGTTCACTCCGTAGGCCTTTTCAAACTGACAATTGTGTAGTGATGGTTTTAGAAGGAGCGGAAGGAAATTTCATGGCTTTCACCGATGTGACACTTTAGAGTCCGCAACTGGTGGAGCTGCCCCGCTCGTCCGGCCTAGTTCCGCCTTATGGTACTTTACTTCGTCGTTTCAAGTAGTTTCAGCCTGAAGCTTCAAATAAAAGTCACAAGGTGTTACTTTAGCTCGGGACCGTAGCAGAACGCATTCTTGGAGTTTGCTGAATGACTGTTTGATCCAGTGCTCGCTGCTTTCTACGTCAGCACAAAGTCCATATTCTGCTGCTGCAGTCCAAAGCTACAAGAAGTCGTCATGGCTACACTACATTAATGTACAAAACCCTGCTGAAAGGGAAGGGATGTACCTTTAAGTAGGAGTTCGTTTCGGTTTTTGTTCAAAACTAAATGAATGTAGTCTGTGATTTCACACCTGAGATATGCTGCTAACGTAACTATTGGTTCAGAACTCTTGTGCGAGAGTAGGTGGGAGCGCAGTTTAGACGGGTTCGCAAAGCGCTTACGAAAAGCGGCTTAGCCTGGACATGTCTGTCCGTGTGTACGTATTGAACTGCGCGTCTGCCACTGGGCGGTCTTTCGTGATATTTCATATTTGAGATGTCTAATAAAATTTCTCAACGCAGTCCAGTTTCGGTTAGAGTCTGACGAAAATAACAAACAACACGCGAAGACCCACGAACATTTATGATCGTATCTGGCTGTTATCGGTATTTATTCTGAGACAGTGTTCTATATAAGGTACGAGCTGTGGCCGAAGAAACAATTGACCGTCTCTTGATTTCAGGCTTCTGCCGCGATATTGATGAGATTTGCGCTCTTTTGGGATATTACACGGCTTCGTGTGTTAATTATTTAGCGACATTTCGGGACAACTTATCGGCCCCATCTTCAAACAGTTACCACACGACGCCGCGTAATATCCCAAACGAAAGCAGATCTCAGTTGACCATGTAACACGTAAAAAATCCAGCGTGATCGATTGTAAATCTGCATGTTTACGAGATATCGATTATGGTGAATTGTTTATCTGTTGCTGCTATAAGAAGAAATGTCATAATTTTTATATTGCTCATACCGTGCATTGTCACTAATCAAAGCACACAACATTCAGCCCAACAAAATGCGCTCAGTTGTTTTCAGATACTCTGTAATTCTTGCAAGTCAGTCCTGCAGGTTTCGATCCCATGAGGGATCGAGATATGTAGAACTGACTTACAAGAAATATAGAATATCTGAAAACAACTGATTGTATTTTGTTGGACTGCATGTTGTGTTATTAAATGTTATAGTCGTGCGTAAAACTTTGTGCGGCACGTTTAATGTACATTTTCGGTTTTGTTTGAAATTTAATTGAATTCAAATATAGGAAAAATGGCAGGGCGATTGAAGTGTACGCTCTGCGGATATTTCCTAACGTGTTTGCTTCTCCCATCAGCTGTTCACTTCGAGGCAATTGATAACTGTGTTCTGTGTACAGGTATTTGTCGGGAAATATAACATATGCCATAGACTGTGCCACTCTGAATAAAAGATGTACAGTTAATGAATCGTCAGCAACTTCTCCGTAAATTGGCATGTATATTTCAGCATACATGCAAAGTGCTGTTTAATTTTTAAGTAATAAGGCTGTTACACGTCCTTTGTCTCATGTCCATAAATACCACATTTGAAGCGTTGCAGCTCTGCAGAAATATAAGTGCGGACGCCATTCCATAAACCCGTTTGGTGTTGGCCTGCTGTACGCGTACGTACATACGTATGTATGTATCTTTTGGGATAATATTTCTAAGGCCCATTTTGCCCTTTGCTGTGTATTCCACAAATATAGCTCTTTACCGACTTAGCCTCCGAAAAATTTTGTATATTATCACAAAATGTGACCGCAAATTCTTCTGTGTATTTAATTCCATCTGCCGATCCCAGTGGCCACGCCGTCTACGTCGTGGGTCTGCTCCCGCTCGCTTGCTTGGATTGTGAGTTCGAATCCCTCTGGGGGCATGGATGTCTGTTTCTTGTGAGTGTTGTGTGTTGCCAGGTAGAGGTCTCTGCGACGAGCTGATCGTTCGTCCAGAGGAGTCCTACCGACTGTGTGTATATCTAATTGTATGTGATGTAGAAGCCTCTACATTGAGGCGGCCTAGGCCCGAGTTGGACTCTTGCGCCACAGGAAAGGAAAGTAATTAATTACATCTAATTAACTATCTGAATTGTATTATGCCCGAGCTATATCACTGTCGTCAGTCGGCATTTCAGACTCTCATCGGATCGGTCGCTTACCTTCATCCCATATGTTCCTATTCTAAGTAAATATTTTGGGCAAAAGAAACAAGTCTGTGTTAATGCAGTCTCTGCTAATACTACAGCCGAATGTGAAATGACACGTATTATGCACGGAGCAGTGTTGCATGAGGGTTTACGCACGGCGTCCAAATACGGGTACAAGTAAAAGGGTAAGGCTGTCTTTATCCGTAATTACGCACGCCACACAGGCGCATGAGGGCATGGAGGAATGCATTCACACATTCTTAGCCCCGGCGCTAGATGGAGGTGAGTGGGCAGCCTCACTCGCAGGCCGATTTAACCCCGAAAAAAAGCGCCCCCGTAACCGTTCGATACTAGGCTGTGTACGGGCTGAGCTGGTCTACACGCAGTAGCGGGGAGAGAGTGATATGTCCCTGCCAGTAGTCGAACTCCGCTACCACAGTCGTTTAGTCCGTCGCGTCGTCTGTATTGCTGCCTACTGTGTCTTGCCGGTATCTGCCTGAACTGACCTACCATGCAAAACGGAGTGAGTGATGTCATACAGTTATCGCACCGGTGGGGCTGACGTGGCCCGTCCAGGAAGTGACGTCACTGGCCTCCCCTACGTTGCTGCATCAAGCAGATTGACGGTCGAGTGCCCGTAGAACGCACCTTGAATAGTGCGCGGTGCTTCGTGCGTTGTAGTGACGATAGCGGAGCAACTTCGGTGTCCATGCTTCGCGGCAGGAAAATGCCGCAGTTCCTAGTACTCGCGGTCATTAAAAGTACGTTGACAAACGGTGCGTACCGTCTGTTTTAGAATGTGTACAAAAACCATAATTGTCGCCCCCGGTTTTTACGTTTTTCAGAATAATGTGCCATTACTTTCCCAAACAGCATTAACAGGTTGCCAGATACGCAGTGTGCTTCCTGTGAGGTACGGAAAGAATCTGTAAGTATTGTTTGGCTGAAGGGCCCTCAGACGGTTCGTCACCGGCCGGAGTTTTATCCCGCGCCATTTCGTGTGACGTTTGTAATGAACAGAGTGACACTCGGGGAGGATTTTCTTCAGCAGCTTTGATTTGCCCCTGTCACTACTGATCTTTGTTTTTATATTACTCTTATCCTTCTGTTATCAGAAGGACAAGTGGTCGAAGTCTGGTAACCTTCACCAAAGCAGCGCGAGTTATTCGGCAGGAAATTAAATTATGTCGTCTCTCCCCCAGAAACAGTGCATTTTACCCACACATTGTATTTGTGCCTGGCAAAGTTTTAACAGTGCAGTCCAATTATTTCCGTAAATATTATGAGGTGATTGTTCTTTGCAGTGGAAGACTCTCCTTTGCAAGGAAGGAACCGATATTGTTTTGCGTGTAATTTGGATTAATTTAGGTCTTCAAAGCCTTACAAGGCAGGCCGCGGCCTGGGCTAGTCCATGTGGGATTTATGGTGTACAAAGTGGCACGGAAACAACTCTGTTTTTCACTTTCATCACTCCACCAATGCTCCGTACTCACTGTCTTCTTCAAAGCTACTTTTAAGGCAACAAGAAACGGGCGAAGCCTGGGAACGTTCCAACAGAAATGATGTGCTTGTGTAAATCGGGGAGTATCAAGAAAGGAAGGTAGTTTAATTTTGTTCAGTACTGAAAGGGTTAATGGGAGTGCAGCCTAGGAGAGAGGGTGAATGTAGCTCAAAGAACTCATGGCCCACTCCGCTGAAATAGAAGACGTTTCCATGCGCAGAAACAAGAGATGTCCCAGGAGCCTTAGCAGTCTAATTCCTTTCTCAGCAGTATCTGTGTGACTGCTGGCAATGACAGCATACTCTCAGCCCTTACTGGTACATTATCTTCAAAAACATTTACTGCGTACATCGAAATTTTAACTGTTACATAATTGTTGGCTATCATTCATTTCTGAAGCATATCACTTGCTAGAATTTATCTTTATCATCTAATGTAAAATGTTAATATACTACGTTCTGTGTGATGGTATAGCGCTCAGCTCCGTAACATGGGCTTTGTCGCTATTGAAAGTTAATTCTGTGCACACTGTTTCTGACACCGTATTACCCTCTCCAAAAATGGCGCTACGTGAGAGAAATTGCTACATAGTTGATTTTTATAACTATCATCTTCTGCAAACACATATGTGAATGAATTATTTTAACTCCAACAGTACCGCATTGCAGAATAGTTTTTTTTAAATATCACGCATAATTGCCGCGTCTTCTTTGCTATATTGACACTATTAAAATATCTTCAAATATCACCAGATTAGAAATTAGACTTTGTTATCTAGTCCAGAAAGCATATGATGATGGCGGTGGAACTCTTACGAATCGTCGCTGGATTATTCGTATTGATTGATATTTGGTACACACATTAATTTAGGCCCATTCGTCCATTACGATTATCATCTCATTGGACACGCTGTACAAGAATTATTTGGTGGAGAGTCTGGAGAGTCTGTCGATCCAGAAACATCAGATTGCTTGATCCACATAGGTGCTATAAATTTAGCAGAACAGCTTAACTGTTCTGCGCGATACAGCACCCATCATGCATACCACGTTTCAGATAAATTTGCAGCGATGAGCGCGGAAAGAACTTGAAGTGAGGCAGCGTAGAGATTAAAACAAGCTACTAGCGATCGTCGGGAAATTGTAATGGAAACAGTTCTTGCACATGTTTATGTAGCTGAAAACTAGTTGAAGCGGTGTGTGCGGAAAAGTCTGTATTCTGTGTAGCTGTTTGGAAAAAGTAAGACATTGTGTGTTTGCCACCCAGTTAGAATCCACACTGTGTCGCCAGGTACACCTATTCTGACTGACGTTTCTCTCAATTATTACCATTGCTGATTAGTACTAAGATATTTTGACGTAGTTTAAACTGGGGACAAACAGCTCACATGTGAATGACATTCATAATTAGTGTACAGATTCAAGTCATTTTTGGCAGCAGTTATTCGGTTACCGCAGCGCCCTCTAAACGGTATCTCCGTGAGGTTGGTAGTCCGACGTTGCTCATGCCAAGTGCCGCGGTGCGGAGCGAGTGATTTCGTATCGCATGCAGTCAGACCACACACGTCATCAAACCTTTCCCCGGACCCGCCCTGTTATTTGGATGAAAGTGACGGTGATTAACACCGGTCCTGCCATTGCTTTCACGTTCCAGTGGATTTCTTATCTCTCTACCTTCCAATTAATTTCACCATGCTGAGACCGCTGGAAGAAGTCCCATGGATGGTGGAGATAACGGTCTTCGAGGTCCTACTTTTTACTGTTGCTCTTCACTTCCAGCCACAACTATCCTATACCAACCAGCCAAAATGGTGTGTTGCCACCGAAATTTTACACGTGATTGTGACAATCAGCGTTGCTGTGAACAGAATGCTGAAGACGACTGGGAGAGACTGCAGAGACGTGCGCTGTCGTGTGCTTGAAGGAAATGTGGAGGATCACGTTGGATGGGGATTCTTTCTGTGGCCTCAGTATACTTTGACTTTCAAGAAGAAAACCAAAACTATCCATCTGTGTGCCTTCACATAACAGTCTCCAAATAACGGTGTCTTTTAAGTTCAAAAACTTCACAACACTTAATGGCCGGTGACGCTTGGGAGTCCTGGGTGCGGCTTGGGCGTGGGGTACAATTAAAGTTCCCAGTGTTATTTGGGTCTAACGCAATGCCACGAAGACGTATTTCAGAGCTTAGGAATATCTACCTCTGAAATAAATAAGGTGGGATGATACTATTAAAATGGAAGGTACAGAAACTAGGGTATGCATCTGTGGAGTGGATCAGTATGTCTCAGGACGGATACCAGTGGTTGGCTTTCATGAATATGACAAGGAAAATTCCGTGTTATAATGTGTGGAAAATTTCTTGAGCGGATGGGCAACTGTTAGCGTCTGTAGCGGGATCAGACAACGAGCCAAGGGTAACTCTTCAGCCATTCCTTCATGCAAAACGCATGTGTGTACCATGACACGGACACCTTCCCGTCTTGACTGAGGGGTTTGACATGGTTACAATAAGGACTTCTGCTCCTAACCGCATTAATCCGTTTGGGAGCGGGGGTAGAACTTTGGTTGGATGGTAGTCTGAGGGTTTGAAACCAGAATTTCTCGAAGTGTAAGGTGAAGGCCTTTGCGAGCCGGGGGGTTTACTTCAGTTGAAGGTTTTCGTGAATGGCGGGCATGCGGACCAGGTACCGTCGTTTTGTTGTACACTGGCGTTTGTCGTACAGCTGGAGAAAATTCTCGAGAAGGATTCTCCTTTATGAGAGTAGCCAGTTACTCCGTTCTAAGAATTGATGACGGCATACAGCGGTTATTTCGATTGTTTCAGTGTATTTCTTAAGACATAGAAATGGATTAGGGAATGTAAGAACATCCTTGGAATGTTTTTTGGGGCTGGGTTTTGAACTGTGCTCAGTGCGGTGGAGTTATAGGTCTAAGACTAGAATGGCCTGGTCATATTGCTGTCCCGAGTCGCAGCCGTTCTGCTAGCCGTGTCCTGTATTTCCAATATGCCATGTCGGCGGTGGCAAGTTATGTGGCATTGTTGAGGGTAAAATTTCTGCAGGTGGCTCTAACCGAAAGTTGTATCGTGATGCGGAGTTTGTAGTTAAAATGTTCAGTAACTTCGTCCTTCAGTCATGTTTGTGTAGCTCAACTAGCAAAGCAGGCTTGTGCTCAGTGTCGCGATCTACTTGTGCCTTTGTAAACGACTTATAATTGCGATACAAACTGCTGAGTGTTTTGACGTACAGCCAGACGGGCAAGAGCAGTTTGCAATACCATCTAAGGCACACGGTAAGTTCTATCCAAACTTGGTGTTACTCAAACCTTGCATTGTCATGAATCGTGCAATGTTAAAGACCAACTACATGCACCTTTTAACATATATATCAGGATATTAGATTATAATCCTACATGTTCCGAACCAGTAACTAGTTAATCTTCAGGGATGTCACAAATTATAATTACACAATCCAGTAATATAAATACAACTTTTACATACAATTGCTTAAAATACGATTGTTAAACGGTAAAATATAAATATAATAATAAAACACCAGAGTCGGTAGCCGTCAGTATTTGTGCAGTGGTTCCAAACCTACTGAAACGTTTTAAACATCACACTGTGTCATCGTTATGTTATCTCTGTACATAAAACACAAACTAAACGATATATAAGGACCTGTTGTTACATCCTAATTGTATGGAGCGATAGTTGCAATTACGACACAGTGCATACCGGCTGTTACGGCGGGGCGTATTACTGCAGGCGGTCGGACCAGTACTGAAGGGAGGCGTGTTGGGTGTCTGGTTTTTTAGGCCACGTGACTGTGTTGTAACTGGAGATTCGTTAAAAGATGAAACAGAGTGCTGTGCAGCAGCACCTCCCTTCAGAGTCCTCATGTCCTCATCTGAATTCTATGAATCTTGACAGCACGCGTACACAAGAGCTTCGTGGTCATTCATAGTTTTTTGTGCATTTGTCTAGCTGGTTCCCGGGTTAGAAAGAAAACATGATGTTCGTTTGCTGCCCCCTGACAAAGGAAAACTCAGCTTACATGCAGGACTGCTACGGATGAACTAACTGAACTAGAACTTTCTTTTCACTATTCCCTGGCGGTCATAGCATGAACTGACAGAAACCGGATTCAATTGATTCGTGCGCCAAACCGTACTTGTACGATAGCATCAGTTCATTGAACTCTGTGTTACGTATGATGAATAGTCCATCCTCTCAAGCCTCTAGGCGTTTAGCAGAAATGTGCACCAGGAATATTTCCTGAGCAATAAAGGCGGCCGGTGCGCTGGGCTGACAACCTCGCCACTTTCGTGTTCCGATGATCTAGAAATCCGGGATCCTCAGCTTCCCGGAAACCTAAGGGCCTGTCCTGGCCTGTGTAGAGACATCTTTACCTTTATCTCAAGCCTGTAGAGAATTAATTAAAAGTAATATTAATTTGAACAACAGCGAGGTATGCAGAACATCGGAATTTGGCTGCACCCCTGGTCACAGGTTCGGATACACGCGTCAAGCCTTTGTTGGTTTTCACAAGCCCCTCATAGGTGTTTAAGCAGCGTCTTACCAAGCAGGAAGACGTAGCGATAAGGCTCTGAACTTTTACTGGGAAAGCTCCCGGTTTGTATCTCGGCCTTAACACAGACTATCTATGACAGAAATTTCACGTCAATTTCTGGAGCCCCTCCAGGCAAATGCCGAGGTAGTGCCTCGATGAAGAGTCTACCGCTTTCAACAAAACCCTTTTCGGTTCTTCGGCTATTCTTCATCCTAAAATTGGCGCTATGTAGCATGCAAAGCTAACAGCGTAAAAAAAACCCACAGTCATAAACCACAGTGTCTTTAAGTGTGAAATTACCGTTTGCATTCGCTTTATTTGACGGTGATTTCTCCTAAGCGTTCCCACGTATGCGAATATGAAATAGTCAATAAATAAACTAGTTACTTATTTGTTCTAAGACTGTGAAAATCCCACAGGAAGGGTGTTATTTAAAAGTGGTTTGTATCAGATGGCGAAGACAATTCCATCATGTTGGCCACTTGCATGGAGACGGAATATTCTCCGCCAGAGATCTTCCGGCCTTTCAGGTTTGTAACATTTGATATTTCTGTTTGTACGTCGAAGCGCCACATGTGGACTGCTTTGAAGTCGAACCTGTGCCCTCTATGTGAGTGGCTTGTGCGCCAACCACAAGCCAAAAATAGATCACGCAGTAGGCTGGTCGTCAGTTACAAATCACGCTCGCACCCGTTGTCAGGGTTTCGGAAGTGACGCAGAACAATGCTTCTAGGCTTTGCAGTGAATAGCGCCGTGATCCCCCGCGGAGATGTGACCCGTCTCGTGTATAATGTTTTTTATTTTTTCCAACGTGTTTATGTGGGTCTTGATTTCAGGTAGGCATCCGGTGTAGGAGGGATACACAGGGTTAGCCAACTTCTTGCTGTCGGGTGCTTGATGCTATACTTCTGCACTGCTAGAATTCCAGCGGTGCTTCCATAATATGTCGAAACGCGTAGCTGACTTGAGTGCGCTATACTAGACAAGCTTTACTAGACAAGACAATTCCCCCCATGTGTTGCGGTTGCCTTAATTCTGTGTAGATAGCCGCTTTATTCTACTGTCCGATAATGAAAACACAGTACTGCAGTCGGCTCACAAGAACGACTCGGTCCTTTACAGGGCGTTTGCAGGAGAAATTCAGAGGTTTAGAAGTGTATTGCCTGTGACCATCATATTCCATTTAAAATACGTTGGGTTGAAATGCAGTTGTGTCATGTATGTGCCAGTTAATAGAGTCTATTTCTGTGTTCTAACTTGGTTAGAGCTGTGCATATACGACTTCAGGCTTGTTATAAAATGAACGCCTAACAAATGTCGACCAGTGGAAAGGAGGGGAAAACATTCTCAGTGAAGCTACGGAATGAAACCATACGAGTCGCCTCTGTACCTACTGTGTACGCGGCTCACCAGCCAGTGCTGTGTAAAGGAACTTATTGGTTAATGCTTGCTGTAGATTGATACCGCTCCTACCGATTAAGATACTTGTCACAGGAAGAGGTAGAGAGATGTGGTTCGATTCCAGGCTGCAAAAAGGAAGTTATCTTTCCTCCTCAACATCCAAATCGGCTCTGAAACCCCCTCAGTTCCTTATTCAGTGTGTACCGGGGGCTCATCCCGGCTGTATATTGGGCGGGGCGTGGAGCTGTTCACCCGCCCTTTGTGGTGCCGAGGTTAAGAATCCGTGGATCTATGCCCCCTTTCCATTCCTCCCTGTGCCTCATGGTGTGTACAGAGGCAACGTTATTTCAGAAGCGGTGAGCGCGGAGGTCAAGAAAACCGAAACCGACAGTAGCCTACTCAGCAGGCTAGGGTTAACTCAGGGGACCTCCCTAAGTTAACCCTAGAATCGCGCAGTGCCAGATATTCCTTGAAGAGTACCTGTATCACACAGGCAGTCAGTACCGGTATCACACAGGCAGTCAGTACCGGTATCACACAGGCAGTCAGTACCTGTATCACACAGGCAGTCAGTACCGGTATCACACAGGCAGTCAGTACCGGTATCACACAGGCGGTCAGTACCTGTATCACACAGGCAGTCAGTACCGGTATCACCCAGGCAGTCAGCACCTGTATCACACAGGCGGTCAGTACCTGTATCACACAGACAGTCAGTACCTGTATCACACAGGCAGTCAGCACCTGTATCACACAGGCGGTCAGTACCTGTATCACACAGGCAGTCAGCACCTGTATCACACAGGCGGTCAGTACCTGTATCACACAGGGAGTCAGTACCTGTATCACACAGGCGGTCAGTACCTGTATCACACAGGGAGTCAGTACCTGTATCACACAGGCGGTCAGTACCTGTATCACACAGGGAGTCAGTACCTGTATCACACAGGCGCTCAGTACCTGTATCACACAGGCGGTCAGTACCTGTATCACACAGGCGCTCAGTACCTGTATCACACAGGCAGTCAGTACCCTGCAGTGAATGCCGAAAGTGTTACTCCCATCTCAGAATTCTGAATTAGTCTACCGCGAAGAATTCGTTGAGATTTCTGAGAAGAGGTATTTAAAAATAAGGCATCGAGGTGGTTGTGTAGTTTATTTCACGATGCCGTCACTGTATCAGAATATGCAGTGTCGCTAGCAAAGTGGTGAATGTTCAATTTGAAATTATTTTCACGAAAGTGGTCGTAACGTAACCGACACGCTACTTGGAATTTGTGTACAGGAACTGAGGAAAACTCAACGAACAGCCAAAGTCGGGTAGCCGGTCCCATCGACATTCAAATCGGGCAGCTTCGTCACCGCTACACCAAGTTGCTGGTTGACAGAGAGGTAATGTTATTTATTGTCGCTCTCTCTGTCTCTCTCACACACACACACACACACACACACACACACACACACACACACACACACACACACAGACAGACAAGTACCATCTGTCATCTTTTGTATAATTATTTCGAAAGTGATAAACATTATTACCGTACCGAGTTCTGGAATGTGGCAGCTTTTTTAGAGAACGGTTAGTCTTTTGGCCTATTGCTGACTTGAAAGGATCGGGTTTAAAACCAAATGTTGGGCTTTCAAAACATACTGTATGCATGCGAGTGTAGAAAGTTATGAATAACTGACTTAATTTGTCAAGGCACAGACCACATTCATCTTATAAACTGCCTTCGACATTTCTCGTGTTCCATCGATAAAGTCGGTCGACTGACCAGCTAACCTGAGGTGCCAGTAGTCTGACTGGATCGGACGTACTCAACACGCGTCTTCTGAAGTGAGTTTTTGGGGGTCTGTGTTACTATTAAGTTAAAGAAACAAACTCCTCTCTGTACTGGTTCTGTATAATAAGTGCGTAAAT
Organism: Coptotermes formosanus; assembly: GCA_013340265.1. Classification (NCBI taxonomy): domain Eukaryota; kingdom Metazoa; phylum Arthropoda; class Insecta; order Blattodea; family Rhinotermitidae; genus Coptotermes; species Coptotermes formosanus. The sequence goes on along the minus strand of BLKM01009890.1, from coordinate 362,970 downwards.
TTGAAGCCTAGTTTGCAAATTTTGTCGCTCTTACCGTTTATTGAATAAGGCCGCAATAAAAATGTGAGGCTGTAGGAGACCAAAAAGTGTTAGCAAAATATAACTGTAGTTCGTTTGGGTTTACTACGTTTTCTGCTGTGCGGAAAATTTAAGTATAATTTTAACAATATTTAGATTGTATACTTCAAAATCAGTGACTGGTCATTCAACCTGGGGCCTGGTTTCGATCCCAGGCTAGGTCATATTATATCTGTGGTGGCGGAAGTTGAAATTGGACAGGTTTCCTCCGACTACTGTGGTTGTCCTCTGTTAGTATCATTCCACCAGTGCTCCATAGTCATTCAGCTCTCACCGATGCTATATTATCTTAAGTAATTTACGTGTTAAGGGAAATAGATATAAGTGAGTGGCCAGTTTCATGACCCGGCCGCTTTGTCCCAGGGATAGAACCTCCCTTACAGATTAACGTAAAGCTGGTTGGGCCCTAGAGCCGGTCTCGACGTTTTGAAGAAGAGGAAAGTCTCTCACTCTACCGGAAATGGAACGATGATTGCTCATTTGTAGAATCCGTAGCCTAGTCACTGTACCGACCACGCTGTAGCGGGTCCTTACATTTAGCAAAGTGTAAGAAAAATAGTTTAGCTCTCTGCAGGATAGTAATAGCTAACATATAATTCAGTGGAGCCACATTCTTCTTGAGAAGCCAGTAGCTGCTGAAATATTCGAGAAGTTTTGCGCTTTGTGTGCAACACGAAGGTTCATCGCCGTGTTTACAAGAATCCGCAAGGGATCCGTACCCCGAGCTAGAGGGATCCTGTTTACGCGCATTCTGTTTCTTCAAGGCTGTTTTACTAATCTATGAGGCACGCGGAGGCGCAGTTGGTTGAGGAACTGCGCTACAAACCGAAAGGTCGCGGGTTCGATTCCCGATGTTGTCATCGAAATTTTTCAGTTATATAATCCTTCAGGCCGCAATATGGCTCTGGGGTCGACCCGGCCTCTAACAGAAATGAGTACCAGGAATATTTCTTTTTTTTGGGGGGGGAGGGCAAAGCGGCCCATGTATGGGATTGACAACCCTACCACTTTCATGTGCCGATTGTGTAGAGATCTGGAAGCGTCAACCTCCTGGAACCCTGTAATGAGATCGCTTTATCTTTTTTTTAATGACACTCTTCGGCATCAATTTTCTCCCTGAAATAATTTTGATAGATTTTCGTTGGGAATAGGTTCACAAACTCGAATGTGTGAATGAAATGTTTACATGACCCTCCGTTTGGACGATACGAGTTAGTACCTCAGTTGGATGGCCTCTGTCCTCAGGCTTAGACTACTTCAAAAGTACCAGTTTCCCTGGATGTATTAAAAGTTTTTTTGTGCCGAACATGTCACGTTCTTCCCAAAATAAGCCGAAAAGCTTTTGTTACATTTGCGGCAAAGTGGTGTTAAAATCGCAAAGGAAGACGCTGTCACAATTCTTGAGAAATCTTGTGTACTCTCTTTGGGCTGTGAGGTCGGAGATCATGATAAAGTTTGGGCGCAGAAGATTTGCTAAAGCTCATGTTCAAGGGCCGGTTGAAAGGTACCCAAAAGCCAATGCCTTTTGCTGTTCCGATAGTGTGGCGTGAGCCTCGAGACCGCTTAACACTGATGTTTTTGCATGACAAAGATCGCTGGTTTCTCCTGATTTTCCATGCCTAAAATAGAGTATCCTAATATACCCTTTGCTTTAAGACCTGTTCATCATGATGATTCAGTGCCAATGCCCAAGCCACCTAAATCTTATACTCTTGACCCAGATTTAGAATCGGAAGGGAATGAAAAGTGGCCACTCCGTTCAGAAACAATAACAGGCTGGAAGAATGTGGCACATCCGGCTTTAGTGGGTAAGTAAAAAGTTAATTTACCTCCACGGCATATCAAACTCGCTTTTATAAAAAGCGAGCGGCCGTAGACCCACGCCTTACACAGCGCGGCCACTGGCATCGGCACCCTTGATGGGGATGCAGACATGAACAATAGCCGTGGACGAAATCGGATATACCCTTCGAGGGGCTTGACAGCTACCTGCTTTCCTCGTTGGTGAAATCGGATGTGATTTTACGGCCTTCAACTGACCGAGGACGAAAACCGACATCACCTTTCATGTGGAGGGGAGGGGGGGGGGGCGGTCCGGGACCTCGTCTGTTTGTCCCTCTGATAGTAATATGAAAATGGCACTAGATTGGTGAGTAGTAGTGCCTTGAAATAAGGGGCACGGAATTTGCATTTGCGGGTTCATGCAGCTTAAATTGTAAAGAAAATTTTGTGCTGTCCAGAGCGGTGACGTTAAATTTAGATGTATTTCAATCTGGGCGGCTGTATGAGATGCAAGCGTTACGAACTTCTTAAGTTTGGAGGCATCTCAGCATTTGGTTCAAAACAGGGGAAGACAAAGAAACCCCGCTGAACGACGCAAATATGAATCATACATTACGATCCAGTTCTTTCCTGACGGTGGGCATTCTTATTCTCGTCAGCAAAACCAGTGGGTTAATATGGTTGAAGGATGTAAACGGTGTTGATTGCAAGAATTATACGAAATACGTAAATGCACCGCGTGAGCAGAAGCAGGGTGTTTTAATTGCTGCAAGTGGTACGTATAATTGCCAAGGGTCTTTAGGCAGTTAAATCGACACCTGCAAAAAAAACGCCATCAACTGGGAAAGCCGTAACAGGCTGGACACAGTTTTTATCCGGACAACAAATTTAGTTTTAAAATTATCATCGGGAAATTGAATCATAGGCTCGTGTGCAACGCCTGTTATCCAGCCAAGCGTAATGCGATGCGAGAAAGCACGCTTATCGGCCACGTGTCACGTGATGTCATAACTCGCTCAGATATTGTCGCCTCGGCCCAGTGAGATTCGCATGGGAGCCATGTTTACGTGCTACCGTTTGCTGCGCGACTGGCCGTGGACATTAATTCGGATTATGGCCGCATTTCCTACAAATACTTCAGATGGGAGCTTAAAATGTCATCGTGTTTACTTTTCTTCATTATGGAACTTGCCTTGTTGAGTATAGAAGTGAAACGCAACCATTAATAGTGCTAGTTTGGATGATGATTACGGCAGATGAATAAAAGGTAAAGTTGTCCGTGTCCACGCCAAGAAGACATATAAGGGTAGTGGAGATATGGCTCCACTCATTCTCAACCTCGGCACTAAATGTAGTTGAGTGGTTAACTTAACTCCCCGGCCGCTTTTTCCCCGGGGAAAGAACGCTGGTACCCATTCAATAGGACGCTGGGTGGGTCCCAGAGCTTGTCTTGACGTTTTAGAGAATAATCTCTTGCCCCTATCGTGATTTGAACCCGGAGCGACCAGCCTGTAGCCTTCTCTTGTCCCTATTGCGATTCGAACCCGGAGCGTCCAGCCTGCAGTCTTGTCTTGCCCCTGTTGGAATTCGAACCCGGAGCGTCCAGCCTGTAGCCAGTTGCTATAGGCTTGCTTACTACGCGACACCGGCGCCTACGGCAGATTAGGCGTCCGTTATAAGTCTTCTGTTGTCTGCGTTCCAGAAGTTCGATGTTATGTAATTGTCGCCAACGCATGACCCTGACGCAGCTAACTTGCATGACGGACAGCAGGAGAGGACACTGGTTGATGTCTACCTACGGTTTTACGTAGGAAAGGCCTCACCGCAACCCAGGAGCAGACCTGTGTTACGCTGCGTCAGTTTATATGCGAGTCACGGGTTTATGCTCCAGCTGCGTATGCAGTCTCACGGTTTTGATGTACTTACTTATTAAAACTTGCATAGAGCTCACGTAACCAAATTGTTGCACTTGCGTGTTAAGTGTTAGAAAATCGTTTACTATATTGAGCAAGGTATGCGAAGATTTTTCTTAATGGATTTTCATGTAACTCATTAGTGGTCAACCCCATAACACGTAGTTCTCCTGTATCGAGTTTCACCATCTTTGGGACGTTGTAAGAGTGACGGCACTTGTTGTACGGCACCTAACGTGAAAACGCATGTCTGAAGATTTCGTATTGTCACGTTGCTACAAACTGCTTGTATTGCACGTGTGCGTAATTGTGTTTGCGTGAAATTCTGTATAAATTCGAAGTGTTCAAGGGCAGAAGAATTAATTTTAACGTCACCAGTTGTTAAGTATGGTTATGTAACTTGGTCTCGCAGCCTGTAGGAGGTTTAGAAAGAGGTGTTGAGGAAGATTTTGATTGCCTGTACGAGAGATGAAACGAGAAGCGGACTAGAAAATTGCCTGACGAGTAATTTCATGCTCTGTACTTACTAGCACGACCTTTTGACGGAGCATAAAGTGCATGACTCATTGCATGCGCGGGGCAGGTAAGGCGCACAACGTGCTTTATACCCAGTACCCGCTGCACTCCCCGATCCAAGTATTATGGTGCTTCGGGTACAAAAATGGGACTGTGCTGTGTACCTTCCCAAAGTTGGGTGCTGTCTCGTCGGTGTGTTAAAATTTAAACCCTGTTTCCTTCGAGACAAAAGGAGAGCGTGCCAGAGTTTTTAGGTTGTGTGTACATCTCCGTTTTCTTTGATGAAGAAAGTGCACAGCTTAGGGGTGTGATACAGTGTGACAGTTCAGTGTCTTGAGTGACGGCCATTTTTTTCCAGAGCGATGCTGTAAAAAGCACATCTTAATAGCGGAGCATGTTCGCCACGTGTGTAGTGGTCGTGTAATATTAGTCTTGTGTTGTATATGACGGAACACATGTGCCACACATGGGTGGCCTCTTTGAACGTCGCTATGACAAAAGCTCTTCTCTGTAAAATACCATGAGCCAAATATACTAACATCTGACAAATAAATATAGGAAATGCCGTTCATGTGATTTATGAGCTTACGGGAAGCCGTAGGAATATCGTCGTTGTTTCAAGATTCATAAGTTGGACACGCAACGTGGCCATGTGTGATATTAAAATATTCCCTTTTCTAATATGTCTTCAGATCGATTGTCAACTTCACATACCGTCTCCAGCTGGCGCGCGTTATTAAATGAAGGAACAAAACAGAACTGTTCTCAAAATGCCCCAACGCCACGACTGTACTTATGTCATGTTATTTATTTTTCCATTTCATAAAGGAAAAAGGAAGGGAAGAAATAACGGAACAAAATGTTTCTGTGTCTGCTTTACCTATAGGCCTATTTAATATAGATGTGACAGTCGTTTAGAGCTCAATGGTAACTATATATACCACCTGCGCTAACATGAAGAAGCATTTGTTTTTATTTGGCGTATTTGTCTCAATAAGAGTGGATTATTTGCCTAACCAGCATTAACCGACTGGTCTTTGTAAAGGGCACTTAGTGTCCTGTGTGAGATTTGTCTATTCAAGTTAAATTAGACACGAGTTTCGTCCACGTTGTGTTCCGGGTGCGATGAGTATGCGTATTTAGCAGGGGTTCAAGGTAGTGGAAATTACAGGTATTAATGTTGAGATATTCTGGGATACGACGCCGTGTAATTTGGTAATAACGTGTTTCCTCCCCTTCAGGTTCGACTGAGAAGACTGGAACAGTAAGTACCTCCGAAGTGTTGCTGTCTCGTTTACCTCACCACACCGCTTCTTGTTCTCGATTACCTTAATCATGGTCGAAAAAGAGCCAGATTTGTTCGTTAGAGTTTCAAAATAGGTTGTATCGACACAACGACGTCACCTTGAGCTCATGCTGACTGGGAATTTGCATTTTATGCTGAGTTATATTTTTCTGTTGTCTAATGAATGACTAACGAACACTTTTAGAAAACAGGAAGTTATAAATAATATGACAATGAAAGAAACGTCTACGAACCATTTTTTATGTACTTTCCTTTTATAAAGGAAATCGCTAAGCTTATGAGAGCAACAAACCCCCTCTCTCTGTCCCTAACCACCGACTTTTGAACCCACTGACCGATCTTTGCGAAATTTCGTTCTACATCTACTCACAGCTGTGAGAAACATGTGTCAAACAATGGAACGTGATTTGCAGTATAACCATATTAATTGCAGGGAACTGTAATACAGGTATAAAAGTGGTAACTAGCCACGTAACACTCTAAACGAGTCTGTGATGCTGCTGTTTGAATCGGTGATACTTATTTGGAAATATTTTAATTTTGATGAAAAAGTGTACGCACGAATGTGTGTATGAATGCCTGTATACAAAGTGGAGTTCTAATGAAAGAATCTACATCAGGATGAAATTCAGGTGTCTCTCAGGTCAAACACACTCGATCCGTTACGCAGGAATCCAGGTTGTTTAACACAGATGTTTCTGCTTTAGCATCAGAGTGAATTATATTGACAGACTGTTTATAGATCGTTTTTGTCATCACAACCAAACGCTGGCATCAGACTCCGAGCATTTTATAAGATGCCATATTATTCATCCCCTGGGTAGTAAGTGCAACACTGTTCTTTCTTTTTTGTTTATGATTCATTCGTGTTGCTAGCAGCAGCCTTATCCATTGATGGATAAATAGTAAATAATAAATTTGAAAGGGTGTGGGAGGACTCGGTCCCGAAGTTTGTCTAGGACTGAGGAGAAACACGAGAACCTCAGTTAGGGTAGCCGGTCTGTGGACGATGTGGGTCTGGAACATACAGGACAGGTACAAAGCCAGAGTGCCGTCCAACGTGGCTTTCGATAGTGTTATTTGGTTGTCGCTGTAGAATTGTGTAACCCGACCTTTAAGTAGGCCAGGAAAATGTATACAGAAATCTTCGTTTCTGGTTTCCCTTATGCTGCAACGGCTTCAGCAAGGTTGTCCGTGTGTTTAATTAACGTACAACCTCATGAAGATATATGGTGGAGCGGAAGTATAATTGCAGGGATAATTAACCTCGGAACTGGATGGTAGTGAATGGCTAGTTTCACGTCCCAGACGCTTTATTGCCGGGGGAAACGCTCCCCAGGGATAGTCCTTGACTGGGAGGCCGGGTGAGCACTAGAACCGGCCAAGAATACGTGAGGAAGAAAAAAATTTCTACACGTGCCCTGGATTAATCTCTGATTCTCGGACCGTCCACTGCTTAGACCTGTCATTATACTGACTAGCAGTGATAGTACGTAATGGCACCGTGATAATAACTGGCCTGTCCTGCCGCATTGTTACTGTTGTCTTTAGCAGAGTAGGGGAAAATACTGGTCTGTAGCGGGGAATTCCACAATGAGAGGATTTTGAACCTGCCACGCATGATCCCTACCGCTGCTGTGGTGGCATAACAACTCTTTATTACTCGCAGTTACTAGGAGCGTAAATAACAGCCCACTGCGAGTGTTGGCAAATAGTTGCTAGATTCTTCAGTGCTTTTAGTGGTGCGTGAAGGTAAATTTACCTTTGCACGCCGACTCCTACTTTCGGCATCCGAGCCTGTTTCCAGGTCTGTTGCGTTTACAGGAAGGCCTGCAACTAACCACATAATAAGCCTGTAATTTAGGGAAGTGAAACTTCCGCCAGCCAGGGCCCTGAAAACATCCTGCTTTCATCTCTTGGTTGATTGATTGATTGACTGGTTAATTTGGTATTGACTCATCTGTTGTTACTTAAGACTCAACACAGTAAATAATAAAGGGAAGTCTGCTTTAAAGAAGTAGCAATAACCGAGATGGAGCCCAGAAAACTGTCCAAGGTAGATGCGTGTCCGTGTTATCGGTTTTAGAATTAAAATTTTGGATTAACAGAGAATAAATGTATAGGTTATAGATTACACCCAACGTTTCGTGACATTCCGGTACTTGTTTCATGTGCGCTCAAAAGGAATCATACCGCGACAAAATTATGCAACTAACATTTTCTTTCCTTGTTCGTGTAAATAAAGATTCAAGACGTAATAACGGAAACCAAACCAAACTGTATTACAAGAAACACGGAGATTACATTGTGCCAATGCAGGTTTGATCAGAGAAAGCAGGAACAAAAGTCCACCACACTAAACACAATAAGTAAATCAGATGAAGAACCGTAACCTCAGATGCACTGAACCAAAAGGAATCAGTAACAAATAAAGTTTTTTGAAATAGACCTTACCTGAAGATGACCCAACGCGGAAACATGTAATTTAGGTCTATATGTAAATGTTTGTGATACAGTAACGGTTGTTCTACTAACTGAACAAACCCTAGCGCTTTCAACTGAAATTCATCACAAAGTACAACAAGATGCAAACATTGAAGATTCTTATAGAAACCCCAGAATTCAACTAGTGGAATGGGGAGTGCCGTCAGCCTTAGACTAATATGAGACTGGTCACTGCGTTCCTGGACGCACTTGTGCGCGATGTGAGGACGTAGTGTGCCCACTTGAACAGAATTCCGTAGCTGTGGCCTCGAGGACTCGGCCCCAGCCAAGTAGACACGCTGTTCCGCTTCATTGTACTTGCACTAATTAGTTTAGGAGGAAAATTTATGTAGCACTGAAGGGGGGAATACCCTGAGCCTTTCACTAACGAGATATTCAGGCAGAATTAATGATGTCTTCATTACCTGAAGATATTCCAGCTGAATCAAGACTTAAGCAAAAGTACGTGTTTAGTACTATGTAACGTTGTTAATGACTGTTAAACTTAGTTTGCTAGTGTGGACTGTATTTTCAAAAAAAAGTAACACGTTCTTGAAGTTCCAATCATGTTAATCACCTTACACTGCGCAGGAACCCAATCATGCCACATTTGAACCATGAGAAATGTGCCAGAGTAATTACGAGGAATCACATGAAGGCTGTAGTTGAGGCAACGCACAGAACTTCACATTCTAACAAAGATGCCTGCGACGATGAAAAATGTCCAAGTATATATTTTAGAATTCAGTCAATATTTTAGATGTGAGGATGATGGTAAATCAGATTATAAAGCTGCAATAGAGACACAGGTGACACAAGCAGTGTTAAGTTACCGCATTCTTTTGACTAAAATCTATTCCTCTGTGTGGAAGGGGGGGGGGATGAAGACCTGGAATAATAACTCCTAGCACGCGACAGTGATACTAAACGGCTAGAATGGTTCGGGGCTGGGGGTCTGTGGAGGTGCTTATTTGCTGCATTATTTAAGAGAGCCATACATAATTGTAGCGTGTGATAAATTCGAGCTTCTTGAATTATAACCTTTGCTGGCAGCATATCGTGTAGTTTTGTGGAACTGAAAATTAAGGAATAGTGGTGATGGTGCGTGTAATAATATTGGCGGGGTGCTGGCGGTGTAACTACTGTACCGTTATGATTATGATGTTTCTGTTGTGACGTGAACGTAAACATTGGAGTACAAAAGTTGGGAGACGTAAAATGTGCCAGGGTGCAGTCACTGATACTGAAAAATTCTCTTAGAACACATCTAAAGCGTTGTGTCCTTACCTGATGATGTTCGTATTAGTAAATAAAATAAAACACCTTGCACAATACATAGAGTGTATGCGTGCGGGTTAGTTTGAAACACGACACATTCTGAACATGCTTGTACCATCTTAAGTGGCCATCTTCGTGACGAAAAGTTTTGTTAACGGATGACATATGCATGAGTTGAAAAGAAAGTTCCCTCTAGGCTGCGCTGGTGTGGGGCCGCGCTGTAACTGAAATGCTCCCGCGCAAATCTAATTGTTGCCGTGCAGCTGCAATATTTCAATTTTCGTTGTAAATATTCCTATTATGCATGTTACAAAAAAACTTTAATGTGCCGCGCAGTCGTCAGGTTACGTAAAAATTTTCTGCTCAGAGCAGTAGTAGGTCCGCGCAGCTGTAAAAATAAATTAGAGGGAACGTTGGTTGAAAAGTGAAAATTATGGTCAGTAAGTTGAAGACAAAGAATAATACCGTGAGGTGTAAAACTAAAGTAAATTAGCGCGAATCCAGCATATTACAAAATGTTGATGTCATTTTATTACAGTTGTGTCCTGATACCATAAAAGCCAACACATCCAGTCCACATCTGAGTAGAGCTGGGGCGTTCTCTCCACTGTATTTTTCAATATTTTTCTCCAGTCTATCGGCAGTTTTGTTCACACGAATGTTGGTCGTGACAACAGCCTTCTTATTTTTTGCTAGCGACAAGCGCTTTGGTTCGGTTGGTACTGTTCGGAAGGCAATACGGCAGTAGGCGTAAAAGTGAAAGTTTTGAGCACCGTCACTCCATAGTCATGGTACTTCTTTCCGTGAACTGAAGTAACAACGTCATTGAGTCACTTATTAGCTGGGTTGAAAGTACAGTCGAACCCGGTTATAACGACATCGAAGGGGCCGAAACATTTTTGTCGTTATAACCGAGTGTCGATATAAGCGAGGTGTATGGTAAAAGTGAAGGAAGAATATTTGAAGACAAAATAGAGGCATGCAGGCATACTGCTGAAAAATTTTTACGCTATGGTCTATTTTAAATTTAAAGTACTACTAAAATTTAGAAAGAAAAATTAATCTATTATGCTTGTGAATTTCCATAGAGGCTTGCGCAGAAATGTACATTAAGTTAAATTACAAATTTAGGAACAAAAGACACTCTACTATAACTCTAAATTTGCGCATGTGGTAAGAAATGTTGACAAAGGTTTGCTGTTTACAACACATCTGTGTGTAAACCACGGTGAGCTGTAAATACAGGCCTTTGAGTGACCATAAACGCAAAAGTCTCAAAGCCGGAGAGCGCAGATAGGTCTCTCTTGCATTCAGCAAATGGACCGCCACTCTGCCTGTTCTAACCGATTTGCTTTCATGTTGCAAACGAGGGTGAGTAGTCATGTGATGGGACCGGAAGTCACATGATAAACAGCTGATAGATTGCAGTTGCACTGTGTGGAGAATGCCGCGCGATGAGTCGGGCTTCTTGGAAAATTATGTTAGCACCGATCACTGGCAATGTTATTATAACCGAGGTAGATGATCTTACGTATATCGTGATAAGTGAGGCAGAAAAACACGTGCCTTGTGTGGAATTAGAATGACGTATGTCCTAGGTGTCTTACCAACCGAGGTCGTTATAACAGGGTTCAACTGTAGTAAAATTTTCGTCGGTGCTGTTCAGTGATAGCACGGCAAATGTAACCTACTGTATATCCCCCATGTTTCAATTTTCCACTTTTCATTCGCTTTCTCTTGGTGGCTATATAGTATCCAAAATCTGCGCAGCTGAACGACTTCGTTATTGCGGACTCACAAATAATAAATATTATTTTCAAACAGTAGCGCTCTGACGACTCTCCTTGTACGAGGTTTCAGTGGCAGAATAAACAGCCACAATCCAGCATCTTGCGTTGTCTTTCGACACGTATTCATTGCCATCCTTTTTTGTGTTGGGTTTTATTTTGTTCTTCTCTATACCGGAAATATTAAGGGCTGTATCGGAAATGAGCTTTTAAAGAGGAGCAGAAGGAAACTGGTGCTATTCCCTGGTGACCTTTCGAGAGTTGTAGCTCATTAACACCAGAGGGTTCTGCTGCTGCAGAAGTAATAGAGTCATGTAGCCATCAGTTCTTCCTCTGTCAGACAAATGACGGTTGTGTAACATATCCGGAACAGAAGGTCTATTGGCAGATATTTTTTGTTCTTCATTCATACTTTTTACCCGCAGCTTTCTTGTCTCAGAAAAGGAATCCACGGCTTGTAATCATACAGAATTCCTGTAGGAGGCAGCACCTTTGATGTTTGTTCCTAGGAAGTGTATATTTTGGGGTTATATATTTTTTTCTTCCCTAGACACGTGTTTCACTGTTCCACACTGTAAACACCATTCTTTTTTAAAGTATGGTTTGGTAGCACAGGTATTGTTCGCCTTCCGGCAGGGTTCAGCTGATACCAGTCCACCTTACCGCGTGTTTCAGGCCAATCATTTCTCGCAGAACCAAGTTCCTACGTGCGCGATAGTCAGAAAATGAGGAACTAGCTTATATCAGCTGAAAATTTTGACAGTTCTCTTTTCTGGCTATCATTGCCACAGATAACTCCTCAGTGAACCTTCCGTATGTATACGCTATAGCCCTAGAGGTGTACCATTGAATGAATTCCTTATTGAATAATCACGCCGTGAATTTGAAAAATTCTGGAGTGACAGTCTGGTGAGCGTTGTCGGAAAAGAAGGACGCCGCATTGCCGACCGAAGAGTAGGGATCTCTTGAGTGCTTTGTAACTTACTGTAGTTTTGCCGAGTGTTCGCGCCTTGAATTTGAGAATTTTTAAGAGGTAACTTGATAGATTTTATCTACGAAAGTACGACGCTGCAATGTCGATAGAAGCATACGTACCTCTTGACTGCTTCCTAGAGAAATGAATTGCTGCCGTTTGGACAAAGCATTTAACCTGTCATACATGAGAATAAGCCAGACGTGTCTCGGTCACTTAATCACAAACCACGTCCGCTGTGCACTGGAAATTGAATTCGGTGTGACTCTGGAAACAAACTCAGGCTTGATTTGTTGGGGATTTTTGTAGGTGCTTTGCCTTAGAACTGTTTCTAGCTAACACTTTGCAAATCTGTATTCCGGTAACTTCGTATCAAGGAATTAGGTCTTCGGTCGTGCGGGGTAATGAACGGGACGGACCTAATTGACTGTCGATACCACGTAAACCAAAGGTACACGATTTTCATAAATGTACGTACGTTTATCACAAATGTATGTTGGTCTTCATGTAAAGTATCCGTTATTCTTGTCAGATTTTAATTAAACTTGAATTTTCTCGATAGATTTTGGAACAGACCTCAAATATTAAATTTCATGAGAATCCCTACATGAGGTCGAACAGCCTTAACGAAATTAATAGTCGCTTTCACAATAATGCGAACGCGCCTAAAAACTGGGCAAATGTCACGTAATAACGCGTTGCAGAGTGGGTAAGTGGAAAATAGTAACTGTCGTAGAAATATTGCGTGGAATATTTTGATGTTTTGAAGGGCAGCTGCATGGCAACGTTGCCTATGTTTTAGTCTTCGTTTGTAGCAGTAACGGATCGTGTCTATGGCAACTATTTGAGTTCCGTCTACGCTTTTTGCTTTGGCTGTATCTGTGTTGATCCCTTCTTTCCATTTTGGATAGGCACACAGCCCTGCACTTTACGCCAATCCAGCTGGCGAAGAACTGTAGGGTAGGTGCCTAGAAGGAAACAGAATACAAATTATTGATTGTTAGTGCGAATATTGTAACTAATATTTATGTTCTTTCAGTGTGGTCTGTAGTCTAAAATTTCGTGTTTCAGCTTTTGTCAAGCTTTGTCAATGTCGCTTGTCACCATGATAAAAGCGTTTTAGCTTCGCGAAACGCAACAGAAGGAAAGCGGTGAAGCATGAACATACATCTGTGGGTCCACATATTGTAGACCGTACCGTATGTTGCTAATTAGTTACTGCTTAAAGAAGTTGAAGACAAAGAAACTTGTGTTTACGTCGGTGTTGCAATGAACCGCGGGACAGAGCCAGCGTGTGTGGAAAGGGTTCGAGCTGTCTGCTGGGGCTGAGAATTAGTTGCGACGTGCCAATCCACTACTACTACTACTACTACTACTACTACTTTCTCCCCTTTTCTCTATCAGCCTCTCTCTGTCCTGTGGCCGAAGAAAATTTCAGGCACAATGCAAAAAGAAAACACATCAGCCTGGCCTGAGATAACAACACCGTGCATATTGGAACGATTCTGCAAAGGCTGCTGCCTGCGGTCACTTGGACTGCCTCAAGGTGAAGCAGTAAGTTCCTCCTAAAAATTTGTACTTGTGTACCAAAGAAGACAGCGTGATCTCCCAAAACATGGGAAGTCTAAGTCATCACCTCTGTGAGAACCTCTCTAATCTTGCTTTGAGTAATTGTATTCACACATATAACCATAAGTAGCAACGCACGCGTGTATGTGTACATACATACATACGCATATATAATTCCATAATTTCGTAGGTTAGATTCCTTGGTGAGAGGCCAGTAGCTTCTCTGCTAGTCAAGTCATGCTCCCATATATGCCTAGGGGTTTGGTGTGTCCTGTTCTCCTTCACAAATGCCACATGACCCGCCAATCTTATATCGGGAGTTGTACTAGAAGGTGCACAAAATGAACACGATTTGGAGGCCTCGAGTTGTCTGTCATACACTATTTTATCCCTTATGCTATTCAGTGCTCTATTTTGAATGAAGTTTTGCGCGTGTGAATATTGTGTGATTGTCCAGACGAGTTTATTTTTTGTATATATTGGTCTATTATTTGAAACTAAAAAGAACCACATCAGTTTAAAGAACAGAAAAACAAAGTTTATGGAAACCCCGGGCACATAACGTGCAATGAAAATGAGACTTTCTTCGTACTGATCGTGTAAATGCATGGTTTTTCAAAGGTAAGCCTACCGCTACTGATACACCAACCACTGTTTACTGATAGGCGGCCTTGGAGCATAGAAAAGGATAAAAATTTTAAAAACGTAAGTCACACATATTTGCTAATTCTCAGCATTGCTGGCAGCATTATAAAACTGTTCCCCACTGTAATTTAGCCTTTCCAATTATAGCTTTGTAATTTAGATGCAAAAGTGTTGGTGGTGCTTGGAGATAGTTACATTTCATTCTGTGGTATGTCAGCGAAAAAGTTGAGAGCCCCTCACGTAATGCATTTTTTCGTTTATTCTAGAAATTCGTACAAAATTGTTGTAGGCATGTCATAAACACAGATTTTCAGAAAATAAATCAGATATGGAGGACAGGACAGTACACCAAAGGAATATTGTCTTTGGAACGTGACGCCATACATATCGGCCGATACGTACGTATCAACCAAACTACACGGCAGCACATTAAAGAAAGTGTGATTATAGCTGTGGGAGTCATTTTTAAAAAATAGAACTCGTATTTAAACACAAACAGAGATAGCTATACGTGAGAGTGGATATTTTTTATGAAGCTTTTACATACAGAATTTACAGCCTTGTTGTGTAGAACAGTAAACGGAAACACGGAAAGTGAAGGAACATACAGAATAGGTGTTTATATGGCGATGGCAATTTGCATACTTTTGTGTGGAAGTTAGATGGTTTGAGAGCGACAAAGCCGAAGTCAGCGTTTTTAGCGTGTTTCAAGAAATGTATCGGATTACACAGTTCAGAACGAAGATAGCGTTCGTCTGGAAGGAAAAGCCACCAGTTACGTTTAAGAAAAATGGATTTTGTAATTTACAGTAAATTACTTTCGCATATTGTAACGGACACACCGGCGGAGAATATTATGCCCTTGATTTTAGTAGTTAATAAATCAGTTCATTGTTAAGAATACAGTGAGGTGGGTGATAGAACCCAGTTTTGCTACAAAGTCGGTTAATGAGATGTTTCGGAAGCAAGGAGGAATAAGTATTTTGCAAATGAAAGAAGAGATATCGCCGATCCCAGTGGCCGTGCGGTCTAAGTTGTAGGTCTACGGCCGAGCGCTTGCTGGGATCGTGGGTTTGGATCCTGCCGGGGGCATGGATGTTTGTCTCTTGTGAGTGTTTGTGTTGTCAGGTAAAGGTCTCCGCGACGGGCCGATCGCTCGTCCAGAGGAGTCCTACCGACTATGGCGTGTGCCTGAGTGTGATTAAGTGAAAATAAACATCCTCACGCTATGAGTAGGTAGAAGAGGGAAGGACTACGAAACGAAAGAAGAGATATCTAGACAGACGCGTGGCGACTTGCCTCAACAGAGTGAGCAAGAGACTAGTAATATTTTTCTCTACCTGTTGAGTTGAATTAAAGGTTTGTAAAGTACGAATTCTGCTCGAAGGATGAATTACTTGACACGGCTGGACAGAATGACAATCAAATAGGCGTGAAGAATGTGTTCGGGGTGGTTTCCAAATTCGGGATTCTGTCGTGGTGATGAACATTCGGATTGAATAAGAAAACTGTTTTTCAGGAAACACCGAGTTGCAAGCCGTGTAATTTAGTCATGTACGTGTCTAGCT
Organism: Coptotermes formosanus; assembly: GCA_013340265.1. Classification (NCBI taxonomy): domain Eukaryota; kingdom Metazoa; phylum Arthropoda; class Insecta; order Blattodea; family Rhinotermitidae; genus Coptotermes; species Coptotermes formosanus. The sequence continues at coordinate 347,071 of BLKM01009890.1, read as the reverse complement.
GAGGAGCCTGTTCTTGTCGGAATGACTGTGCGTTAGCAGGCACTCGGTTTCCGACGTCTCAAAGGCGCAATGTTTTTTTCGATTCGTCGGGAACCTGTTACCCACTGGCGTGGCGTCATGTCGCACAGGAGCGGAGCCCTCCTCAGCACAGCTTTGAAAAGCTCACTACTCGCCTGCTGCGTCAGTTACCTGGTAAGGCACACTGAACGAGGCGAGTTGCCTTGCCCACGTTATAATCAGCTGTTAGCTGGCTAATAGTATGAACACAACGCTGTGCTTTCGATATTGACAAAAATGGGCGTGGCTCACAAGTTGGGGAACTAAACCCAGGAACTGTGTTGCATTGCCATGGCGGCAAGCCTTTATCTGGAGTGACATTTCCTGGTCGAAATGACTGCATAGCGTGACAAGTGAAGTGATAATAAATCACAAGCAGTCAGGGATAAATCTCTGGCCTTACACACAGCCAGCCAAACGCCAGTACTTAGACTTGTCCGAACACCTTTGTCTAAAATGCAGCCTGGCACAGTGTAATTTGCATCTAACACTTCGCCTTTTTTTGTTTTAGCGTCGACCGCAACTATAGTTATTACATGGGAATTGTGAATTCTGTGTTTGAATTGGAAGGCATCAGATGGCCTGTGCCGTCAGATCATTTGTTAAAGATGCGGGAATAGAAGCCCGACAAGTCTGTGCTTTTACCGTTTTGTGTCACCGCGTTAAGCCTTCAGCTTCGTACTGTTTTTGTTGTAGGCCCAAAAAATAGCGACTCTTCGGACCGAAACAGTTTATCCTTTCCTTTGGCAGATAAATCACAATGTGCAGTGACACAACATGGTTCCGGAAACTTCTCTCCGATAGTGATTATTGGCACTATTTTTATTAATTTATCTTAATCATTTAATTGCCAATAATTAATTGTTTTTATTTATTAGGGAGCATGCCTTCGTAACTTGTACTTCTCGTTAAATATTTTTAGGGCCATCAAATCAAGGAGGATGAGATAGTGTCAATAATATATCGACAACTACAGAAAAAAAAGGAGCCCAGTTTTTTAAATTGTGGCATTACCTTCTTTGCTTGGAGGAATTTGTATTGTATGTGACCGGAAATGATACCCCACCCCCATAATATTTAACATCTCGCTCACGCAAAGGACACAGCTTGTGACTGCACATGCAGTAATGGAATTGTAATTTGCTGAAGACCTAAAACTCCAGTAATTTTGATTTCTACAAGAAGAATGGGAAATAACACAAACTGTTAAGTTGGGAAAAAGCCAAAGGGAAGAAGAGCAAGAGCTGACAAGGAGTGAGGTGGGAAAAGTTTTTATGAAAATGAGGAGAGAACGTGGAGAAACGGAGGGTGAACTATGTAAGAGCAGCGGAACACCGCCTGGTGCAGGCCGATGGTTCTTAGCCTGACGGTGCATAATTGACGTCTCTTACTGCCACACCAGTAAGTAACATTTCTGTGGACTTTGAATCCTACAGCGAGAATAAAACATTCCCACAGACAAGTGTATCTCACACAAAGCAAGATAAGATTGATTAGTCACTCCGCATAAACATTATTTGAAAAATGGCTCGTTTGTGAACTGAAGTTTATGGACCCTTTCTTAATCTAATGTGATAAATTTCCAGTAGCACAGTTTCTTGCACATTGGTCTTTATACTACCTTGGCTGAGTATGTAGAGCCTAGCTTCATGGTCCTGTCGTCTAAAGGGTCATGTTGTTCTTTAAGCACAGCGAACTTGATATGTTTACACGAAATGCAAACATTCACGAGAATTTCTTTAAAAAGAGTGTATTTATAAAGACAACGACGCCTGTTCTTATATTTGATTCAGGAGACCACTTTGGATATTTGATTAGAAAACTGTAGTTTTAAGATTTGCATAATAATTACGATCCCTATTTTCTACCGTTTATTCTGATACACGTACATCCATTGACACCGTGTTTATATTATTGTATTCATGTTTCGGAAGCGTGTCTATGTCTTTCTGATATTTCTGACCCCCATACAAAGGCTCTAATTCAGTGCATCCCTACCCGAAGTTAGTTCGAGAACACCTTAGCCACCGTGCGCGGTTATTTCAACGTTAGAATATTTACAAATAAGAAACACCCATGTAGTATAAAAACCTTTATCGAGTCAATGTAAAGACTTATTAAAATTACGGTAAACGTAAAGGAGACAGCATTGTCTACTGATCGAACATGCACAGCTCGCAGACGTGTGAGTTACAAGTCACGAATGCCCGCTTGAGAAACGCTTTTATGGCCCATCTTGTGTGACAAAGAAGTAGAGGTGATTAAGTGTTCGCGGATGTCGCGATATAGTAACGAGAGCCACGAGAGAAATCAGTTCAGTTACGAGTGCGGGCTGTGGTTGCGATGGCGGTGAGAATTTAAACTGCCGTCTTGTGGGTTGTGGTACCGTGCAGGCTCGCAGTTGGTTACCGGCGTTTTAGACGAACATGAGGATATGGACAGCCTGATGTTCCGGAACGATAGCATCCTGTGACAAGGCTACACATCGTACAACCCCGAAGACCGCAATATCATTTAAGGGATTTCTTAACAATTGTACATCTCAACAATTGTACAAACTGTGACCATAGTATATCCCGTTTTTTAAAATCTCCAAATCACGGAGCAGTAACACAGACGAACAGGGGTACCAAGATTACTAAGTAAGTGATACACCAATGCCGCTAAAAGGTAAATATGTCCCCTCCACGCTAAGAAGGTATGTAGAGGGAGCAGAGGTAGAGCTCCAGTCATTCGTAATCTCGGCAGTTGATGGAGATTGTTGGCCATCTTCATACCCCAACCGCTTTACTCCAGCAAAAGAATCCCATACCAATCGAGCAGGAGGCTGGGTGGACCCCAGAGCCTGCCTAGACCTTTTTTTGGAGAAGAGAAAAATTTCTTGCCCTTGCCGGGATTCGAATCCAGCATCGTCCAGCTCGTAGCATAGACACAGCAGTGAGTACGCTATTCCGGCTTGCACGTATGATGATATTGATGGGTGTGATGATGGTGATTCTGTTATGTCACACCATACATTAGCCCGTGTTACATATTCAAAATGACTTCGGCATGAAGCGGAACGTATCTTAACTTCTGCTTTTTTGTTGTTATTTTGTAGGTTCGCACTTCATATTTCATGGAATTATTTCTGAACTACTATGCGTAGCGCGATATTAAAATTATCATTGTCCTATTTACCTCTACAGCTTGTTTTCCTTAAGCGGTTTGCTCTGCGACATATTTGTAATAAGATGCGTTTTAACCCGTCGTCTTATGTCTGTCATCAGGACGTACGCGGGTCTTTATAGCCAGGACAGACCCTGGTCTTTGGTTTACCGCAAGGACGTACGATGGTCTTTGGTTTATCGTCAGGACGTAAGGCAGGTCTTTGCTTTATCGTCAGGACGTACGCTGATATTTGGTTTATACGCGCCCTCGGCTGAATTTTGTTGCGAACTGAGATTCGACATGAACGGATGTTTGCGAACTTCAGTGTACAGGAGCGCGGTGCATTGTTGCTGGAGTTTGGCGTGTTACTGTTTTGTATGAATACATGTTCTTTAGTTTATTTAACATCGCTTAGTAACTACGTGAATGATTAGAGCCCGGCAGGTTACTGTGATCGATGAACTGAGGAGGGTTTTGACGAAACAGGACCTATTTTGCATATTATATCTGTATTTATTTGGATATATATGCAGGAAAACAATTGATACTTCAATATCTCATATGTCCGGTGTGATCGCCTTCGGAATTCGAACACGAAAGCTCCAAATGCGCAGTCTCAGGACAAAACAGCAATTTTTGGTGTAACAGATGATTTGATTCCGGCAAATTGCGTGCTACCTGAATCAAGTTCAGATCCTTGGTTTTATTTTAATGGAAGTGAATATTGTGTGTTAAAACAGGCACAAGTTATATCGAGAATCTGTGGACGGCAAAGTGATTTTATTTAACGACACCATCAGTTGCTGCTGTTAGATAGTGTTGATGTTACCTGAATGAAGTATAAATGTGATACATTGATGGAATGAGACTGACGGGGGGAAAACCCGAGAATATAGAATATAGAATTTATAATGGATTCGAGCCCTTAAAGACCCGTCGCATGTAGGTCTTTCTGTTAACAGGCCCATTGTGCCCCCTTAGTTTCTAACCTTTTGTCTGAAGGAAAGTTCCTCATCCAAGTCCTGCAGCTTTCCTAAAGGCCAGGGTTGATCTTGGATGAGTTTTCCTATTAACTTGAGTCCACCGTACCTGAGTCCAGAGAGAAACATCACACTAAAGCATCACACTCGTGCAATATATGGGAAGGTTACTCATATTCTTTTCTGACTTCTACATGTGAGGTAATCACAAAGTCCAACACACAAAGATGCTTTGTTACAGTGTTGTGGCCAAACACAAGGCCACAAATCCTGTACATTATACATAACAGAAGAATATATCAAGTACAGGTTCCCGTCCAATAAACGTATTGGGCGAGCCCTCCCGTGCTAAGTGTCTTAAAGGTTCGCCGTATGGAGTACCTATAAAAAGAAATACTTCGTTCCCAGAGTCTTCTATTACATGTCTCGGAGTCCTCAATATAGGAGCCTTCTCCCCAAGGTCTCCTCACTGAGCCTCTATAGAGAGAGAGATGCTCCATTTCCGAAGACTTCCGTTACATGTCTGTTGGAGTCCCCAGTAAAGGAGACCCTCCTCCAGGTTCCCCTGACGGGGCCCCTATGGATAGAGATGCCCGTTTGGAGAGCCTCTTTTGCATATCTTCCAGAGTCCCCAGTACAGGAACTCCCCTACTCCAGGTTCCCCTCGCAGAGCTCCCATACAGCGAGTGTCACTTTCCCGAGACTTGGGCCCAGATGTGCTGCGTCCCTGTGGAGTGGGAGTTGCCATGAAATGGCGGTCACGTGTCAAGGGGCCCCTGGTGAGGTTGGCCGCCGGCCGAGTCCCCAACGAGAATCTCTGCCAGCTGAGTCTTACTAGCTCGTTTCTTGGCGGCGCGGCTGCAATTCTTTATTCTGCTCCGGCAATCTACGATGCCAACGGTCTCTGTCAGCACTTCAAGATTCCCGCAACTACCAGTACCCGAGAGCAACTGTTCCTCCTACCAGGCGGGCGTCTCATCTGTCCCAGGTGAGCGTGGATTGTGCCCTGTTGCCTCTTGCGGAGACCCCCAGTATGGGCGTACGCTGTGTCTGGAGCCCACACTAGATTTCGTATTGGAGTTCCCATTTAACCTTTTAGAGCCTAGCGGTAACTATACATACGACCAGGTTACGTGGTGCCCACATTGCGTTTATGTGTTCTGTACGGATCTCAGAACAAACAGCAACTTGTGCCTTATAAAACATTAAGAGACTGGTTTTTATAACTGAAGTGGAGAGTGTTTACAGCGCGGTACGCACAGAGTCCTTATATAAAACAGATATGCTTCGTCTTTAAAGGGTTAAGGAGCACTCCTCAGATTCTGGACTAATTTAAGCTTATCCATCTTGTTGCCACGAGCGAGGAATAAATTCGGTCGGGCAAGCAGAGCCCCCATGCTTGGTAAGGCTTCGTTGCAACTGGGAGGTTGTCTCGTGTCCCACAGGGCGTTATTCACGACAGACTGTCCCACTGCCGTTCATCACGTAGGCACGGTGTTCACGCCGTAGAATTGGGGATTGTTTTTCAAAGTTCACCCCTTTAGATCCGCTGTGTTCTGCACAAGCAGGGTCACCTCCTGTACGGTGTGGCACTTCTCCACGCACAGTCTTGGGTGGGGAGAGGCTATGTATACGCATTACCACCCCTGGAGAACAAACGACAGTACCCGAACCAAGTCGGAGCCGTCATCCGCCGGCGATGACCCGGACCAAGCCTCGGACTGATCTAAGCAGTGTCCGGCCCAGGCCGACGCCATCGCCCCGCGGCAATGATCCGACCGAGACACGGACCCAGGTGAGGTCCCCTCGACACGTAGTACCCCAGAGAACATGTCCCAATACCACATTGTGCAACACAAATTTAATGGCAGTGGATGATTGTGCTGCCATCTTGTATGACAAAGCTCTTAAAAACACGCAAAAACGATAGATATTGCTCGCTCGACGCACCGGTTTGTTGAGTGTGCCACGTGTTGAAAACCGCAGGCAGCAGAGTCACATATTTCTCTGCCTTAAATGACGCGGCTTGCCACTACAGTGACAACATTGTTTGAAAGAGGACATGCACAAAATGGACACTGCGATGCCAGATCGTAATTTACCCAAAGTCCCCCGGCCCAAACAAACGAATCAATCCATCTCCGCCCCTCCAGCTGGGCGATTTATCTGCAAGCTGTATTTGGTTAGAGGATTACTGCGCATACAGAGGCTGGAAGGGACGGTAAATTCAATCCAGTTGGGTTTTTAATCCACCCTTTTCCCTGTTCACCCCCTCAGCTTTTTAAAGCTAAGCCTGCACATCAAAGCTCGCTACTGGTACCGAAATTCTGCTACTAGGCAAAGCAGGCGTAATTATGGCATTCTACGTGGTGTGGCTATAAAATAACCGGACTGATGTTAGAACATTTTTTATTCAAAAAATTACACAATAGAAATGTCGCCCTCAATGTACTCCGCCCCCCCCCCCCCCCGACCCTTACACCGCTCCATGCGCGTTTTCCACTGTTGGAGGCAATGTTGCAGGTCATGTTCTGAACGCTTATTCATGAGCTCGGTCGCTTTTGCCTTCACTGCATCTACGGACTCGAACCTGTTTCCTTTTAACGCAGACTTGGTCTCTGGAAATAAAAAAAAGTCAGATGGGGCTAGGTGAGGTGAGTACGGTGGATGTTCCAACACGGTGGTCTTGTGCTTCGTCGAAAACGTTTTCACAGACAGACAGACAAACAGACAGACGGCGTTGCGTGCCGGCGCGCTGTCTTGTTGAAGAACCCCTGAGCCGTTCTTCCACATTTCAGGTCTTCTTCTTCTCACCCGTTCACGAAGGTTTGTCAAAACCTCCTTGTAGTAGACTTGGTTAACGGTCTGACCTGCAGGCACCCAGTGCACGTGAACAATCCCTCGGATGTCGAAAAAACGATCATCATTGCTTAAAATTTGTCTTTGCTCTGCCGTGCTTTCTCTGCTTTGGTGAACTGGGGCTCTTCCAGTGCATGGATTGGCGCTTGCTATCTGGGTCGTATTGAAAAAACCATGATTCGTCACAAGTTATTACTTTCTCTAAAAAGTTTGTGTCGTTTTCAATGTTTTCAAGAATGTCAGCACAAATGTTCCTTCGAACTTCCTTTTGTTCAGGAGTTAGGAGTCTCGGCACCGTCTTCGAACACACTTTTTTCATGTTGAAGCTGTTATGTAAAATCTGTCGAACAGTTTCCTTGTCGATATTAACTAACTCTGCAACTGCTCGAATGCTCAGGCGACGATTTTTTCGAACAATTTCACCGACTTTTTCGATGTTAGCGTCTGTTTTTGATGTGCTGGGACGACCGGGGCGCTGATCGTCTCCGATCTCTTTCGTTCCCTCGTTAAACCTTTTAAACCACTCGAAAACTTGAGTACGAGATAGACACTCATCACCATAAACTTTCTTCAACAAATCATACGTTTCTGTAGCGGATTTTCCAAGTTTCACACAAAATTACACATTGACGCGTTGCTCCACTTTTACACTTAACATGATTCTGACGAAGGACAAGAATACGACCCACTTCAAGCAAAGACTACTGCCAAACTGTCTGCCTCACGACCTTTAAATTGTAACCGTGAATGGAGAAGAGAGCACAAGCCAATACCACACACCGCTCGCTGTTGCCGAGATTACAGGGAAGGGGAAAAAACTAAATCCTGTTATTTTATAGCCACACCACGTATAATTAAGACTTCTTTTGTTAAAATGCTTGGCGATAGATAGCTCCAGAGCATTACAGAGGACAGTGGGGACTTGTGTACATTCGTTTATAACTGCAAGTACTCCCAATAATCAAAGTTACGCTGTCTGCTGGTGGCGTTGAGTACGGCGATGTTTGGCTCAGGTGTGAACAAAACTAGAACTCTTGCATGGAAACACGCTTCAGTAAGAATCGCCGTAACAAAGATTGGCATAAGACAGAATGTTTGTATGAATACTGGACCAGACAGTTGCGACTGTCGTCGGCCTCCATAGCCATTTTAATCCAGTGCACAACCTAAATTTCTCATCCATGTTAACAATAGCCTGCAAATAAAGAAGGCTGTGTGCTGTATGCTATAAAATGTGTAGCTGCAGAACGATTATAATTTAACTGGGCTACATTAAGATATCCGCAAGTAGCATTATAGAATGCATGTTTGAAATAAGAAGCCTCGATCACTTAATAATGCCACAGAAATAAAATACAGATTTTCGAAATATTTGTTAAAGTATTTTTTTAGAAGACTTTTGTTTCAGTAATAGTTCACACAGTGCGTTTCGGACTAACCTGTTTGCGTACTAAGTTAGAATAACAATAGATCCGGCCGTTCTATTGGCGGATTTTCTATATTCCGATGTTCTAGTTGCTTTATTGTTAGCGGGTTTTCCAACCACAGGGTTGTTTATATTCTGTTTTTCCATATGTATGCTATATGCCCCTGCAATCACCTCCCTCCTGCCCAAGGAAGGTTGTGTAGGTTGTCTTGCAGTTGTGTTAGTTCAGGCATCACAGTCGCCACCAGCCCTTACTTGTCGATATCATCGTTGTTTGATACTCCCCCTTTGCCAAGGCGTTTTTCCGTGAAGGTGTTTGGGGACGCAGACGTCAAGATTCGCAGACTGTAGCTGGATGTTAGTGGTACGTGCGTAATCCTTGCGAAGTCCACGTTGCAGCGTGTAGAAGATATTTTGGTATTACAAGGCTTTAGTATGTTCCATTCTGTTTTCCATGAGGGAAATTGTTGTTAATACGGGTACGATCTTCGGCAGTTGCGCAACCTGCCTGTACGAAAGTCAAGTATAGTGGAATTTGCTGGTTATAAGGAATTTCAAAATTTTTATTCTGTTTGATGGCGCAGAGCAGTGAAACTGTTTAACCTTATAACGCCTATTGGCTGCTGTTATGTTCCCCTGGATGTAATGGCTAAAGCAGTCTGCAGTTTTTCCAAGCACTGTGTTTGCGTGTTCCTTACGTTTCTTAGAACAAGCAGCTACACAGTAGTAACTGGTTGATTGTCATAACGGGGACACAGTTTCTTTTTTGTGTGTGAGGTAGGAACAGAATATCAAAACGTTCCTTAGTTTGCGTTGAGGCCTCTTAAGATTTAAAATGCTGCTACATTAATACAATGTCGCGTTGTGTTATGTGTCGTGGTTGGAAATAATTTTGAGACATTTTTCTTGGTAACCTGTACCTTGAAGATGGAAGAGACTTTACACTTCTCCGAAACGTGAGTAATTAGTTACCAGTCAGTACGGCGCAACGTCCCAGATGACTTGAACTTTTGTGTTTGTGTGAGTAATGTAAAGTACCGTGGTTTGGTATCCCGTAAGACATACTGCTTTAACCCTTTAAAGACGAAGCGTATCTGTTTTATATAAGGACTCAGTGCGTACCGCGCTGTAAACACTCTCCACTTCGGTTATAAAAACCAGTCTCTTAGTGTTTTATAAGGCAAAAGTTGCTGTTTGTTCTGAGATCCGTACAAAACACATAAAAGCAATGTGGGCACCACGTAGAATTTTTTAATGTTCAACCTGGTCGTATGTAAAGTTACCGCTAGGCTTTAAAAGGTTAAGGTACCACGTGGCACCACGCAGTTTTATCGTTTGGTTACATATCAGAAATAATATTAAGTACGATAACTGAACAAACAGCATAGAACAGCCTCTCTATTTTAGCGTTAATAGCAAAACGGTTTTGCCTATCATGTGTTACTCCCTGTATTTCAGATTTCCGTCTCTACACGTCTGTTGTAGGAAAAAATAATTTTACAAGCATGAAAGCACCTATGTTGCTTTAAATAATATGCCGTCGTATGTAATTTCTTAATTAAATAAATATCTTTAATTATGGCTTGCGTTTATAAACATATTGGGAAACAAAGACAAAAATGACACGTTTTGCTCCACTATTATGCTGGGCATCAGGTGTGGAGGAATTATGTGATATGTTTGCTCCCCATTAGAAGCATGGCCACGGCTTAATATTTCAGTTCCCAAAAGTTTTCTTACCAGGCCAGTTGTAACACCGACACGAACGGAGAAGCCGAGTTTCTGTAAGTGTTAACTAAAGAACAGCTGAACAGATATTCGGCGGATTTAATATCAGTACTTCGCAACCACATGGCGGTCAGAGCTTATAATGCGCCTACGTATAGAAACTTCTTCCATTTAGAGCAGAGAGTTATTGATGTGACTGCTTTAACTTTCAACTGGTGTCTGTCGAGTGGCGCTATATCTTTCTTTCGCAGTATTCATTCGAGTTCCTGTGAAAGAGGCAAACTTCCACAAGGACCGTCCTGTAGTTTGATTCTGCGCAGTGGCGTACACTGCCTGAAAGAAAACATTTTCCACTCGATGATTCTTGATAAGATAGATTGTTGTTTGCCGGTTAGTTACGTCCGCTCGTTTTATGAAAACACAAAGGTTCATTACAGTGTTCACTTGAGCCAGCCACCGATTGTGTTGTTAATCAGACGCATCCAGCGCACCTCACCACGCACTGTTTAAAGATGTAAGCTGCGATTCTGTTCGTTTGTAAGCCTAAAGGTACGCGCACACTGGAGCGCGTCGGACGAGTCGGAATATTTTTACTGATTAAGCACAGTGCATGGTATTTCCGCGGACGGGCTGCGGGGATTCGTTTGACTGCAGGCCGCTGATAAGCAAGCAACATGAGCAGTTCTGAAGAAAAAGAAATCGTTACTATGTCCTTGTTAAGGGAGGAAGAACAAAAGAAGAAAGGAAATTGTTACCAATCCCCACGCTCTGGCTGACTTAAAACTGCTGCCGTCCACTACACTCGGGGATGGTTAGTCCAGGTTAGCTCAGTGAATACGGTGTCTGTTCTCTGGGTAATTTACGTAGCAAGTCCCTGCAGCTTCCGCTATGCAACTGCGACGATAATTTATATGTAACACATTAATACATTAATCCATTAACTAAGTAACTAACTAACCAACCAACCCCATGGAGCAGAGTCCTTCTTGAGAAGCTAATAGGTCCTCAGCTATTCAAGAAATTCCCCGCATTTTATGGAACCCGAAGGTTCATTACCTCATTTACAAGAGACCGCCACCTGTCCCTACCCTGAGCCAGCTCAGTCCAGTCCATGCCCCATCCCACTTCTTTACGATCCATTTTAATATTATCCTCCCATCTACGCCTGGGTCTCCCGAGTGGTCTCCTACCCTCAAGTCTCCCTAAAACAGTTCCACTCTTATGGTTGCGCAATAAGAATGTTAGCAGCAACTAAAAAGTGACCACGACGCTTGGAATAACAGAGCTAGTTAACTTCTTCAAGAATATTTATGGTCAAAAAAGAAGAATCGGGCGTCCTATGAAGACACATTAACTAACTTTTTTATAAGCATGGCGCAAACTGTGAAGACTTTTCCTTTACGGGATCTGATCGAAATTAAAGGAAAATTATTCCAAAATCTGAATTCTATAGAAATGAGAATTGCCTTGATGAATTCCAGTTCTTCGGAAATTACTAATAACAGCTGACTATCACGCTCAAGAATCTGGCGACTGCCACACTATTATTCGCAATCTACTCCGTAGTGAAGTAGCAGCGTATACAGAAATTAAAATTAATATTTAATTCAGATTTACCTTTTTAATTATCAATTCGTATTTTTAATAACTTTATTACAAATAAATACATTACCATAAGCAAAGTGCCAGTCTTTCCTTTGGTCCTACTGCCGCTCTAAAAGATGTATTTTCCCTTGACAAATTAGGTCCCAACATGTTCAGGAGAGTCACATACTCTCCATAAATCATCCGAAAATGCTCGAAAAATTTTGCCTCATCTTCTAGTAAGTCCGGATATAGGGAATGAAATTCGCCACGAATAATTCTTTTCTTGCATATATTATGCACCCAGAATCTTCGTCGCTTTCTTTTCTTCGTTTGTTCTTCCCCACTTAAAAAGGACATAATAACTATTTCTTATTCTTCGGAACTGCTCATGTTGTTTGCAAATCAGCGGCCAACAGTGAAATGAACTCTATCAGCCCGTAGGCCGAAATACGATACAGCGTGCCATGCATTACGATAACGATATCTTGACCGCTAAGTCAGACGGACGCGCCGGCCGGGGTGAAAAATATTCCCCTCCGAGACGGAATTTCCACTGTCCGTTGCGTCCGGTGCGGATCAGTGTGCGATATCCCACAGCTAATACCGGGAATAATATTTTATCTCCGTCCGTTGCGTCCGCTGCGCTCCAGTGTGCACGTACCTTAACGATACACATATGGTATGGCGTCTATCTTGCAGCCTTGTTGCTGAAATATTGTATGAATTTTTACCCATACAGCTTCTTGTTATTTTTTCCCTACCAGTTCGATGTACTCTTTTAGCGTCCTTTTTCTTTCCTTCTTTCTTTCTTTCCTTCCTTCCTTCCTTCCTTCCTTGCATTCTGATTATTCGGTGCTGGCAACCGGTAAATAACATATGTAGACTGTCTTCCAGAACGTATTGCTGTGTAGGCTGGTACTGTACATAAGACCCGAGGCTCCTGAAAACAAGTCGTTGCGTGCTTTAGAGTAGGGATCACATAAACAAATATAGAAATACAGACCGCAAATCGGAACAGCCTCCAAGGCACCTGTAACTGGATCCATAGAATTCCTTTGACCAAACATTTTGATGCAAGGCTTCTGTTTCAATTGGCGTTGTAGCGAACAGCAGCGAACGCGATTTACCCAGGTTATGGTTTCTTGACGGCTGTTGTTGTGCTGATGGAAGCCATTTATGTCGTTTACATTGTAACTGTCACAGCTTTTTGACGGCAACGAATGTGTGCCTGTACGGTGCAGTGATATATTCTTCATTAGAGACAAGACGCCGTACAAGATTCCAACCTGACACATCCAGCAGATGTGTGAACACAGAGCCGTCTTGGTGCAACTTGCAGTACATAATATGGATCGCTGCAGGTGTTATTCCGAACTGCAGCTGTGTGATACTGACACGTGACTCTGACCTGACCACGCTGTCAGCACTCATCACTCAAAGACCCACCCTCTCATAGTTTATAAGACAGTCGATTTTTACGACGCGTTAACTGGCCACCCTGCGCCCCGAGTCTAATTACACACTACAGTTTGATGATCCATTAAAAGCAGAATAAAATAACATTAGCAGACTTACTGACTGGGTTGCATCTACGTGCAGGATTAAAACTTGCCGTACTCTGTCCCCCATAGAGCCTTTTTCGAAATTCGATTTCTGTTTACGTTGCTTGCCGAATGTAGTACATAACCTAGACTGTAGGAAAACTATCCAAAATGTTTCGACCTATCGACCATCTTCGGGGGTACCATATAATACAGTAAGAAAGATCGGCCATTCGAGACTATTAATACCTTGCCGACAATAAGAAAAAATAGTTAAGGAAGTGGTATAAAATATAACATGTCTTGACGTGATTACAAAGAAAAATATTTAAACTTCTCCTCAAATGAAACATTGTGTCATAAAATGGGCATTTAGTATTACCAGCCTGCATTACCTCGGGATGCGTGACAGCCTGTGTTGTGTGCTGTGCTAAAGTGGAAGTAGTTCTGTGTTGTCAGCCCGTTAAAATTTGGCAGTAATTTTTTTAATTGTTATTTAAGAGACGTACTTCAGAAACATATGTTAAAAATGGATGTTACAATATCACTAATTCCTTCTTCATTTTTAGGCGCGTTCGCAAAATTGCGAAAAACGACTGTTAGCTTTGCCTGTCTGTCTGCCTGCCTGTCTGTCTGTCTGTCTGTCCATCCGCGTGGAACAACTCGGCTCCCGCTAGGCAGACTAATGAAATTTGATATTTGACAACTTTTCGAAAATCTGTGGAGAAAATGTAATTTTTATTAAAATCTGACAAAAAATGAGGAGTGCTTTAAGACGTACATACAACTATGATAATATCTCGCTGAATTCTTTTGTAGAATGAGCAATTTTTCGGACAGAAATTATAGAGAAAATCAAAACAAACATCTTCCGTTCAGTAACTGTTTTCCCGTAAATCATGCCGTTTGTGGGATAATGTGGAAAAATGTGGTAGAGCCAGACAAGTTACAGAGGACAATGTAATACGCTATATGCGCTTTGGATGCCGGTTGACTAAGGCTACAGACACACACTCAGAATGTGTAATACTTATTGCTTTTCCACGGCAAAAATGGTTTCGCGAATGTGTCTCGATGTTACGTTTGTACGTACCTGGCCTCTCATGTACATTTTTACATGACCTTACGTAAAGTGTACTTTGTTGGTTATATTGCTCGTGTTTGAATAGGAGTACACAGTAATAATGTACCACAAAATCCAGCGTATGTAAACACAGGGGAGAGTCGGGTAGCACCGGACTGCGGGCAGTAACGGACAGTAAGAGTTTCTTAAAATCTACAGTAGAGGGAAGCACTTACTGGACATGAATAGTTAGCTCTTTCCTGCCGTTGAACGCGTGAGTGATTTGAAGTTGCTGCGTTGTGCTGTTTGGCCGTTACACGTACTTTTGTGAATTTTGTGTCTCTATTGAACTCCGTAACTTATTTTCGGCAAGCGATTGCATGGATTTTAGTGAGTATACTTATTGTTCCTTGCTGTCTAGTTATACGTTAAGGACTTAAATTTAAACTCTTAAAATGACAATGCTGGGAACTTTACACAGTACCCACGACGGTTACAAGTTGGGCACGTTGCATTTCGGCCAGTACCGGACAAAAATTTTCGGGTTGTATCGGACAACATAGGTAAAGTTATTTAAGGCAACAAGTGTTATTAAGTTACTAGTGATAATAAATATACATGTGTTATTGTGTTACTTTTATTTACGGGTCGTAAGCAGTCAAATCAAAAGGGAAGAAGAAAGGAAACACTGCAGGAAAACGAGGCCACTGGACAGAGGCGCAAATGCAAGCTGCTATTGATAATGTTTGGAATAAGAAGATGTCAGTAAGACAGGCAAGTGGACCTTATTCAGTTCCTAAAAGTTCATTGCACGACAGATTGATGATCCCGACTTCAAGCCCCTTCAAAATCAAGTTAGAAGAAAAAATTCAGGCAAAGATAGACAAGGCTGACCGGCAGAGAAAGATGAAAGAAACTCGTGGCAAAAATTGTCTCAACAAATCACAGAAGACCAAAAGTCACAACGCCAGTAAATGACGACTGCAATTCAGTACTCAAGTGGATTCAAAGGTAGATAGGCCTAAAGAAACTGAGTGCGTCATTTGTGGTGAATCTTCTTATGGGGACTGGATACAATGCAACTTCTGTAATAAGTGGGTAAATGAAAACTATGCAGACACAGAGGGAACCCCTCTTTTTTATAAATGTGATATTTGCAAAGCTGAAATTACCATTTAACTGCTTCCCCCTTTGAAAGAATATAGTGTCCGGTACTGCCCGACATGTTTCATCATGCTGCGAAAATGAACTGGTTTCTGCCTTAATATTGACTTACCATAAAATAAAACTGTAGTGTTTACCTGACGTTTGTAAGTAAAGAAACTCATAAATTTTCACATAGTGTTTGAAATTTGTTATTGCATCTTACCAAAAAAAAGTTACTGAGAAATCTGCTTAAGTGTCCGGTACTACCCGACTCTCCACTACGTCATTGCAAAATCGAGAATAACGGAACGTGTGAAGAAACTAAAATGAAGCATAATCAAATGATAATTCATAAAAGTAAGCAGGTTATAGCGCGTGTGTTCAAGAAACACAAAATGTAAGTGGACATAAATAGCCTTATTTGTGTTCTAAAGTCATTAGGTGGTTGATTGGCTGTAAAACTTTATCAGAATATATATTTTTTTGTGTTACTGTGATTTGACCAAAACCCGTAAGGGTCATCTCTGGACCGTTGCACTGTCATTGTCATTATTTGCGATGCGACTGAACATGGCGCTTGTGTAAAGCCTGAAGGCCTATGTAACTGTAAGAATTTCGCAAAACATTCGTCCTGTTTGAAATTATTTGTCTTTTTCAGATTATAGTGTTCGTGTTTACTCTAGCCTTCAGCGAATCGTGTTTGTAAAGTGTATACATGGCAGAACATACTCCCCACGCTACAGGGCCAACAGGACGTTAGCAGCAGCATTGTGTTAAGTGCTCCAAATATTTGTTGTGCGATGTATGTTGTGCCGTGTCGACAAACTCGCCACCAGCTGCAGATGTTGCGCACACCTGAATTCTAACGTTACTCTGAGCAGAGATTTCAGCGACGGTCCAAATGCTAAACGCACTGTTCTTGGACTGTGACATTAAAAGTGTGATGGACAGGAAGACAGGCTATTTGTGGCTTAAAAATTTCCCTACGCAATTAAATCCATTATGTCATAACTCTGGTTATCATCGATTTATTATTTCACTCGTTGCTTCAGTTAATGGGTTTAAAGTCATAATTTATGTTTCACTACCTTGTTTTCTGTACTTTACTCTACTTTACTTAGTCCTTCCCTCTTCTACTTACTTGTTCACAGCAGGTGTCGAGGGTTTTTATGATTTCACTTGATCACACTCAACCACACACCACAGTCGGTAGGACTCCTCTGGACGAGGGATCGGCCCGTCGCAGAGACCTCTACCTGACAACACAAACACTGTACAAGAGACAAATATCCATGCCCCCGGTGGGATTCGAACCCACGATCTCAGCAAGCGCTCGCCCGCAGACCTACGCCTTAGACCGCGCAGCCACTGGGATCGGCTACGTTGTTTTCACCGTGCATTTTTATTGAATCATTCGCTAAAATGTACCAACAAAAACGCACAAGTTTTTACCCTATGTGACCCCAAAATTCTTAGGGGGCCACCTTTACTCCTGCATGTTTCGATGGCATGTGTACCACCATCATTAGGCAGCGAGTTCACATTTGGAGGCTGAAAAAGGACGGTATCTCACCAACGGCGTCGCAACCTCCAAGCGTGAAATCTCTCTCCCTGATGATGGTGGTACTTTTTAGCGAATAATTCATAGTTTAAGGTTCTCACGCCGGTATTGATGAAGGTCCTTGTCTTCTGGTATGTTACGCCGTGTCGACTGGTAAGTAGTTACCGACATTCTGGAAGAGCGTATTGCCATAACATTCAGGGTCTTGGGCTGTTGGATCCTGAATATTGAAGCAGCACGCTTCTCCGAAACGTCCGTACCTTTACCCGTTCGCCAGGCATAACATTCCTGAATACCTGGACCTTCAGCTCTAAAGTCGAGCAGGTACGGAAGAAGAATTAGACACGAACTGATACGACTCTGAAGAAGATGGTGCCGTGCGAGGTTTTTAGGCTTTCGCCGCGGTGCTGGTGAGGTTTAGATCTCCTTGGATGTTGCTCTACGTCACTGGGTACTTTGTCTTATGAAGATACACATGGGACTGTTAGGGTTTGCCGAAACGTCTGTAAAATACCCATTGACGCTGCGTAACATCCACGAAGATCGAAAAGATCAAGGTAGTCCCATTTATATCCCTACTGTATGACTGTTTTTGTGAATCCAAAATAGCGAGTTCCAGGATGGTTCCTGCTGGTACTTTTTCCACCTTAACCTTTTAAAGCCTAGCGGTAACTTTACATATGACCAGGTTTAACATTAAACAATTCTACGTTGTGTCCACATTGCGTTTATGTGTTTTGTACGGATCTCAGAACAAACAGCAACTTTTGCCTCGTAAAACATTAAGAGATTGGTTTTTATAACCGAAGTGGAGAGTGTTTACTGCGCGGTACGCACTGAGTCCCTATATAAAACAGATACGCTTCGTCTTTAAAGGGTTAAGTAGTGTGAAGCAGTGATACACCGTTGTGAAACAACTTTTACTAAGTGGCAAGTACTTCAGACTTTCCTACACCCTCTGTGTAGATTTCACTGAAGGTGAAGGCTGAAGTATTATGCCATGTTAGCCTCAAGTGGTGTGGTATTCATACCGAGTTTCTGATGACAATGTGTCAATCTCAGCTCAGTAGAGATACTCTTAAGCCACACGCACTCGTAACAGAAGACTCCAAAACCGCTCAGTACGAAGGAAGTAGCCGATCTTTCTTTATCGGAATGTTTTTGAATTGTTCTGCTTCCTGTGCTGTTCCCAAGGCAGTCCACACTGGGCATGTCTTTATAGAAAGTCGTTGTTGAATATTCTTCACAATGAAAAACGGAAGTGAAGGGATGCGAATGACAATACATAAACGAATAAGATACATTCATGAACAAGTATAAAATTCGTATAAGTTTCGGCACTGCCGTGCCATCGTCAGGGAGTTATTCAGAACAAAGGAATACAAGCCCAGGGCTTGTACTTCTTTGTTCATGAATTTATTTTATGAAGTGCGTAAGTTGTTTGATGTACTAATTGTAAGAATATGCACGGTATGAATAACATAAAAAAGATGCGAATGACAGTTTCAGCCTCATTTGTTACTGTTAGGGCAAATCAGTCACGCAAATGTGTGCAGACGTCGAGGTGTGAAACTGAGGAACGAAACAAGAAACAAAATATCTGGCGACGCAGCCAAGTTAGAGGACGTTGAGCTGTGTAGCTCCAGAGCCGGGACACTTAACTAACGAACGAAGGGACACCTGCGTGATGGCGTAAGGAAGCCTGTAGTTTACTGCCTGCTTCTTTCCTCGGAGGCCTGTGTTCGTACTCGGTCAGTCCACATGGGATTCTTGGTGAACAGCATGGCACAATGGACAGGTTTTTCAGCGAGTACTTCGGTTTTTCCTTGTGCATAATCCAAGCGCTGCTGCTAATTAACCTTTTAAAGCATAGCGGTTACTTAACGTACCAGCAGGTTTAGGTCGAACATTAAAAAATTTTGTGATTCTCACACTGCGTTTATATGTTGCATATGGCTCTCAGAGCAAACGGCTACTTGTGCCTTATAAAACATTAACTGATTGGTTTTTATAACCCAGGTGGAATGTGTTTACTGCGCGGGACGCACTGTGTCCTTATAGTATATAAACCAGCCACGTTTCGTCTTTAAAGGATTAATAGAGCTGTCCTAAGGATGACGGACATTGAGCCATTACCGAACCGCAGTTCCAGGAGACGGACCTCTCCAAGAATAAAACTAAAATGTATGGTTCTTATTATTTTGAGCAGCTGGTACTAAATAACGAGCCATTACCGAACCGCAGTTCCAGGAGACGGACCTCTCCAAGAATAAAACTAAAATGTATGGTTCTTATTATTTTGAGCAGTTGGTAATAAATAACTTAATTAGAAGAAGGACCTGGTCACCTTGATTCTTCATCCATACATGTACCCGTGAACGAGACACTAAATAAAACTAAGTCCATGGAGCAGAGGCCTTCTTGAGAAGCTAACAGTTTCTCAGCTAGTTAAGAAATTCCCCGCATTTTATAGAACCCGGAGGTTCATTACGGCAGTCACAAGAGCCCGCCACCTGTCCCTGTCCTGAGCCAGCTCAATCCAGTCCGTACCCCATCCCACGCCTTGAAGATCCATTTTAATATTATACTCCCATCTGCGCCTGGGTCTCCCAAGTGGTCGCCTTCCCTCAGGCCTTCGCACCAAAATCCTGTATGCACCTCTGTTTTTCCCCATACATGCTACATGCCCCGCCCATCACATTCTTCTCGATTTGATTACCCGAATAATATTTGGTGATGAGTACAGGTCATTAAGTTCCTCCTTATGTAGTCTTCTCCACTCCCCTGTCGCCTCGTCCCTCTTAGGCCCAAATATCCTCCTCAGCACCCTATTCTCGAACACCCTCAGTCTTTGTTCCTCCCTCAGTGTGACAGACCAAGTTTCACACCCATGCAAAACAACAGGTAAAACTATATTACTCTATAACCTAATCTTTGTGTTTTTGGATAGCAATCTGGAAGACAAAATATTCTGCACCGAATGATGGCAAGCATTCCCCGATTTCAGTCTGCTCATAATTTCTTCATGAATGGAGTTTCGATCACGAAATAGAACTGCTGTCAGAATTGCAGGAACATCAAGCACATCTTATGTCTTCCCATGTCTTACATGTGCACAGTCGTCACTTAAATTTTCACCACGTTAGTCTGGCCTGGCTGAAATTTTTAGTAGAAGTAATGTGTTTGCAACTTTTTAAAGTTGCCGCTTTAATATACAGATACTAGTTTTAGCGTTCCTTGTAAGTATTCAAATCTCAACTGTTGTATGTTACTTAGTCGAGCCGTAAGTGAAGTAAATGGAACTCATTTGGGTAGGGGACGGCTAATCGAAGATTAAGTAATTTCATACTGCGGATTATTGCATGGCAGGTTATGCTTAATCGTATATGCAGATCATGTTTCTGTGAAGTACATGTCCCCCATACATGTTGCTGTAAAATATTACCACAAAGCTGCCATCAAAACTGTAGGGTTTAATGCAGAAGAGAACATATGTTACATCCTATGGTGGTTTTGTACAGCGGGTAGACAGTTTATCGGTTAACAGACTGTGAGCGATATCACAGCGAAAGATCCATCCGCCCTCGAAGTCAGTAGACCCTGTGATGATTGCCAGATCGTAGATAGGCGGAAGTCATTTTAAGCCTCATGTACTCGTATTAAATCGTACATTAAATTTGTTCTCTGTGTGATACGTTGCGAAAAATTCTATCCTTTGTGCCTCTTCAAGTGTAGTGTATTTAATTTTTACATATCCATACGTAACCATCACAGTGCCCTCGCGTTCTGAGGCATCTGCTGTCTTCTACCGCTCGAATGTCTGGAGAATGAATTCGAACCCAATTTGGGGTGTGAATGCGTTTTTGCAGTATTTATGTTTTTATGTAGTCCCTTGTAGGTATATGCCTTGTGACGGGTCGATCCAAAGTCCAAGAAGAGCTGCCAAACATGTACAGTTTTCAGAAACGTGGGAAGGATCGCCGTGGTCGCGTGTGCTTCTAGTGCCATAGACACATGGGTTGATGTACGATCTGAAAGCCGGAGGGACGGACGCGCGGATGGCCAGAAAACAGTGAAACACAGAGACAAACAGGCCTTGATCTGTCGCTTGGTCTATTTCTTTACGCAAATCCAAGCCTTCTTCGGTCGTAAAACCCTTTAAATATATATACAATAAACCTTCAAGAAAATGCTGTAGAGCGCAAAAATATTTTTGTAGTGCCGGAGGAAAATGTCTTAAGTTGTTCCTATTAGCTTTTCAGTGTCCGTGTGCGCGCGCGCGCGCGTGTTGGTCCGTATATCTCGAGAACAGCAGCTAAAATCAGGCGAAATAGAATGGCCCAAAAGTAGTTTCAATGAAGACAGACTAGAAGCTTTTTTGCCCGCATCTCGAGCTTAACTCGCAAAATGCAGGTTATCGGTGCGGAACATGTTTCCACAAAAGTTCTAGAGAACGGGGTAGGATATATACGCTGAGCGAAACACTTCCTGCCACCTTGGCATAACAGTTGTAACCACAGTAACACTGGTAACCTATGTGACCAATGTAAGCACTGTAACCACAGTAACACTGGTAACCTATGTGACCAATGTAAACATTGTAACCACAGTAAGACTGGTAACCTATGTGACCAATGTAAACACTGCAACCACAGTAACACTGGTAAACTATGTGACCAATGTAAACATTGTAACACTGGTAACCTATGTGACCAATGTAAACATTGTAACCACAGTAAGACTGGTAACCTATCTGACCAATGTAAGCACTGTAACCACAGTAACACTGGTAACCTATGTGACCAATGTAAGCACTGTAACCACAGTAACACTGGTAACCTATGTGACCAATGTAAACATTGTAACCACAGTAACACTGGTAACCTATGTGACCAATGTAAACATTGTAACCACAGTAAGACTGGTAACGTAAGTGACCAATGTACCTAGTAAGCATTGTAACCACAGTAACACTGGTAACCTATGTGACCAGTGTAAACATTGTAACCACAGTAATACTGGTAACCTTAGTAACCAGAAAATCAGTGCAACCTAAGTAACTAAAGCAACCATAGGAACATTGGTAAAGAAAGTAACCGTGGTAGGGTTGATAAAGAAGGTAATCTTGGATATACGCAGGTCTTCACGTAAAGTGCCTGTTATTGTTGCTATTTGAACCAAAATCGGAATGTGTCGTCAAATCCCCGATGTCAGTTTTCTCTCAGATTCTTTCGATGGGAGTCGAGTTGTTCATTGCAGGCTGACGGGTGGAAGGTAATAGTCGCTATTCTAATCCATTTCCGAACGGACCTACAAATTGTACTCACTGTCACCTGGCACAGCTGTGAATAAATAGTTGCACAGACGAAATATCTTACCTCTTCTTTCAAACATTTCATGCAGTTTATGCACTTTATGCTTTCTCTGTAAGTCTTGTTAAAAAACAAGGACTATTATGCCGACGTACATTTTATATCTTACGTGTTCAGCATTCACCGGTGGGCTTTCTGACACACCCAACTGTAATGTAAATTTCTTTATTCGTAATCGCAGTTGAGAAAGAAACAAGTACCTACGCGGAGTTTAGACAGCTTTGACATTGGATTTAAAACAATACAAACAAATATTAGGCCCTACATTCATAGAACAAAACTTGTGTTAGGGTATACAGAACTATAATTTTACCTGTTGTTTTGTATGGGTGTGAAACTTGGTCTCTGACACAGAGGGAGGAACAAAGGAGGAGGGTGTTCGAGAATAGGGTGCTGAGGAGGATATTTGGGCCTAAGAGAGACGAGGTGACAAGGGAGTGGAGAAGAGTACATAAAGAGGAACTTAATGATCTGTACTCATCACCAAATATAGTCCGGGTGATCAAATTGAGAAGAATGAGATGGGCGGGGCATGTGGCACGTATGGGAGAGGGAGAGGTGCGTACAGGATTTTGCTAGGGAGACCTGAGGGAAGGAGGCCACTTAGGAGACTCAGGCGTAGATAGGATAATATTAAAATGGATCCTTAAGACGTGGAAGGGGGCATGGACTGGATTGAGCTGGCTCAGGATAGGGACAGGTGGCAGGCTCTTGTAAATGCGGTAATGAACCTTCGGGTTACACAAAATGCGGGGAATTTCTTGACTGTCTGAGGACCTATTATCTTCTCAGGAAGGATTCTGCTCCATGGAGTTAGCTGGTTGGTTGGTTGGTTGGTTGGTTGGTTGGTTAGAACAACACTTGTATTGTAGTGGTATGAAACCCAGCTACACACAGGCCTGTACGTTTCAACTTTCCACGAGTCATCATACCACGTTTTTGCCCTTGTGGAATGTAAAATTATTTTCGCAGCTGCTTTGTGCGCTGTCAGAAAGCGTATCAGTTATACTTAATAATTTTCATTACGCGCATTTAATTTCGGATTAAAGTAAAGGAATATGAATTTTCATGGTTGATGAGTTACGTAGATTTATTAGTATCGTTTTGTGTTGTCCATGTGGAATGTTACAGCTGCTGAAGTGGACTGTACAGGACGTATCTTGGTCTGTCTGCCGCAGCACGATGCAAATTATTCTCTGGTCTCGTCGTTTATATAGTTTTTTTTTGACAAGGCGATTTCACGAGGGGGATGCGGGGAATGGAAACAGGAGCCTGACTCCATATTTCACAGTGTAAATGTTCTTGTCTACACCCATAAACCGTCAACTGCGTGCCAAAAAAGTGTCCCCTGAAAATTGGTGTGATAATGTATGTCCATTACTACTAACATTGCCTAATGGAAATGGGGGGAGGCGTGACATACGTACCAGTAAATTTGAATTCAGGTCCGGCCGACACATTTCATAAAAGTTACGCGTTTTTATTTTAGAGGAAAGCCACCAGATGACGCAGTAACGACGCTGAGTTTGTCATGTAAATTACCGATTTTCGTATTTCATTCGTGACTTGAACGCAAGGATATTGAGGTCGGAAGGAGGGCAGTGAGTCCATTCTTTTATGAATGAGTTCACGCGTTCATTGCTCGAAGTGTACATTTACACAATCATGCCCGTCGTCCTGGACCGCAGCGAAGTGGGGGTCTTTGATTCTCGCGAAATATGTACCTCACACATTCCGCTTCGTCTCTTATTTTGATCGGTTGTAAGTCATTTCTGACCTGAATTACTCGTTCCGTTAGGCACCAAGCCGTTAGTCACGTGGGGGACGGTGGTACACCTGCACACTTGGTTAGATCTCGGCAAGGTGTGGCAGTTGCTAGCTTCATGTTTCGGCCTGCTTACCCTGGAGTTAGTAGGCCCTGGTACCCATTGTATAGGATGGTGGGTGCGTCCCATACTCGGTCTGGACGCTCTGAAAAAGATAAAATTCTCGTTTCTTGGCCGATTCCTCCATCATCCATACCGTAGCCAGATACAGTGGCTATACCGATTGTGATTCATTACTAGAGGACCAACCTTGCAGACTTGAATATGCAGTACAAGAACAAGGAGACAGTGGCTAACGTAATCAGTCCTTGCCGTTTGACATAGCAATTAGTATCATATAGGCCTCAACCTGAACAAAATTAGAAGTGTTTTTTTTTAATGTGGGAAGCCCTTGTTTCTCTAGCATGTGGTACTGCATATGTATATTTGTCGTATACATGTAGATACCATCACTGGAAGGTGAAATGTGTTTTAGGCCTGCATCAAAATTTGAAAACAGCATGACACGTTTCAAAAACCTATCTTGATAATACTGGTCGCTTACAATACTTACTTGTTTTACCTCAGGGACTTTTTCTTACATACGACAGAGGTGTATAGTGTCATTTTAAATTTCGTTGCACGGAAAACAAACACTACTATAGTCAGTTCTTTTTCTGTTGTCATATCTCTTCTGTGAAAGAGTTCGAGTCAGTATTTTTATTAATGTTTGCGTATAAAACGAAGCAGAATTACCGGAGGCTCTGGTTTCCATGACGAATGTCGAAGACCGCGTTGTCGACACAAAGTTCAAACGATTATTTGTTTATCTTCTTGCTGTTGGCAGGATTAGTGTAAACTGAAAGGGAAACTCATCTTGGATGCAGCGGGGCACATCTGGTCGCGGAATGTCCGATTTTCTTCTATCGCAATTACTGTGTGTTTAAACAGTCTGCGCTAGTGGGTCTTTTCTGTTAGTTCTGCTGCACGACTGCCCGTTTTTTGTATGTCTGTATCGAAGAGTGGAACAAATTCCTGTCGGCACCATGAGCTCTGTGAAACGCGGTGGGCTGCAGGTATTCATTCTGGTGAAGATGTGGAGTTTTATTCTGTTTGACATTTCGTCCAAGTAACCCAGCGTGTAGTGTGGTAAAGTGACCTTTGTTAGGACAGTCAAAATATTTACGTACTTCAATCTAGCCTGAGTGTATAGTATTACCCTGTTTACACGTTCCGAGTACTCTGTCATTGTTCTTCTCTTCATGAATGTGGGCATAAATTGAGTCGGAATGCATATTGCATTTGTTGTGGTCTTTACAGTGACACCGTTGTGGTATGGTAGGTTGCTAACAGCGTTTCGGAGGAAGAGACTGCCAATGTCTTTAGGACAGAAGATTGAATGTGTCCACCACTGGTACTGACTCTTGCGTGAATATTATGATTTCTCTTCACCATCGCGTCCGAGAAGACTCTTGTGCTCATTGCAATCTGAGCCAGCGAGCACAGCAGGCAGTTACCGAGATTAAGAATACGGATGTGAAGATGTGCTAATTTGCCCCTTAGGCGCTTAGTACTGCGAAAGTAATTTGACGTTACACAAAGAGAGACATGTTGTCTGATGCAGCGTAATTTAAGCAGATACTCAAAGGACCAGCTTAGCGAAAAGGGGGACCACGAGTGTCTGGTGATGATAGCGACCCTGCACTGTTTTGTTTTGAAATAATCAGAAAACTTTTGAGTGACATGTCCTCGATTTCAGTGTTTGCTGGAGGAAATCAAAGTCTTGGTATGGAAACGAGTTCGTGATAACTTGGCGGAAAGCATTCTGTGACAGGGATATTTCGCTAGCCGATTTGAGACGGAATGCGTTTTAAATGTTCTTAAATTATTGTGTCGTTAGACATTAAAAGACATGCAGGTAGTATACATACTGCTTGGCAATGTGCGGGAAGGTGGGGCGGAGGAGTAGGACTGCTTACAACGCTGTTTCTTTAACTGAATCGTGTATTTGGTACTGGCACGAATAGGCCATTACTACTACTACTACTACTACTACTACTACTACGTCACTAAATATTAAAATACAGGGATATTACCAAATATATATGTTTTAGTCTTCAGTAGTAAAGTTACGATTCCAGTTTTCCAGCAATTCCGGAGCTGGGTGACCGGACAAAGCAGAACGTAACGAGCACGGTTTCAAATGCAAACGTCTGTGAATACAGCAGCGTACTGTATGCAAGGCAATTCGGTACTGTGGGCGTACAATGTTGGCCTGGGTGTAAGACTGTCCGTGGGATTCAGGCGTAATACTATGTGTTCATTCATTTGTTTTTGGTTTACTGAACGGATATGTCAGTAGTTCTTACAGTACATCTCCGAATGCTAAGGTGATCAATAATTTATAAGAAAAAAAGTGGAAGGAAGCTGCTGTAGTCTAATTTGAGTCAGTGTCACGGCACTTGCTGGGAACGACAGAGGGGAGTCACGAACCCGTCACCTTCTGAATAAGAGTAGGACTGCAGATTTCGTGCAGAGTATTATAAAAGGCTAACCGTAGTCGTGTACGACAGAAACCTGTTGTAAACTAAATCTCTGTTACACTGCAGTGTGTAGGCCAGTTTGCAGGAAACATTTTCGGCTCGCGGAAATCTAGAACGACAGCAGTGTACGCGAGTAGAAGCTCGTACTGAGGAGAGTATCGTGTTACGGTTTTACGACCGATCACTTGGCTGTAGCGGTGACGCTTCTGGGTTGTATTTAGGTGTCGGGTTCGAACCTTGACCGCTATGCCAACTTCCCCTATAGTGATCTTCGTCAGGCCCTCCATGTAAGACCAAGGACATTGCCGTCAGTTACTACAGATCCCCAATATTTCATTTCAAATCTTATCCATTTCAGTCTTCTGTATCTGGTAGCGTCGTTTAATAGATTACATACACACAAACTGGTGTCGTACAGTCAAGTAGACAGTAATCAAATTTTCGGATGTCCCACGTTCTTGCGTATCGAATGCCTTGCACAGCGTTCAGTACCACCAGGCCGTACAGTTCAGAGACTTCATAAAATCCCGTTTGAAAAACGGCTATTTCTTATTCATTTACGTACATTGGAGATAAGGAGCGCATTTGGTGTAGTAACTGAGATACGGACTGTGGGACTAAGAAATCATGGTTGGATTCCGGGCCGGGCAAGACATTGCCTCTTCTGCGAAGAGGTTGGTCTGGGCTGCAATCAGAGGTACAAGGGGCTTTTCCGCGGTGCGTGACGTGACCACTCACCTGCATGTAGTGCCGAGGTTAGTAAGTGGAGCTGCACCTCCGCTGTCCCATGTCTTCACGGCTTGCACAGAGACGGCTTTACGTTGATCGTAGTTGTTGGAGTTAAACAGGTTTCCCTGAAGCGATGGAAGTAACGTCGGTGCTTACCGTATGGCTTAGCACATTCATGTAAAGAACGCCTGTACGGCATTGGCTGTTCCATGTCTGAAATACACGAGTAACAAGAAAGCTTTCTCTTTGTGGCCAGTAAGCGGTAATTATTTGGAATGCCGGCGAAGGCACGTACCGAGGTTCTTATTTCTGCAGCAGAAAGATATGAAAAGAAAAATCCTGCTAATAGATGCAGTGCCAGCTCTGGGTCGCCCACGTGTGGCTGGTGGGAAAATGATCGCCCCCTCTACCTCTGGCATGTAATTACAGCCACCGCCTTGGATTAATCGTATTTCACACTTTTAACGAGGCGTTTCACACCGATGTTGCAACTTCGGATCCATGGTCTGTCTGCGGCTGGCGACGTCTGGTCTCTGTATTACCTTGATTTCTGTTCCGATAGATTGCCCGTATCAAGGTATATTGGGCCACAAACACTTGCCAGCCAGTTCAAACGCTGATATTTTGAAAGCGTTGGTGTGGAGATCCTTGCTTAAAGCATTGTAAATGGTGAATAAACGCGCAGCCTATGTAGAAATTGTAATCTCCGATTTCATTTTGAAGGACGATATTTTTCGCAGTGTTCGCGACTGCTTATTGCAGTGTTTCTCAAACTGCAGCAGTTCAAACATTTTTTACAACCCCACAGAATAGATATTCATTCCCCGTCCCTCCAGTTTGCTGGTATCTACAGCCGTCGTGCACAGCATCCGTGATGGTATGCTGGCATGCGGCGTACTTCGCAGTGTGGTTGTTTCTTGGTTTATTTAACGGAGCCGTCATGTTCAACGCCGTGTTAGATGACTACCCTTTAAAGCCCAGTGACTTCTGTAACGAGGTGCGAGACCCAAAAACCTCTACATTCTCCCCACGCAGTGTATTGTTGTGTTTTTTGCTTGGATCTCCAGAACAAACTGTGATGATTTCGCTGTCCAGCATTAAATGGTTGGTTCCTGTAACGGTGGCAGAGTGTGCTTACTGTGCGGTATGCGTCTTGAACCTCGGAGGCCTGGGTTAGATACCGGTACATTCGACACGAGATATGTGGTAGACAAAGTGACTCTGGAAGAGTTTTTTTTTCTGCGAGTACCACAGTTATACTCTCAGTGTGATCCTACCAGTGAAGCATACTTTTCTCCATAGTCGTACTGCCCTTCCCTGGAAGACAAATGGGTGCAGCTTGGGAATCAGCAAAGCAGTTCTATTTCTGATATCAGCATAAGCCTAACCTGGCTAATAACATTGGGGAAGGGGGGTGGGTGGCAAAATTGTCCATGGGTATTAGGAACTTTATTTTACAAATGAGTCAAATTTGAAAGAGGGGAAAACTGGTCCCATAAAACGCAAATTTTTCGTTTTCTTTTTTCTCTCTATTTTTATTTGCCATTCAATTCAGTAACCAAACAAACTAATCTTAGGTTGAAAAAATATCGGCGAGGGGGGCAATTCCCCTATCGGGCGCCATTTGCCCCCCCCTTGCCCCCCACCCAAGTTACGCTTATGGATATCAGGGAGTATTGGGAAGAAAAGTACGTTTACATTTTTTGTCCTGAGAAAGTTAATATAAATAGTTTTTCGTACGGGATCGTTGTGGCGGTATTCTGGACAGACTGAGGAAATGCACAAAAACCTGCTGTCAGAATGGCTGGTTGAAGTAGGAGTGCCAACCACTTACGCTGTGGCGCATAGTGAGTGTTATAGACCAGCATTTGTAGATAAACGAGCCAAGGATCGTAACATCTCGAACATTCTGACGGCTGTGCGTTACGCTTGTAGTCAGTCACTTCAGTGTCTGGTGGCAAAAGCAATAAAAATTAAGGAAACACGTAACGTTTCAATAACTTTTATTCATGTAACACGAGATGATGGACAAGCCCACAAAGTGAGTGATGCTAGAGGCTCGTAACGTTAGGTAGATCTGTCCAGGTACTGTATTCTGGTGCATATCAAGTTTCAAGCAGTAAACGTGAGTTGAGCTTCAGGTGATAAGTTGCCCGCTGTTCAGTTTGTGTAACGACACAGACAGCTGTGGCCATTGTAACGGTCCTTAGAGACCGGTTTACACCGCAACTGTGTGGATTTATTGCAGACAGCACACACATTTCTGATAGCCTTGTGATCTGGGCCATCATGCTAGGAGACCACGAATAAGAGCACGCAAACAGATGGAAATTTGATTTTAAGCGTTCTTTCCTTCTTAAAAAGGAAAAGTATGTTTTTGACATAACCATGCTACATGTGTGAATGTTTCGGGTTTTAGTTTTTATACCAATTGTCCGATTTCAACTGTACCATGGCTCAGGCGGTTAGCCGCTGGCCTCCCACCGCGGAGGCCCTGGTTCGATCCCGGGTCAGTCCATGTGGGATTTGTGGTGGGCAAAGCGGCACTGGGACAGGTTTGCCCGTCAGTTGCATTCCATCAGTGCTCCATTACTAGGAAAAGAACAAAAAATAATTATCCTCATCTTCTTCATAGGGTTGCAGAAGAAGCCTTAAGGCTGCGGTGCGTCCGTAGCGTGTGCTCGGGAACCATTCTCCACACACACACACACACACACACACACACACACACACACACACACACAAACACACACACACACAAAAACACACATACACACACAAACACACACACATACACACATACACACACAAACACACACACACACAAACATACACACATACACACACATACACACAAACACGCACATACACAAACACACACATACAAACACACACACACACAAATACACACACACACACAAAAGGTCCGATTTTCACGAAACTTCGTCAGCATTTTGAAGGAGCGAAATTGTGAGGGCGATGGAGAGCAGTGCCACTAATCTCGTGTGACAATGAATCTTGGATATGCAGCTCCTGTTAAGGCGATGATTATGTATAACGGCTGTAACTATCCCAGCATTTGCTTTATTGACCATAACTAATAAAGCTTTCGGGGTAGGTGTGTGCAATTTGGTACAGAAGTAGATAATAAACGTACATACACACTGTGTCAGTCAGCAGTTAATGTGAGTGTGTAAGGAATCTGTACTTGAGCGACTGCTTCTTCTCTTAAGAACAAAACAACAATAACGGTACTGAATGGTTAGTAGGACCAGAAAACTGTACGGTAGGTGGTAATTAAGTGTTGCGGGTTATACTTGGAATTCTTCCTTCGTGTTTGTTAAAGTGTCTTATATGACAGTGCTTTTCAGCCGTTTTCCCCTCGGGTACCAACCTCACGAAAAAACATTTTTACTTTCCACCTGTTACTGCAAATATTAACCACATAGACGTGTAATTTTCTTTAACTTGATTAATACTTTATACGCGTTTTTATTTTCATTTACATACGTTAAAAAATTTTAATAATGAGATTAAGGTTTTAAAAATTGTATTCTGAAAAAATGCAATTCTTAAATAAATTCACCTACACCAGACGACCAGGTGGTCGCGCACCATCGGTTGAAAAGCACTTTGAAGGTACGTCATACCTTATGTAAGCCAAATAATGGAAAGGTCTTTTCTATTCAACTAAATCTGCGGTCTGGCGATTTTGGTTCTCATACTTTATGACTTAGACGCGACACGAACGAAAATTGAGGTTCCCACAGCCCTGTTTCTGTACATTCAGGCCTTTCTTGAATCGTCAGGAGCTTTTTATCCAACGTCATATCCCACAGGACCTGAATTTCAGCACCTGCGCGAAGTAAGTAACACATGTGAGTAAATTTCGTAACACTCTGTCTTGCGAGGAAGAAAATCGAATTACATCGCTTCTGTTACATGTACCACGGACGAAGTGTGTTTGCTGTCTCTGTTAATTTCTCGTAGATGTAGCAGATTCTTACTGTAGCATGACACAGCCAATCGCGACTGCTGACATTCTTGCGGAGGAATGTCTACGGTATAGGTCAAAACTCTAGGAGCCACGGAACCTGTTTATTGATATGCAGGATGTAGTTTCACTTCCAGTCAATATCGTATACTCTCTACGCTACAACATGTATTTCAGTATTTTTCTCTTATGAAGCGCTGGATCTTTTAAGTTTATTGTTTATTGTGTCCTACCTACTGACACAAAAACAGACTCGTTTAGATGTTCGTCCTCCATACATACCTTCTGGCATCTGCTGAGGTATTACTACATTACATTTGAATTTCCCATCTGCGTATGAACCCTGGACGTATGCTGAAAACAAAGTATTAATTGTTAAATGATGACGCAACAATCTACATTTCTACTCGGTATAAGCTGATGACGCACTGTGAAGGATGTCTTAGACAAAATATAACCTGCTAAGCGACGAAACATCAGCGGACGCAGCTCGCGCGCGCCACAGTAATGTCGGGGCTTGTAGCAGCCATAGAGAGAAAGACAGGACGGCATAAACATGGACGGACGGACAGACGGACGGACAGACAGACAGACAGACAGACAGACAGACAGACAGAGGAACTTGGTCAGGACAGCCGGCATGTGCCGTCTGATGGAAGTAGACACATTACAGACATTATTCATAGACGTGCTAAGCAGTCGGTATAATTACCAGATTAGTAGAAGCTATATAACTTCTTCAGTTGATAGAAAGTCAATATAAATGAACCAATGTCGCGCTGTGGACCATTCAGGCGAGTAACAGGAGAATACGAGACGTCGATAAGCCCCGTTATATACGGTCTCATCACAATGTGGCACCGTGCCAGATCAATGCAGTGCCATAAAAAAGACACGAAGGAAGGGGAGGTTATTGGCCTGGCGCAGAACAATGCATTTATAACCCTGCATTACCGTTTGATGGTGTCTGTTGGGGTTGTGGTGGCAGGAGATAGAGGAATTTGGAGCGCTTTGTTAAAATTAGACAGTCCCGGGTATCTGACACCCGTTCGCAGCTGTGCTGGTAATAAATTCACTAGGAATCTGAAGTACCTCGTATGAGTATTTTTCTGAAATCTTCTAATACATTAATTAGTTAAGTAATCTGAATTCTAAAATATAACAGCGTACTGATACAGTAGTCAGCAAGCAATGAGCGCCATTCCGCATGCTTGGCTTCTCCATTGTTTGGTGTGACAGTTCATTAAGTTCATCTTCGAAATGTCTTATGCGGTAGGCATGCTGTCTGCATCCTGTAGCCATGTCAGTTTGTTATAATGCTCCTCTGGTCAAGTACATGGTGTCCAGAGGGTACATTCCTTAATAATTTTTCTTAAAATATGTTTTCTGGGAGTGTTATTGTAGGTATTGGGTATCATGCAACGTGGAAGTTCATGATCGTCAGCACAAAATCATGTCGTTGAACCATACTCTGGACCAGTTCAGTCCACTTAACATAACCATAGGTTGATCCGAAATTCATTTCAACCCTTTAAAAACGAAGTGTATCTGTTTTATATAAGGACTCAGTGCGTACCGCGCTGTAAACACTCTCCACTTCGGTTATAAAAACCAATCTCTTAATCTTTTATAAGGCAAAAGTTGCTGTTTGTTCTGAGATCCGTACAAAACACATAAACGCAATGTGGGCACCACGTATAATTTTTTAATGTTAAACCTGGTGGTATGTAAAGTTACCGCTAGGCTTTAAAAGGTTAATATAATCCCTTGTTTCTTATCTGGTCATCGTATCTCCCATCCTAACCGTCACAAAAGACATTCTGAGTGATGAAGCATTCTGTACAGGCCCTGAGGGTTCCAGGAGGTTGAGGCTCCCAGATTTCAAGACAGCCGGCACATGCAGGTGGTACGGTTGTCAGCTGGCCACCTGGTACTAATTTCTGTTAGAGGCTGAGTCGACCCCAGGGCCATAGTGCGGCTTAAGTCAATGAAGAACGCCAGTAACACCATCAGGAATCGAACCCGTGTCCTTCCAGCTTGTAGCACAGTGACTCAACCAACTGCACCACCGCGTGCCCTACATCTCAATAATAAGCGTATGTAAACAATTCAGCTCCTACTTCGCCGACGGCACTCCATTATGAACAGAAAGCGGTTATCGCTCTACGGGCAAATAACGCTGTTAATTGAGGAAATCATACAGAATGCATAAATGTGCTGTGTGGACAAAATTGTTAATGTTAAAGTAAGCGGTACGTACAGTAACTACTGTGCTTCAGCGTGTAAGAAGCAGTTGGTTCTATAATCCTAATTCTTCCGTTACGTCATATCTCCTCAAATGCCACAATCAGTCGCGTAATGTAGGCCTGCGCGAGGACATATGATGTGAAGTACGGTAACTGGATCTGCGTTTCTTGCCTATTATACGTGTATCGCGTGGCCTATGGAAGAAAGAGGAGTAATTTATTTTTGTCTGTCCATTCATATTCCATTCTGTTCAGAGGCGCACCCAATGGGGCAGGGCTGCATGGCTGCATCCCCAAACCCCCCGAAACCAAAATTTAAAAAACACAGGTTTTGTAGATATTATGATCTCAAACGTTTTACGTGATTTGCCTTTCAGCCGAAATCAGTAACTGAAGTCGGCTGATGATTACTACATTAGAATTTCGAAAAGTAAGTTAATAAAACTGGAAACAATTTAGACACTATGATTCAGTCATGGAACATATATTCGTATGTATATAAATGCAGTTCCAGACAGTGTTATGTTGTACTTACAACATGATTTTTATGACATAGTTGTTAAAAAGAAACATAAATTATATATAGCTTTAGGGTCAGCTCCCCCCCCCCCACAAAACCAAAATTCTGGGCGCCTCTGATCCTGTTGCTATTGTGTCTCGGTGTCCATGGTTCCAAAGAGCACAGTTTCATCATGAATTCCTCTTTGTAGAACACTGTGCTTGCTCAGGACCGGAGTTTGAATTTCGGCCCGGGAAAGATATTTTCTCTTGTCCAAAACTGTCCGACCGGCCCTGGGCCTCACCAAGCCTCCTGTTCAGTGGGTTCTTTCCCGGGGTTAAACCGGCCAGGAAGCGAAGTTGACCACTCACATCAATCTAGTGTGCATTTCTGGGCCCCGTATACGCCTCTTGGAATGCATAGGGACAACTTTACTTGTACTTTTATCTTTGCCATACATACTTTCTTCTTTTGTTAACAGTGGCGACTTATTCTGATGACTAAACTCAACATTCCTGAAAAAAGTAACTTTTTTGCATTCCTGTTTTATAATTAAAACAAATTTAAGTATGCATTAATTATTTGAATATTTTCCGCAACCTATTTTATTCTAAAGAGATATTTCGATGTCCTTTTCAGTAAGGGTTCTGTCCGGACAAACCATGCTTCCGACTTGTATTATTCATTTACTGCCGTCGACATGAACCTGACAGCGGGTCTGTATGACTGCAGGTATGGAAGGAAGTACATTCATCATAAACTAAGTAATACGCCTTTGCCAGGGCCACTAATGTGACCGTATTATACTCCGCCGCTATGCTAAGTATAATTCTGCGGCTGTAATGGAGTTCATAATTGTCACACATTTCTCCGTTACATCGCGTTATGAAGCATAACTGTGTGTAGCAGCAAGATGGTGGCACAATTAGCAATGACGTGCTTGTTTTTGGAGCATTTTCATTTAAATCTAGGACATGGAAAATTGTTAGAGTGCGCTCTGCAGAATGGCTACCTGTGCCGTAATGGAATACACGTGTTAAACTGTCGCGGCCCAGAACCAATCCGACCGACTTCAAGGTGACCTACCAGTTGAAGACACAGTTTAGTTGACGTCAGACACCAACCAAACATCTTGCTCCAATGGAAATACGATACTCTCCAATGAGCGCAACACGAGGGTGTTAATTTGCCGTCCCTACCGGCCCCCTAGTAACTGAATATTCGAATCCACGGTTAACGCATTTTGATTATCGACGAGGGTCGGTCAGAGAATAAGTTCACAATGCATGCGTTTTTGGTTATTTATTTTAAACTCTAATAAGAGCAGTTCGCATGTAACCGTAGTTTTATCCCGCCACTCTCCCACACAGTTATCGTATCGTGGGACGAGTTTTCTGTTCCCTGTTGATAGATGTCCGTGTCGTGTATCAGCCATCGCGCTGGGACTGTTCCCACCTCGCGATCATCACGAAATTTATGGTGGTCGAGACTTTGCTTGACAGTAAACCACACTGACCATTCCAAGGGTAGGTTCATATCTGGCAAGGTGGTCATACTGTTGCGTTGTTGCACATTAGTAATACAGTCGACCTCGGTTATACCGGCCTCGGTTATAAAGGACTAAGGTAATAACCCACCTTATCATCATTCTCCGGCCGTTTCCCTATGCTATATCACAGTAACTACCTCGGTTACAACGGTCTTTCATATATCTGATCTTCGGTCACATCGGTTTGCCCCCGACATTCCCCAACTGTTGATTTTCCTCGGCTATACCGTTTTTGGGAAAATAATGGACAGTTCACAAAGGTTACAGTGTGTTCGAGTGCAGAGGGCTCACTGTTCAGGGCGACATGAAGACTGCATATGTAAATTGATAGCATTTTGTACCGGGAGACGCCGTGGAAACCTGCAAATTGTGCACTTTGTTTAGCTTTCCGAAGGACAAGGCCGATACTTTAGCGGTTATAATAGATAAGCTGGGACAGTCTGCCTGATATTTTCTCTTGTTAATGCACCAGTGGGAAAGTTATTGCCATATGCGAGCATCCTTATGGCATTTGGGGGTAGAGTGCCCTGTCATAAGTCAATTATGACTTGACGTCGGTTCATTTACTTGTAACCTTTTAGGTAGCGAATTTGTAAGATTTTAACTGTAAGTAACCAGAACTGACTGTTCGGCGAAGAAGTGATATGTATCAGTAGTTGTCGACCAGACAGTTGCGAATTCGTATTTACACATTTTGAGCCATGTTGTAAAATACAGTAGCTGCGTAAAGGTGGGGAGCATTCGGCCATCTTGGTGTGTGGTGCTTCCGTGACTTTAGGCTACTTCAAGAATTGTACTGCGCCTGTGTCAGTTGGTTCGCTGCGTTCTGTTGCAACTAGCGGAAGTTTCCTTAATTTCGGCGCGTACATCTGTACATAGCAGGTACGTACACTGTAACTTACATAACTTCTACAAATCCACATGTCGTGCACTGGCTTAAATTTGTAGCAGGCCAAGACGTACTGTGTTTAAAGTTTCTTCATTTTGCAGAGCAGCCTTTAAAACAACTTTTCAATTTTTCTCTTTACGTTTGTAAAACCATGAAGCGCCACCGCCATGCTTTAACTTTATTTAGAAATACGAAATTGTTTCCTTCTGGCAAAGTCACAAACATTTAAGTCAAAACGATCTTGCTCTACGGTTTGGAATTCCAACCAGTACACTAGGAGATATGCTAAAAATGCAACAACAATTAAACAGTCTTTTGAAAACAGAAGCTGTAGTCTGATATGTTCACCAACTACAACACAATGCACACCACACCATTGTACATTGTGTTGCAGTTGGTTAATGTATCAGACATTGAATTATCAACACGGTATGGGAAGTATTAAAAGCAGCAATAGTGCTGATGCAAAGCGATATAGGAGGAACCGATTCGACGACCTCGACATAGCTTTACTGGCCTGGTTTAAGTACACAAGAATGAACAATCGTGAGGTGGCCATAAGTGGTAAAGTGCTGTTGGAAAAGGCAAATAATTTTGCGAAAGAATTAGCTCACAGTGAAGATAACATTTCTGAACCCTGGACTGATCGATAGAAAACCCGACATAACATTGTGTCTAAGGAAATGTGCGCCGAATCGGCTGCTGTTCGTGAAAGTGACGTACTGCTGCATGAGTGGAACAATATGAAGCTAAGGCAGATTTTGGATACTTTTTCACCGCGTGACATTTACAATGCGGACGAAACAGGATTCTTCTGGAAAGCATTAGCCCTGATCGCACTCTGGCTTTTAAAAATGAAAGTTTTTCAGGTGGTAAATTGTCCATAGAAAGAGTGACGTGTTTAGTTTGTGCTAGTATGGCTGGAGAAAAAGTGTCATTGCTTGTGATAGGAAAGTACGCAAAGCCGCGGGCTTTCAAGAGTGCAAATAGGCTGCCTGTTGAATACAGGGCCAAGCGAAAAGTGTGGATGAGTTGCACGTTATTTGATGAGTGGCTGCTAAAATTTGATAAGCGGATGAGGGCTGAAAAGCACAACGTCGCTATTATTCTGGGCAACTGTGCAGCTGATTCTGTAAACAGAGCTGCTGTGAGAAACGTCTCAGTTTATTTCCTGCCACCTAACACAACGTCTAAAACTCAACCAATGGTACGCTGGGGTAATTAAAAATCTGAAGCTACATTGTCGCAGTCAATTAGTGGGCCAGCGATTAGCTGCTCATGAAGAAGGAGTTTAAGATTTAAGAAGATTTTACAAGCTCCGACTCTTACAAAAGTGACTGGGATGCACTTACGCGCTGTATTTCCATTCCCGATGGAGTCAGCTTTCATGACTACCTGTCTTGATGATAATGCAGGAGTTTCAGAGGTGCCTAGTGATCGTGACATTGTTGCTGCTGTGTGTGACCGTGCCGTAACTGATGACAGCTATGATGAACACGAAATCGGTGCTTGTGACATACAAAGCGAACGCCAAATTGTTACAACAAAGGACGCTGTGAGAGCTTTCAAGGTAATTATGCAGTATTCCGATGCACATGGTGCAGATGATAAATTGGATATTGAAATCTTCTATATTGAGAAGGACCACCAAAGGCGATTATCCAACGCCAAGACGCAAACGAACATCACTGACTTTTTAAAACTAAGACAAAATAGTGTGTTCTTTTGGATGTGCAAAATAAATGTGTTCATGTCCATATACAACAAAAGTGAAAACAAGCATAACTTAAGTGGTATTAATTTAAATTTTTTTAAATGTAATTTAACCTAACCTCGTATGTAATGAACTTCGGTTATAAGGGAAATTTTAGGACGCCCCTTGGGATCCGTTATAACCGAGGAGACTGTACTTTCCTTTGACTGTACATTACACTCTCATGCCATCCCATTACAGGCCTGGACATGCCCTTAGGTTGAGGCTCGCAGATTTCAAGACAGTCGGCACATGAAGGTTGTAGGGTTGTCAGGCCTACGCACCGGCTGCCTTTACCCCCCAGGAAATATTCCTGGTACTCATTTCTGTTAGAGGCTGAGTCGACCCCAGGGCCATAGTGCGGCCGGAAGGATTATGTCAATAAAAATTCCAATGACACCATTGGGAACCGAACTCGCGACCTTCTTGCTTGTAGCGCATTGCCTCATCCAACTGCGCCATCGCATGCCCACATTGCGCTGTATACGTATGCAATTATGCGCATTAATTCATACATTCTAAGACGGCAGATGGCTGCTGCTGTGATTTACAGAAGATAAACACGCTGACTCTAACTGTGAAAGATTCAAGCAAAGGTGCGCCTACTTTCGACTCCGTCGCGTATTGTTTATCGTCATTGTATTTTTTCTGTGTTTTCTCTCCACTTAGTCGTCGGGATTCGATTGCGGACATGTAGCTAGAAAACGAACCTGAGCAGAAACTGCCGCGTTAGTAAAGACTATATTTTGGCATTTTTGCTCTTCTGTTTATTTTTGTAATGCCAATGCTATTGTATTTTTGTAATGCCATTCGCTATTGTGACGCTGAGTGTGAATCCCATTGTAATTTGAAAGGAGAAAATTGTAAATTCCCATGTCTAGCTATTACACTGCCATTGTTCTGTTCTTATGTATTATACTCCTTGCGAATGCTGAAGCCACAGTCTCACCGAATGTGCTCACCGTGAGCATGAAGACGGCTTCTTCAAATCAGCGCTGTTGCTATAACGAGGTCACTTTATCCGAAAAGGTAGATGCTGCAATACCAGTTGAAGCGTACATACCTCTCAGTTGCTTCACTGCGACAGACTGAGTTCGAGAATCAGTGCCACCTCGCATAAGGATCCGCATTTATGAGACAGACTCACTGCATTGGGATAAAATAACGACTGAATTTCAGCTCTTAGACTTGCTATCATAAAAATGGTACATACTTGGTAATACAGTGTAATTGTAGTGTAAAACACACCAGTTTATTTCGTCAGTAGAGTTGTGTTTAACTGAACACAACGGCATGTCTAATGCTACAGTCTTAGTCTTTTACGTATGGAGGATACAGGTGTGGAATCATTTCTTCAGTGACTCGTAATTGACATGTGAGACAAATGTTTGCTTCATTGCATGTTTCCTTATTTGGGTACCAATCCTGGGAAAAAGGCCGATTTATTTTTCATCTGTGTTTTATTTCGTGACGCTGTCAGTAGGTTAGGAGTAGCTTTTGCCCTCTCTGTGTTGAGGGAACTTGGATCCTTACGGTTGTAATTTACTAGCGTCGTATACTAGAACAAAAATTTAAATTGTGTAGGTAAACTGGATCTTGGTCTAATTTAACGTATTATTGCGGCATGACATTGAGGGCTTGTGGGAAAGTTATTTTGTGTCAGCATCGTATGAAACGCATAAAAATGCATAGACGTTTAATATTAGTGAATGTCGTACAGTACGTGCTCTGGTTTAAGGGACTGCGTAATGATGCAGAACGAGGAATTGATAAGTAACTGTTTTTTATGCTGCCGCCTTCACGCCAGCCTTTTCTGTTGCCAGAACCCTTCGTGATTGCTCCGTGGACTGGAACAGCAGTCGTGTAGCATTCAATATGGATCAGAATTACGCGGACACAGAAGTGTACCGCTAACTGATTTAACCCCTCGACTCCAGCATTTGGGCCGCTTTTAAGCGTACAGGCCTTGGTCGTTGCAGTTAGCGGGGTCTACGTTGAGCATCGGTTAACCTTTTAATTATGAAAAATTGCCAGAATTATATTTCAAGATTCAGTTTTTACCGCGCTGTAAACACAGTCCCCCTCTGTCATGCAATCAGTTAATGCTGTATAGGGAAATATTGTTCTGAAATCCATACGAAACACATGAATACGCTCTGTGGGCAGAACGTCGAATTTTTTACCGTCAAACCTGGTAGTATTTAAAGTTACCACTGGGCTTTAAAGGGTTAAACTAAGTTTGCCAACTTCCCAGTAACCTTAACGCACGTAACCTGATCGTTAGTACCATTGATGCGATACCCTGAATCAATCAGACGAGACACGCATTGCGCATTTATCAGAAGTTACGAAGAGTCAGCGTGTGGAAGTAAGGAGCTGACTTTAAGCTGTATTTCCAAACTGTCAGCATTGCTCCACGATATTTTATACAACATTATTGGCCATTAGGGCGTGGTTTGGAAATGGAATGTTGGAATTATGTGAGTGAGGTTCTCAGGATGGTGACCATTGCAAATCGTGCCTTGTGGAGCATCAGGCGTTTATCGCTTGAGCCTCAAGTCCATTTTTCCTTGCATGTGTTGTTATCATGATACTTCCTTCGTATTTCCTTACTAATCTCTGTCGTTCGCCTTATGCTTTTCATTCTATGCGTTGATAGCTCTATTGTAACCACTATTATCCGATAAAATTGAATATCTCTATTTACAGTGCTTCATTTCCGTCCTCCTCTAAAGTGAGGAGTTTTTTGTTGGGTTTGCTATTTACATTTCGTCTTGTATAAAAATTCGCGTAGGTGTGTCAGTTCTATAACCTTCGAATGGCTAGTTATTTTCTTCTACGCCGTTTCTTCATTTATGTGTAAGCTACTTGCTATTCAAAAAAACTTTCTTTCCCTCTTCGTGTTCCTCTACATTTCAGCAGCAAGCGTGCCCTTTTCTCTTCTGTACGTAAGGAGCATTTTCCTTTTCTCTCTCTTTTCCCCATATCACCCAATTTCCAGATCCTCAGTCTAAAACCGTCTTCCAGTTTCTCACATTCACGTTACGACAAAGTATGTAGAATTTTCTTCCCCCTCTCCTTTCCTGTCCCAGTATGAAACTGAAGAGCTCTTTTCTCTTATTTTCTCTATTCTTGTCCGTCTTTGCGTGTCATTGAATCTGGTTTTCTTCTGGGATATGGTGCCGTGTACTTTGGCAGAAAGGCGTGAGCGTTATGTGTCTCGTTATTCAGGGTAAGCGTTAAGTCAGGCGTTGAGAAAAGCGAAAAGAGGAACAGAATCGAGACTATTGGCGAACTAGCGGGAGGCTTGGAGACTAAGAAGTACAGTTATACCGAGGAAGATGTAGTAGCGGAACTGTAGAGGAGGGAAGTAGTGTGTATCGAACTACACGGCGTACTGCCCAAGCAAGTTGCAATTTTTAAATAAATATACTTAACAAGTCATTGTAAACAATGGAACGAGATTTTCCACGCGAAGCTTACATGCGTACACTGATATTAATGTGAAGGTTAAAACTGTGGGCGTTCTGATAGTTTGTCGAATCGGAATTTCCACGAATGAAGATTCGAGTGTTGCGGGATGTTGCGCCGTGTTGACTGGTA
The DNA here is from genome assembly GCA_013340265.1 of Coptotermes formosanus. NCBI lineage: Eukaryota > Metazoa > Arthropoda > Insecta > Blattodea > Rhinotermitidae > Coptotermes > Coptotermes formosanus. The sequence goes on along the minus strand of BLKM01009890.1, from coordinate 304,991 downwards.
AATAGTTGCCTACTCTTCGGAGGCTCATCCGAAATGTCGGCTGTTTACCAGCCGACGCTGGTTCACATCCCAGAAGCACTGAATCTAAATCAGCGCTGTTGTAAGCACTACGTATCTTACATTGACGTCCCACCTAAATTGAAAATCTAAGTACGTTTGTTAACACACGTGTATGCCTGTTCATCAAAACGAAAAACATTTCACACAAACGTGGCCGAATCTTATTAATCTTACTTGAGGGGGGCAGTATTTATTATTTTGCATCACATGTCGTGTGTGCCTTTGTACATGAACTGTTCCGTTTTATATAAATTTGATGACATTCATGTTTTGCGTGAGGTCTTTTTCACGTTCACTCTATTTCTCTGTCCGTATATACCCGTATAGTTTACTATGGACAGTAATGTATGGCGCTTCAGGGTCGATGTACGCAGATGTCACGTCCGTTTTTATGTATTTTTCATGAATTGCTGATTCGAGTTCAACGTCTTCCCAAATTAAATGGGATTACCAAACTAACTCGACTGTGGAGCCCAAACTGCTGTCTCCCTGTCATTTTCTGTTGGCTTACAGATTATTTTAAGGATTAAGTGGAGTGGCATTTTAATTGGGCTCATAATTAGAAATCCAGTAAAACTGTAACAACGCTTATCGAATCGATATAATGTTCCCATATGCACAGTGAGGGCACTGGGCAGATAAGACTGTGAATGCTTGCTGCCTGTGCAAACGTACGAAAGGTACGCGTAGTGTGGTGGAAATACATGTAGATCAATGGGTTAGTTCGTGAGACGTAGCCATGAAGGAGGGCTGCCTCGCCCAGTCAACGGTTCTCTATCTGCGTACGTAGTCCTAACAACTAAGGCACGCAGTCTGTAAAAACACATTTCCCTCCGTTACTAAACACGACGCCAGAAAGGCTAATAGAGCAGAGTCCTTAGGAAGCAAACCGTTTTTCAGCTGGCCAGGTAAATTCCCAATTGTTATGCAACTCATGTTCATAAGGGACCACCGCTTGTCCCCGTCCTGAGCCAGTACGTTTTTCCATCCTATGTCTTTTAGATCAATAGCAATAGTATCCTGCCGCCGGTGGCTGGGCCTTTTAAAATGCTTCTTCAGGTCTCGTCATCAAAACGTTGTATAACTTTTTCTTTTCTCCCATGCTTATCATATGCTTCATCCACTTTATCCTCCTTTGTTCCGTCGTGACACTTCGCGACGAGCACAACTCATGAAGCTCATTATGCAGTTTCCCCCCTCTTAGGCGCAAATATTTTCTTCAGCACTCTATTCAAAATTCCGGTGCGTGTTTCTTTACCTTACCATGAGATACACATTCAGAACAATAGACGAAATTAAATTGCGTACTTGGTTATGTATGTTTTAATCTTATGCTTTTAGGTAAAGTTTACCAAGTTAACTAATTGTGCTGTAGCAGAATTAAAAGGTTCGTTGCGGCTGATACGGAAGTTATCCTGCTACAGGCGATCCTGATGCGGTTGCTAAACACACCTTTTCTTCTCACATGATCCTCCGTATTTATCTTGGCATCTTGCTCCATGCACATATGTATAATACAGTCGAACCCGGTTATAACGACATGAGTTAATGGTACACCTCGTCTACAGCGTCAGGTACTCTGTCGTACCAATTAGTTCCTCACTGTTAACCACACCGTTATACTCCTCAGAACAACACTCGTTTATAACGACACAAAATATCCAGTCACTTTTGTGACGTTGTAAGCGTGTTCGACCGTATATGAATTTTGTTCTTTGTTTCGCCTGTTTTTATAATATTCTGAATCAGAATTATTGGCGGTTGTTAGTTCACACGTTATTTCCTTAGCGGTCAGAGGACGCTGATGTATTTTCCACAACAGAAAAAATTCCGAAATAAGACATAAGTGTAAAATAAAACAAGATTGACAGTTTGTGGAAAACAGCAAAGGGAAGCGCACACCCAGATATCTTATACCGTGCAACCAGCGGTAGAACGACCTCTTATTGCACAAGGCCATTTTCAGATTTCTGAAGCCTTCGCTGGACTCAAACCAGTTGTTAAAAACAAAAGTCTTGTTTGGTCAAGAAAATTTTTTATATTCAGCGGTTAAGTGACTAACGTCACTCTTATCAGTTACTTATTATTATGCAGTTGCAATTAGTGTAGTTTTTATTTCTAGGACTTAAGGTGTTTTTTACCACTGTTTCTTTGTTACTGATAATTGTTTTAAAAAATACAAAGACTTTAATCCTATAAAATTGTGACTGAAATACACTTTTGTAGTTATTATTGCAATATGTTACAATATTATTACAATATGTTCGGATACACTCGCTGGCCGCAGACATGTAAGTTCGGCTGACCGCCGTGTGCCGGCAGTGTACTGGCGATAAATGTTCCTAACTGAACATTTGTTCACTGAGCGCTTGTGTTGGCAGTACTGAGTTTCATGTCTGCTTTGTCGTCTGACGCTCTTACTCCTGCTTCCGTCCTTCAGCAGGATAAGCCATAGGAGGCAAGAATTAAATTCTGTTATCGATATTTGCAGACATAGAGAAACACTGCTAATTAATTTTGCGAAATGCGCGGTAGAATTTGTGCAGCCCAAAGCCATTTAATTAAAATGAATTATCTCCAGGAACAATAAATGATGGTTGACACAGGGTCTAATTTAGGTCCCCTAACCTTAAGCAAAAAATGTGTAGTACTCTCTGTTTTTTGGCCGTATTTTGGCTTGTTCGCTGCCGGCTCCTCTATGGCTTTCGGCACGTCACATACCATACATACTCCCAAGGGTTACTTTTATACCATGAAGATGGAGGCAGAAGTTTCTTCGAAACGTTGGAACGTACCTAAAAGACCACAATGAACCATATCTCGTAACACCTTAATATTTTGGCATTGTTAATATATTGTGAACTTTTGCATTCTTTAACAAATTAGGTCAAACCTGGTTGTGTTGGCGGCCGGGATGGCCCAGTCGGTATAGCGACTCCCTGCGGGCAGGAGGTTCTGGGCATCGAATCCCAAACGGGGCGACGGTTCCAGTACCTGTCCAGACCGGCACCGAGGCCCCTCCAGCTTCCTGTGCAGCGGGTGTCGGGTCTTTCCCGAGGGTGAAGCGGACCGCGCGTGGTACTCACCCCTCACCCTCTTCTGGCATCGAGGTTGCGAATAGGTTGGAGCCGTTCATCCGCCTCCCCTCTGTATCTGCGTCATGTCGTGGAATGACCTTTTGTCTGCACACGGTTTTATTAATTGTTATGCCTTCGAAATATGTCAGATGATGTCGGCACAATGACACTGTATGACACTGTCATTAGAGGAAATTGTGTATGTTTGTATGTATGTATGTATGTATGTATGTATGTATGTATGTGTGTATGTATGTATGTGTGTATGTATGTATGTATGTATGTATGTGTGTGTATGTATGTATGTATGTATGTATGTATGTATGTATGTATGTATACGTACGTACGTACATACATACGTACGTACGTATGTATTTTTGTACGTACGTGCGAGTATGTAATGTAATGTAATTTAATGTAACGCGTGTTCCAAGTTACATCGACCGAGGTGTCCCTCCTCACTGAACATGGTGTATGCATTAAGAGTCAGGGTTTTGGGTAAAAGCGGTCTTTATTATATCTGAAATTAATACTGTGTCACGTGAGTTTGCCATAAAACTACCACTGACTGTACACACGCTCTCAGCAATGCTGTTCACGAGGAACCATTTTTGTGCAGTTCTTGTAAGCGCCGGTACAAAATAAAAAAGTGCCAAGAGATTTATGAAACTCCCCGCCCTGTGAAATGAATAACCAGGCAGTGCGGGCGCTGCTACGGTAGGAAATGCAATTACCGCAAATTATACACAGATTAGCTTCTTTTTAGGCAGCTTAATGGCACGGACCGCGCGTCTTCTGGTTTGCCTCGTTTTTCCTCCCCATCCCTCCATTGTATTGATCGTGCTGGCTTGTTACTCTCAACGTTGGAGTTTTTAGCACAGAAGTATTTAAATGATGACAATTTGGCGATAAAGAACCCTTATTTTCTCTCTCAAGATGGTGCCAGTTAGTTTAAGGGAAGCGTAACTAGAAATTAAGTATGAATTATGTGCACTGAAATTTGTTCGAGACGCAGTGTGACGTGACAATGAATGCTTCCACTTTTTATACGGGTTTCATTTTCGTATAAAAGTTTTTAATAAAGCTATAAATACGTATTATTCCCTGATAATGTACATACGCATTTATTGCAGAAGTCGTACCTGGCGTAACCCGAAAATTTTGAGTTGACACTAACTTGTCCCTGTTTTTAGGCACCATTCCACCCTATCCTTGACAGGTTACCACCCGTACCTTCGCACTTACTATGTAATGTTTTACGGAGAGCATAAAGTAAAGCAATTCAGCTTCGTCCCAAAGACCTTGGCTTCATATCGTTGTGCTGCCCAGTCACAGCTGAGTACATACTGTTTGCTGCTCCAGAAGCATACATATGATGAAGACGCTGTTGCATCTGAAGGTTGTTGTCTTCAGAGATGTTATGCTGCGTACTCTGGTAGCTATTGGCCAGCGCTTCTAAGCAAACGTTGCCACTACCTTCAGGGCAGATCCTGCTCCTTTACACAGAAGATGATGGCAGTGCATTTCTCCGAAATGTTGGTCACTAGCTATCAGACCAAACGGCGTCACATCATGCATTATTGCCGGTGTGAAAACCTCGAATCTTGCAGTGATGTGTTGCAGTTTTGAAATGCCGTAGCCGGCACTTCTATCCCCTACGGTTTTGTCGCTCTTTTTGTTTTTTTTCCGCCCGCCTCGAAGTATTGTTCTTGAAACTGGGATCTTCCATTATCTCGTGTTTCAGACCCTTCACGCGCAGTTCTTTTTAATACCTTCGTTTCCAGTCCTTCGCAGATTTGTTGTCGCGGAGTCTGACACTAAGCCACCCATATCTCATTCCCACATTTCCGTATAATATTGAATAAACTTGAGTTTGTCAGACATTTAAACACGTGTTCTGTTGTTCCACCTCTTCAGATTGTGGGTTTCGCTTGCTGTCATCAGTAAAATGTCAGGCAACAAATTCAAAGAGTAAAGATTTCACAATCGCACTTTCCCTCGCTCCGTTCTTACACATTGGGCGAAATCTGGCTTATAGATTGATTTTTTGCGCTAAGTACGTGTTTTTGTCGCATTTCGACGAAAATAGGTATAATATCAGTATAGTGACTAGACTACGGACTGAGTGATCCAGGGGGCGAGTCTCGGCAGGGGCAGGTCATTTATTCTCTCCTCCAAAAGGCCCATTTCGGTTCAGTGACTCATCCAGCCTTATATTCACTGGATACCAGGGAGTTCTTTGCTGGAGGAAAGCGGCCGACCCATAAGGTTGACCTCTTACCTCCATCTAGTGCCTAGGATAAGAATAAGAGGTTTTATACCTCTACTCCTCCTACGTGCCTTCATGCCGTGTATATGGACAACTTTTACCTTCACTGTGTAGGGTGTGAATGTTAGCTTACTGCAGTCGTAAGGTTCCCGGGTGATAATGAAACAGAGCGTTTAAGTATATAAATTTTGTCACACCGGATCCTTAGGGGCCGTAAGTGGGTTATATACGGGACTTGAGCTAAAGCCTGCCTCTTGTATCTGACTTTACATAATCCGAAAGTATCCTTCCACTTCACCCCATATCTTTGAAGAAGAGAGGGCTGTGAGACGTGGCTTCCTCATATATGTTTGCGTGTGTTTACGATATGGGTCTGTCCATGTCACGTATCAACAGGGCTCTTGATGAAAAGAATTTTAAAGGAATATTAAATTAGCTGGAATTAAAACAGGAACTTACATTAATGATACTTCTCGCGAATACCTAAGTTATGCGCGGCGGTGGTGGTGGTTGTGGTGGTGGTGGTGGTGGTGGTGTTTGTGGTTGTGGTGGTTGTGTTGTTGTTGTTGTTGTTGGTGGTGGTGGTGCTTTTGTTAAATAATCGTGAAGCGTAGGACATCTTCATCGAATCACGGCAATCGTGGTCCTGTTTTTGTCCGTCCGACCGGATTTCGTGTCATTCCTTCAAATTGGTCACGATCCTTGGTCGCACCACAGTCACTTTAAAATTCGGTATAATTTTGAAACAACACACTTTAGACACAGCGAATATACTGAGACATGTGTAAAACGATGGCGCGACAATAAATACAGGGAGATAGAAGACGTGGTGCATTCAAGGCTTTAGAAACCGTCGGATTAGCGTCAAAATATCTCCTAGAATCTTCTAAGTATATATGAAGTAAGAAAGTATCTAACACATTGTACGTGTCCTTGAGGATCTGCAAGTCGTAGTGCTGGTGAAATTCCCTGACGTGTGGAACCTGAGGTTCATTAATGTGTTCAGAATACCTACATTGGCCCATGCACACATTAGCCTCCACCTCTCCTTTAATATTCGTTTTGATATTTCTGAGGTCAGCCTGAGTGGTGATTTTGTGCCATTGCTAGTTCTAGGGATCCAGTTCCAGGGCAGCCGGCGTGCTATACTATAACCTGCCAGTTTACGAAGTGGCGCTGGTCACGTGTTTTCTGCAAACAGGAAGCCGCGTGCCCCATGCTGCTACATCCTCATTCCACGGAAGCACAAACGCACTCCTTGGATCTCAGCTCTGGCCCGTTCATTTGTCAGAGGCGAGGACATATATTTCATGCGATCTAATGTTACATGAGCATCTGATTAATTACTGTCCTAATATACTTCTGTGTCATAGAAATTAATTTATTCCATTTTGGAATTTGATTAGCATAATTCGGTACCAGAAGAAGAAACGAAGGGTTTGCTTGATCGACAGTTCTTTTGGCTTATAACGTAGCAGAACATATTAATTTGCTACTGAATTCATTTGATTACATACCGCAAGAAACGACATCTCTTGACAAAGATAGATGGGAAGATAATATTAAAATGTAATATTTTTGCCTTTCACGGTGACTGCGGGTAATCGGCTGTATCACTGTGGAGCGACAAATATAGAGTTTATTGCCTGAGAATATTTTATCACAGTTTTAGAATAGTTCCTAGAAGAACTGGCTGTGGTGTTATGCATTGAACTAATGTGACGCAAGATACATCACAATTGCGTCATTTTTAAACCGATGGTGAACCTTGTGGGTCCACCAGTTTAAGGGAAGAAGTTATAACCTTGCGTGGGCGTGTTCTCCACGCTTTAATTGGTTTCGTTACGTTAAAATTGTGTTACATCTACTTACTGCCTCACTGGGATTGTGGGATAATTTCAGAGTGTACGAACGACTGATTGGACTACTTTTGCGCACAGTAATGTTGTGGCATGGACCGCTTGATTGGAGCCAGCCGGTGTCTCCGTGTGTGGTCGCATCAATCCAGTAGCAAGCTGTCTGTTCCATGTGGGATTCATTCTGATCGGCAAATATTCCGGTTGCCCTGTTAGAGACAGACGTAAAAGATGCGACACGTTCCAACTTCGATTTGTACTTTTATAGGATGGTAAGTTCTGGTCTGCCGAGTAAATTGGAGTCAGCGTTGGTAGTGTCTAGTAGATTTTATTGATAGGCCTGTGCTTATCTTTTATGTCTTTAGTGGTTTATCTGGGGAAGATGTCAGGATCTAGCCAACACAATGTTGATAGTTAACAGACATCCCAGGAGGCTTGAACTTTCATCAACACAGCAGCTGAGAACGTCAGCTCTCGCAAAAGATGCTTGGTCTGTGAATGGGTTAAGAAGAGTTTTAAGAGGTCTACGTTAGCCGTGTGAAAACTGCAATTATTCTGCATTACGTATATGGGTTGACAGTGGAAGCGATGTTCTTAGAACGCGAATCGGTGGATGCTGCATAGTATAATATTTGTTCACTGGGAGAATAATAATAAATGCGTAACAATACATAACGGCACTGTTTGGTCAAAGCGTAGAGTTTTAAATTTTAATGTGATTCATGCTGTTGCTTTGTAATTTTAAGACAATAAACCTACTGTATCCGTCAGAACGATATGTGTGTGTATGTACAGATACATACATATATACGTACATAAATATGAAGGCGGTGGGTGGGTAGGTAGGTAGGTAGATCTATATATAGGTGTGTGTGTGTGTGTGTGTGTGTGTGTAGCTGTACATCATACATAAAATAAACCTTTCTGAAAGAAGAAAACTGACGGAGATTCTGAAGCATAAAGTTCAAATTATCGGACGTGGCATGTACGAGTATATTATGGAATGTCTTTATACACTGGCCAGACTGTTAATTTAAGTGCGGATGTTTGGAACATGTTGAATCGCTTTTTATGTTGAAGTGTCACTTTAAATCTAGGTTTAAGTGTTAAAAAGTTTCACCCATTACGGTGAAGTTGTTAGAATATTATACATACATATATTGCATAGGATTCCAGTATTCAAAACGTCACGCATGCTTCAAGTCTTGAACCTGTTGGTACATGTACTGTCCCAGAGTTTCTCAACCTTTTTGAGCCACGACCATATTTAAGCCAGTAGCTTCTTCTCGCGACCCCAGCAGTCAGAAATAAAGGCAGGCGTAAAATGAAAAACCATGAAACAGTATAAAAAATGTGACATTTTAATGATGTAATGAAGCGAAAATAATCATATATGCATTTACATAATTCTGCATGAGCTGGAGTTTAGTACGGCGACTACTGTTATGGCCCTTACATCTAGAGTTACTCTGCATGGTCTCGTAAATCTGAATTTTTCCATGTTTTGCGAGGTATTCCTCAAACTGAGAAAATGTTGTCAACCGTACGATAACTTCGGCCAAAAACAAAACATTTATTTTGCGCGATCCGATCATTTTTCATTGAGTGTCTGGCAGCACTGGTAGTCAACGGTCTGTGTCACTTTTTATTACTTTACGGTCAAGCCTACATTGCTACAACGTCACTACAAGTGAATACATCCACAAAACATACTGCTTATCAAATAATGTGAGTTAGAAATAAGTAGATTCACGAAATTTTTTCGCGGACTACTAGGAACAGCGTCGCTACTCAAATTTGCGTCGTCATCCGTACGTTAATAAACACTAATTACGAGGTCGAATCACAGGTGTCCTGCTCGTGCACCCTAGACACGTATGTTGGAAAGTAATCGGAATCCCACAGCGGTCTGTCCTTTTACAAGCTGACTTCGTAGTGACCAATTCTCTATTTGAAGCCACTTGAAAAGGAAATATTTTTTGAATTGTACTAAAATTTCCCGAAATGCGAATGCACTGGCGTCGGTAGTTTTTACGGGGGTAGCGCCGATGCCAGTGAATTGCTAATACACTGCCTTAACGACTGGCATCCACGCACCGCTGTCCGTTGCACGCACAGTGCAGTTGGTGGCGGTCTGTATTGATCTGGTCTAACAACACGTTGTCTTCCTCCGGAATTCTTCGAAAGCAGCAACTGCTGCTGCAATGGCGTTACAGCCCATATCGAATCTTAGCCTTCTCTATGCGTTGCCTCCAGAATTCTCTGTCTTTGGCTTTAGTTTTCTAAGCCCGTGTGCCGAGTAAGACGACGGCATCTTCCCATCGCTTCCTGGGTGTTCCTACCCGTCTCTTGCCGTGTATTGTTTGTTGCAGGGCTTTCTTTGGTGTACGATTCTCCTCCGTTCTGATTACATGCCCTGCCCATCGCAGTCTTCGAAAGGTGATAAATTTTGTAACCTTCATATGTTTATGTAGATCGTAGATTTCGGCGTTATATCTTATCCTCCACCCCTTCTCATCCTGTGTAAGGCCGAAAATCCGTCTCAAGATGTTCCTGTCGAATGTATCCAACATTTCTTCTGCCTTATTAGTCAAGGTCCAAATTGAAGGCAGTTAACAGAATGATCCAGTGTAGGCCTACGTACGTGATCTAGGATAGCTGAGTGATTACAGTAACTGTGCGCCATGGGCTGAACGAGTAAGTTTCAGTGGCTTTCCTCGTCATCGTCGCTTCCTAAACGACTTCGGCAGTACACAGCCCCCTGTCCAACGGATACCACGGCTTCATCGGGAGTAAAGCGGCCGGAGCATGAAGTTGTCCACTGTCGTGTAGTGTGAAGCTGTACCTTCACCAGTGCGTCTTCATGGAGTGGTGCTTGTCACGGGGCAATTTTTTCGTGTTTCTTTATAGGCCTGCCAATGATCCATATTCGTCTGCATTTACATGCCGTCGACTGTCTGTAGTCTAGATACGGACGGCGTCACAACATGATCTAAAAAGTGCATTTTTGTTTTATTTCTCTGTGCTTGTCTTTTCCTTCTTTCTTTTCTTATTCCTTGTTATTTCCTACTTTTCCTTATTTTTGCAATTTCCTTTTTGTTTTTCTTTTGTTTTTATGCAGCATTCGACGATGTAAAGACGGTCGTATGACTATCTGGTTGATGCGTTAAACACTTCTGGTGACTTTTCTGTGATGGAACTGCAATCGAGCGTGTCTCGCGACACAGTGGCACAGAGGATTACCTTCCTCGCAGTGGCGCCATGTAGTTTAATCGATCGGTGCCGGCGTTGCGGAAGAACCTGCTGCTTCCACATTTAGAGTGGAAGAGTGAGTCATGTGGGGAACATGGTACAGCCATGGAAAAGAGAGAACTGGATCCAGTAACTATGCGACACTTGCTAGCCTGAAACCTGGAGGCAACTAGTTCCTCCGCAACCTGCATGTCGTCCAATCCGCGAAGACTAAAATGCCATGCGAACTTTGGATCTCACCGTGACTGGATCTCGTAAAGGGATGCCAGTGTCTCAAAGGTTCCGATCGACGACGGCGCGTCGGATGTTGACGGAATGAAATGCAGCACCTTAAACAAACAGTCTTAAATACATCGGTAAGCAAATACAAGAAGTTACACTGCTGACTTGTTTATAAATGCCGCCTGTGTTTAGATCCAAACTAATTAAACTGATGATGTAAGTAAACCTCTAAAGAGAGGTGAAATAAAACGACGGAGAGGACTGTATAATGTTGAGAGTCATGATTTGTGCTGTTGAGAAATTATTAGGTTGATCTAATCAAAGATGAGGTGGGCGCAGCATGCGGTACGTATGGGCAAGAGAAATACGCACAGAGCAGAGGTAGGCGTATGTGGGACAATTGTATTAAAACCAGTGTGATGGTGTGGGCTGTATGCCTCGCTTTGTGAACGCGGTAGTGAACCTTCTTGTTACATGAAACACGACAGTTGCTGAACTGGCTTATGAAGTATTAGTTTCTCAAGAATGACTCTGTCCAATGGTGTTGGTTAAGCGAGCCTACCGTTGTGCTGTCGGGATGTTCATAGGGAGAGGTGGGTTAGGGAGACTTGCACGGCTTAACGCAAGCCTGAGAGCCGCACAGAGAGCCACATCAATCACGTCCCGAGCGTGAGAAAATAAGCTTATGTATCCAAGGCGAGGCTGCCAAATAAAGCCTCATAATATCAGCACCGGAACTTGTGACGGTCGCACTGTCGTCTGTTGTATGTTACAGAGGAAGCGTTAGTGCGTGTGAAAATTTTATGTTTTAACGATTCGTTAATTTTTATTACTTTTTCAAATTATACGTTATGGAAAAAGTCGCCAAAAATGTTGTAAAAATGCCGTATAACAGTGTCTTGTAAATAACAATATAACACACAGCGGGAAAATTTCGAAGAGCAGATTTAGTGTTCTGGTACGCAGTAAGTGCGCGCAAAATTGTAGGTAAAGCAATCCCGTTACAGGCGTGGGTAGGCCCTTAGGGTTCCAAAAGGTTGTGGTTCCCAGATTTTTAGACGGTCAGCACATGAAGGTGGTAAGGTTGTGAGACCTACGCACCGGCCGCCTTTACCCCCCAGGAAATATTCCTGGTACTTATTTGTGTTAGAGGCTGAGTCGACCCCAGGGCCACAGTGCGGCCGGAAGGATTATGTCAAAGAAAAATTCCAATGACACCATCGGGAATCGAACCAGCGCCCTTCCAGTTTGTTGTGCAGTGCCTCAACCAACTGCGCCGCCGCGTGCCCCAGCAAAATTGTCGGGCCCTTGCGTTTTAAAGTAATAATAAGCTCATATACCTGCATTCGATTAATTGTGTCTCTGTTATTCAGAGAATTAACAGAAGGAATAACGTACATGTATTTCATGCAGGACAGCCGGGGGCCAGGGAGCAATCTTCTCATTGGCTGCCCTAGGAGATATATGTGTCACACGGTTAATAAATCGCTGGTTATGGCGTGTGGGATATTCACTTTTACGTCGTTGAGAGTGTTAGTTGTTGTGGACGCTGCAAAACTGATTTTATGTAAACGATCCACGTTCGTTGCAAGAACTGGAAGACAGCGCTCAAGAAGGATTACCGGAGTTTCAAGACAGGAGCTCCATTGTGTTTTGAGAAACACTTTCAGCAGGTGTAAAAGCAGCAAAGAAGCTGGCGAATAGCGCTTTGAGCCTTTTGTTTTTAATACGGTATGGTGAATTCAAGAGTGGGCGGGAGAACTCCCGACGGACGCAGAACTCATATGCGATGGAGCTCCAGCTACAGCTTTCTTGCTGAGAGGGAGGAATAATGAGTTGCTGTGTAGAATGATGGCGACATTTTAAAATCAGCAATGCCACATGTTTTTAATAATACAATTGGTTGTGTTACAGTCCTTTATAAACCATATTCTGATGCCCCATCATCTGAGCAAAGAGTTCGAACTCCAACGCCTGTTAAAACTTTGTGGATGCTTGCTTGTTTGGTTGCATGCTTGGGTGTAAGGAACACATTTACCAGTTTCTTATTTTAAGGACTTTGTGTATTTAACTTGTACAGTCTTGCTTTACTGAAAACATGGCGTAAACTTTGCAAAAGCCTGCGGTGCACCAATCAGCCGCGGCATATAGGTTGAGAACCGTTGGTCTAAACTGTAGCTAACATCCATGCCTCCAGCGGTATTCGAACCTGCATTCCCCGTATAGCCGTATATGGCGTGATTGCCTGGTCACTGTGAGCTGCTTCTAAAGGCTTTCTGGACCCAATGAAAATCGTTAGTACGACCATGGCAAAGGCACTGCCAAGAGTTACGCTACTTGTTTGTCGCGTCGCGACGCGTTCGGGCACCTGCTGATTTTGTCGCTCTTTCTCTGTCTCTCTCTCCTCCCCTCTCTCTCCCCCCTCTCCCCGTGACGTGCACATAATCACTATCTGCATCGGCCGCGCAATCCGTTTCGTTTTAACTATGAAACGTACGGTCCGAGCCGACGCTAATCCGCGTGTACTGCCACCTGATTAGGCCGTGTTCGGATGTCACGTCCTGCGATATGAATAAAATGTGAGATCGCTATTTGCTGGAAGAGAATGCTTGTCGCATAAGAGCTTTGGAGTTATGCTGTTAAAATTACATTCGAGTCGGGAATAAGACTCGTATGCTATGGAGGGGAAACGAACACAACGAAGTGTGTAGCTTGAAATTCATCTCAGATGCATTTAACAAAGTTCACTTAGTCTCACGTGCTTTAACGCAGGCATATACTGGTACAGATCTTCCAACACTGATGCACCCACCTCAGAAATATAGGCGCCAGAAGGAAGTTCCCTGTTGAGGACCAATAAATATTAGACGCCCGTGATTTGTGCATCCATGGCTGCGATATATAGCGTCTCTCGTATAAAGTTTTACCTATTTCGTCTTCATTACAAAGACCAGTGTGTAAACTGTTTATGTAAATATTCTTTGTTTTGTATTAGCCTAGTATGTTCGGGGGAATAAAGCACAACAACGACAAAACAAGCAGAACAACAGGAAGAACAACAACGGTACCAGGATGTACAGATCTGCATCTGTCTGTATCCGCCATTGTTTCTCCTTGATTTCCCATATGACGATGAAACATCAAGTTTACCAGTTCGGCTGCCCCTAAACCACTTTCCATTCCCTCTCCACATTTTATTTTTCAGTGTGTAGCACCGGCCGGTGCGCTATGGTGTCTGTGTACTGTGATTTTTTTTTTTTAATTTTCAAGGGAATGGGAAATCAAAAGACATTAAAACAGAGCCCTTTTGGTCACGTAACAGTCACGTCAACCGACGATCCGTCTTAAGCGGGTCGTAAATTAATTAACTCGACCCAGCTCTGACGGATTACCAGTGAATGGCCGTGCAGCGATATGGTGCTCCACCACACTGCCATTATCATCGTCGGAATTCCCCCTTCCAACATAAAGAAAACAACAGTAATGCCTACAGACTTCCTTCGCTTGCGTAAATATAAGATCATTAAAGTTCGGTGTCTTCGTTGTGGGAGATTCGTGTGGAAGTGTATCTTGTCAGGCAAATTGTTTCTGAGAGGATGTGAACTGTACTGAAAAGATAGGGGGTAGCCAGACTTAGGGGTTTGCTATTAACTTGTGTTGGCTTGTGCTGTGTCACACGGCCGTAGTGACCGTCCTCTGTGTGATCTGTTTTAATATCACAGTATTAACCCCCATGGTAGGTAATTTTTAGACGCTTTCTCATAGTCGCTAAAAGCGTCTACTAGCTTCGGCATGTCCGTCTGTGACATATATGAGCGCGACTCCCACGGAACACAGTTCTGAAAAATATAGTAGTGGGGAGGTATATGAAAGTCTATCGAGAATTTCCAAATTCCGTTCAAATCGGGCGAAAATTTCGGGCACTTTGCATGGAGGCCTGAGCATGCTTTATTGTTGTCGGGGACATAATTCGTCATAAAAGCCTTTTTGTGCAACTCAGTGTGTTTACACTGTTCATAGTGATGTGTAGCTCAGTAATAAACACAGAAAGCGCCATTTCTTTTCCGTTACAAGAATGTTTACGCAAACACGCCGCTATGTTACGGTAGTCGTACACTGATTGTCTTGTAGTTTATTTGGCGGTGCTGGTAGTAACTGTAAGTATACAGCGTCAAATGATGAACGATGAGTTAGAAAGAATGTGGAATGTAGAGGTGCAAATGTTGTCATCCGCAAGATGAGTCTGGAAAGCACGAGAAACCTGTCAGGAGAGTTGGTCTCCCTCTCGACATTAGAAGGGGGCGCCTACCGAATACAAGTCACCACTTGAACCTACTTGCTTGGCGAGATTAGACTAGAAGGAATACATCCCTGTACAGAAACACCCGCTTTCCTTTTCTGAGGCGCAACAGCCCAAATCGGGTCTAGGCCTCCTCCTTCTGGAGGTTTCTAGATCACACTCAGACACACCGCACTCGGTAGAATTCCTCTGGACGAGTGATCAATCCGTCGCAGAGACCTCTACCTGACAACACAGAAACACAAGAGACAAACACCCATGCCCCCAGTGGGATGCGAACCCACTACCCAAGCAAGCGCTCGGCCGAAGGCCCACGCCTTAGACCGCGCAGCCGCTGGGATCGGCGAAACATCCGCTAAGATTTACAATTAGACTTGACGAGTGCAGAGTGTCATGTGGCGAGTCTCTTGAATTGAATTGAATTTTGTGACGACGAAAGTGCCGAATGTGTAAGAATTCTTCCAAATTCAGCACATTGTTTTTACGTACATTCTGGGTGTATAGATTAAATCTTCCACCTCGAAGACATCAGAAGGGATTAAGGAACGGACGCATATGAGTGGTGATATTTTTGAGACACTTATAGTCGTCGAGATAATCGCGATATTCACTGAATTCTATGAAACCCAGACATTCATTGCCGTATTCACACAAGACGGCCACTGGTGTCTATCATTAGCCAGATAAATATTGTCAGCTCCCTCCCATTCTGCGTTTCAGATTCCTGTTAGTTTCCTTCCCCGGCATCAGAAGGTGTTGCAAGTCGCTTTGGACGAAGTGTCGAAACACGAGGATGTTACTTCGCAAGAATTAATGTGATTTTGCATCTCATAGTATGCGAATCTCGAGATATGTGGCACGGAGTTACGCTTTAGAAGCGGAATCGTGCAGCTCGGCCTGCCACTTGAAGCGGTGCGAGATTTGAGATTCTCATAGGGATGTTAATGAAGATTTGAGTCGTCAGTAATGTTGAAACCCGAACCTTCTTTTCCGGTATGAAACGCCGTTACGTATTTACAGCATTCTGTTAAATTCTGACCTAGCGTATTAACTCAGGCTGTAACGTGTCTAACTTATATTCGGAGGTGCGCGGTTCGGAGCTCGGCCGGTATTTTGTTTATCCTGAGGTTTTTACTCAGTCACAGCAGGAAAATTCCGGGGCATTGTCTAAACTTATACCACAGTTCCTTCCTTCGAAATCCTTACCAAACTAATTTTCATCAGTTAACGTACCATTTCATGTCACATAATTAGAGCCCCTGACCTCCTCGTTTAGTTAGCCATTCACCCACAAAAATGACAGATTCCTTGGGCTGCCAGTTGACTGGTATATTTCCGTATTTGTATATATTAAGAAATTGTTTGACTTAACAATGCCGACAAGACTTAACAGTTTACACCCGTGCGTAGTGCTGCATATTGCTTATTAAGAGATTACTGAAGATGCTGGTGACTAATAGTTGAAAGTTTACATTCGTGCATGACCTTGAGCCTCCACAGCACATCTTGGAAATATGTAGGGTACGTGCAGCTAAAGATCTGTATATTCTCTAAACTTAGATTGAATGGAAATTTACTTCTAGAAGACCGGAACAAGCAAGCATTTGGATATGGGAATGAACAGAAAAATTTCAACGCACCTTCCGATAATTTCGGCTACAAGTCAGTCGATTCGAATATCAAGTGAAAACTGCAATTTGTTATGTAGTGTTAAACAACCTTAGTTGAAACTTCACATTATTTTCCTTTAGCTGCTGAAGTCAATTTTTCTAATATTATGCGAGTTCGAAGGATTTTTAATCGTCTTCAGAACTGTTCATGCATTTTCTTAACCTGAGCGGCTTCAACTTAAAAAATTCAAGTCTTCTGGGACGATATACCGTGTCTTCTGGTAGGTAGTTACCGGCGTTTCAAGGAACTTATTGCCCTTTATGCTCAGGGTCAAGCAGTTAAAGAAGTGAGTGAGTGAGAGAGAGAGATATTTTCTTTGACTGCGTCACTCTCTGTAACATCGGTAACCGTTTATCGACACGACATTACATTCCAGAAGATTTGAATCGTCAGCAGCACAGCTTTGAGAACCTCATGTCGCATTTTACACTAGTTTAAACCTTACAATCCCCTCACGATCAGTCTTAATGTGTGTTACGTTCTCTTACACGCTGAGCCTTCCAAGTGGATTCCTGTAATACCTCTTTTCAAAGCACTGTGTGGTAGACCCGACAGGTACATAATAACATTCAGACCAGTGATAGACTTAGATTCTCGTCATACAATGAGGCTTTGAGAAGACAAGTTGCGGATGTTTATGGCGTTGATGAAGAAACTGAAGTCAGTTTAAAACGCTCATGAAGGCAAAATTCGTGCACTTGCAGTCACTGAAATTTTGTTGTTGGCTCTGTGATTGGCATTTGTCAACCACAACCGGCTCATCTGAACTGAAGCAGCTGTATGCGTGAAGTGGTCGTTGAACATGTTCTAGCATCCGTCTGACTTGAAACCGGTTAGAATAAATAAGTTGTAGATCAAGCTATCAGTATTAGTATTTATATTACTGTAGTCAACTTAAAAACACATTAGTCTTCTTAACGGTCACTTAACCTTACACTTTGCCTTCCATCATTTAAATACGAAGTATTACTCAAGCGTCTCCCTGCTTTTGTGTGATATTGCAAAGCGAAGCATTTTCGTTACACATACACAAACAGCAGTTTAATAAAACCGCGGTCTTCCTGCTCATTTTTGTTACTGTATCACGAAAACAACACAATAATATGAAAATGCTTGGAATTATTTTGGGCGCAGTAGGATGCATAACAGGGAGGTTAGAGACGTCTGTGTGTACTCCAAGAAAAGCGACCAGCATTGTGAAGACCCCCGAAGTTACGAGCATTTCAGAAAGTGGTCTTTTTATTACCTATTTAGACTGCAGTGTCCTGCTGTTTCACATGTCGGCAGGTACTGCCGCTGATCGCTTGCTGCTCTTCTAATTTGCTGTGAGTCGGGGCATACCAGTTTTAAGTTCAGTGTACTGTAGTTCATATTAAGATTTTACACACCAAATTTCAGTGTGCTGGAAATATGTTCTTTCGGCTGTCAAACAAGCGTCGCCTTTTTATATGTTAATCGAGCCGACGGGAAGTGACTAGCCGGAGTTACACGTAAAATAATGTCTCTGTATTTTATCTTGCCATTTCATTGCATTATGCTAATGACCTAATGACGTTTATGTCTTTTTGTGAAATATTAGCGAAAGTGAAGCGTATGTAAGGATATGGTATAGTGCTACCAGAAACAGGTATTTCGCATCGCCGTCTGTAGTGGATTTTTCAGACCGTTATTTTTTTCTGCATGCAATCATATTCCAAAGTTTGTACGTTAAGAAACAATAAGTAAATGAGTAAATACATAAATAAAACGACATGAGTTTTAAATTTACCTAACTTGTTAGCGCATCGAACAGCCTTTATCTGTGGCATTTTCTCCAAAACGGATGTAAAGTTCCTACTACGATGCGTCGGTCGAGTAACGTATGGTGCACAGGACATTACTGTTATTGTTCATTTATAGCAGTTACTTTTGCAACATGAATGTAAGCTTGGCGGTAGGCCAAAGGTAGGGGATACTTTCTGTTTGCTTTCTTTCTTTCCTTGCTGTGGCGCGACAGCCCAACTCGGGCTAGGCCGCCTCATTGTAGGGGTTCCTAGATCACACACGAGTAGACACACACAGCCAGTAGGACTCCTCTAAACGAGTGATCAGAGATCGACGCTCAGACGTCTACCTGAGAACACACAACACTTACAAGAGACAGACATCCATGCCCCCGGCGGGATTCGAATCCACGATTCTACGAAGCGAGCGGCCGCAGACCCACGCCTTAGACCGTGCGGCCGCTGGGATTGGCACTGTTTTATTTGCTTATTCTTTATTTAGCGACGCAGTCAACGGCACAGATTGAAAGGAATGAATGGTAGGATGGCAAGAAATGATGAGTTGGACGAGGTGTGTAAATATGCGGTCGCAGCCTAATTTGTGTGCTTTATCGGGAATTGTCTCGAGAGACTGAGTGAAGGCATAAACATCTCAGAATCTCTTCTTGGTCTGCATGGGCCGTGCAGATGGATGTAGCATGCTGCTGCGGTGCCTACCTATCAATTCACACACCATCATATTTCAGATGACTTGAATCTCTGTCCTACAATAATCTGTGTTCTGGCCGACATCCCAACCGGCTACCTTTCGTATATAAGTCACAAGTGTTACATATTGACCCCGTTTGCTGTCTGTCGCGTCTTACCGTTTAGGCCTGTATATATATGCCCCAGTTGTAGCGCCAGTGGTGTAGAGAAGGTCCCGCGGACTCTGCGGCATGGGGGCCTATGGGCCAGGAGGGCCTTCATATGTACAAAATACTAAAATTTTTTGTGGGTTTTTTGGGTCGGAGTTTCTTTCTTTTGACAGAAGGCAGTAGTGTAGTTGGTCTGATAGTAACTTCGCTAATAATTGCAGTGTTGTCCCCGACCATTTATCTAGGCCACTGTTGAGCCCCGAACTTCCACGAAACTTGAATGCGTCGGGCTGCAGGTTTGGTAACCACAGTGATGTGCGTACATCTGAGTTCTTTTGTCTTAATGCGTCTCTAATCCCATTAAACTTTAGAAAAAATGTAGTACGAATTATGCAACATTCCTAAATCGCGGTACGTGAGGCAATTCCAACGCCAACAAGCACGTCGTTAGGCATGGAATTACAACAGCGTTTAATTCAACCTATAGGGTTCTGACGATGGTATGTGACTCACTTTTTTGGACTTGGCCTAATTTTTTTTAATGAAATACGACTTTTCAGAAGCCGATCTGCTTCCCGTCTTCATGCAAGGATAACAACTAATGTGGTGGACACCAGTAGCTCTATTTAAGGGACGGACGTAGTCCAAGAAAAGAACATTATGTCAGAGCGACAGCGTTTGTTTCCGTCAACAAGTAAATCGAGATTCAACTAGTAACCCTGCACTTTTCCTCCGGTGTCAAGTCATGAAACGTACTGAGTTACAGGCGTAAATTTTTAAGTAGCAGAAATGAGGACTAAACAGACGAAATAAATAATGTTACTTATTACAGGCTTACAAATTACAGTACTCCAGAACACTGAATTATGACCACGTGTTCAAGAAAATCTTCTAATGGTGTTTTGAGGTAGTACCGAACATGCAATAACGGTTTTAATGACAGAACCCGCCTTGTGCGCCCTGTCGGGTTCTTTTTCCCCCGATATCCACCGCCGTATTTCAATCTTCCACCTTCATCTCCACCGTCTGTGTCATCGGTTGTTTACGACCTAGCTGCACAATAACTCGTTTAGGCAGCGGATTAAGCGAAATCTTACCCCATTCGTAGATGAAATTTACACATTTTGAATTTTCATACTATCTTAACCATTTAAAGTCCATTGGTAACTATATTTACCACCAGCCGCAACATTAAAACTTTTTGCGTTTTG
This sequence comes from Coptotermes formosanus, assembly GCA_013340265.1. Lineage (NCBI taxonomy): Eukaryota > Metazoa > Arthropoda > Insecta > Blattodea > Rhinotermitidae > Coptotermes > Coptotermes formosanus. The sequence continues at coordinate 284,453 of BLKM01009890.1, read as the reverse complement.
ACAGGCATTTTATTTATGTGTTCCATATGCGTCTCAGAACAAACAGCGATTTTTCGGTAAGCAACATTAACCGACTCGTCTTCACGATGGAGACTGTTTTCTGCAAGATACGGGCGTAAGCCACTGTCCAAAGCTTTGAGGTTTTTATTTTTATTGCTTAATTTTTGTTCTGAATAATTATTAACCTTAATCTTATAAGTATAATGAAATTTATGAATCTTAACATACATGAAAAGCAGTCCTAATGTGTGTATTGATGTTTAATTTGATCTTGAGTGCTAGAAATCCTGCATATTGAGAACGTCTGCCCTATTATTACATGCCAACGTTACCCATTGTAACCTTTTCGCTATTCGCATCATTTTTCACAAACACAGGGCCCGCATGTAAGGAGAGCCACCTGCAACAAGAAGTTCTGTAGTTTTTGTATTTCCTTTCCACGTTCTGTGGAACAATCTAGATTACGCACTTTTCAGATTTAGAAGTACCTGATTTTCAAGTAAATGTGGAGAGTCCACCTTTCACCTTAGTAGGGCATTGCAGTTCACGATACGTCAGTCAGTAAGTGAAGCTAGGGCATTGTGGGTCATGACACGTCAGTCAGCAAGTTGTGCTGAGTAAGCTGATGACTGGAAGACCCTCTTGTGTGCATTCGAATGTTTCTCTTCGCCTACAGATAAGGAAGGACTGTAGGACTCATACCGCATCCTAAAACGGGAAGGTCAGCAGCAGAGAGTAGATGAACCATCACCTCCCTCTATTTCCGAAATTAATATAGTCTCCGCTTTTGTCATTGCGTCAATCCAACTTGTACAGGTGACTTGTCTTTTATGCGTGTCTTTTTATGTTCGATTCTTACCGCTGTAGCTCCTTTGGTACACTGTCAGAAAAATCTTGAAACTGAAAGTCAGAAGAAGAAGGACTGAATTTGTCCAAAGCCAGTGATTAGCAAATTATGTCATCTTCGAAGCTATTTGAGCAAATGGTAATGCGGTGAAACGTAGGATGCACATACCGTATGACTTTCCGTAGTCTGTCAGGAATTCATCTGAATGCAGTTTTGAATATTGTATTATATAGTTGCTTATTACATCATATGAGGACTATGAAGGACGGACTACGAACATCTGACACTCATATATGAGAACTGGTCAATACACAGTTCAATTAATTAATTAATTAATTATAATGCGACCTTTGATTCGCCTGAATATGTTGCCACTATGTCTAAATTAAGCTAAATGGCCATATAGTAATATCACATTACTATTATTACTCTTACATTACTTTATTATTATTATTGTTATTGTTATTATTGTTGTTTTCAAGTATTCATATGTAGACTACAACAATTTCAAGGCCCGTAAATGACATCTGATGCTCTTATTTCCAAAATTCGCATGTGTCGACAACTATATAAGTACTGTTGTGGGAAGACTTGCTCTTCACACCACTGTTGATGTCCATGGTTAGGCACTCAGTGCTGACAGAGGAACTCTGAACGCCGCGTAGTAATTAAGCGCTCAGGTTTTTGTTCGGGATGTTAGCGGTTCGAATTCACGCCAGGAGACCAGGTGTCACTATCAAGAAGAAATCTTTCCGTGAAACGGAACTTACGTAACGGGTAAGTCGTCTTTACACGGTTAAATAAGAGAGTGGCATTCTGTACGGTGACACTAAGGGATAGTCTCGAGGAACTAGCTTGTCCACTCGTCAAAACTTAGAACTTAAACGATTTTCGTAAGTAGCAGACAGCCTCATTGATTGGAAAGTCCATAATACGAGTTAAAACGCATGACGTGCCTATCTGTCGTGTGGTTTGCAATTGTAACACGGACCACATGGAGCCCCGAATATTCTATCATTATCAACTGGGGGAGATATCTGACCAGAACTCTGTCTTCTTAAGCCTTGAATATGACTTCTGGGATGTGATGATATGTGGTTGCCAATGTGAAGAGCGTGCTGACTCCATATTCGGGTTTCCAGCATGGCTACCCTGTAAATGGAGCTAACATATTTCTGCTAAACTGTGGCTAGTAGCTGCCAGACTTCACGACGTGACATCTCATAACGCAGCAAGCTTTGCAGTTACTGCCGTAAGAACCTGAAGCCTCACACCTTGAAATCTTATGCATGCCTTCAAGGAGATAACCCAAAAATACCAGTGATTTTTGCTAGGAGTGTTTTACCGTCTCATCCATTTCATTTTTACTGGTCTAGGGTCGCCCTTTCCCCTCTCTCCTTCCATAACCGCACCACAGGTGTGTCCACTCGTTTTTCTCACCCTTGTCCTTGGTAATGTGGCGAACACCATCAGTTTTGGGGAGACGAAAGCACTCTGCCTTTTCTGTAACACGTATGCCACTCTATCTTTAATCTAGACAGGTTTTCTTGTAAAGCTTGTTCTTGGAGATCTTTCCTAATGTCCTGTTTTCGGATGTTACCCGGTATTGTTTTTTTCAGTTGGCAGGTTACCGCTAAAATGTATCAAAGAAATACGAAAAGAGGGTGTGGACTGCATTTATGTGGGTCTGGATAGGGATAAGTGACGGACTGTTGTGAACACGGTAATGAACTTTCGAGAGCTATAAAGTGCTGGGAGTGTATTGACTAGCTGAGGAACTCCAACTGCTCAATTAGGACTCTGACCTAAGTTAGAACTGAAAATGAACCGTGTGAGTTGGGGCGTCTTGCCGGATAAATGTGATATCATATAAGAAGAATTAATGCACAGTCTATAGCTAATAGAATCGATTAAGTGGTGTAATACAATTTATAAAAATAAATGAGGATAAACTGACTGCTACTGGCGGGTAAGCTTTGAGACAAGTCGCATTTTCATGAGTTCTGTTTGCCGATTCTTGGATCGTGTGCCTGGCTGCCTGCTCAACGGACTGGAACGACTGATAACTAATTACACTCCGAGTGTAATGGCGGCTTGGACACGCGTCTCCTTTTGTAAGCACGATCTGCTACTTGACTCCCGGACATCGTGATGGTATTTGCGTCTCGTGGATGGAACGCGCCCTCCCGCGCATAAGGAACGCTGCCGTACTGGCTGCACCGCTCTCCTGTCGTAACTCCTAAATTTATTGTTGAGTTTGTAGTGCTCGTTAAGGTAATGTAAAATTTATAATTGTAAGCTGTTCTGTGTCGGTTGGGACAAACACAGGGCCATAACTGGTGTCTCATGTCAGTCTGTGTGGTTGAATGTTCCTTGGCATCGTTGAACCCTACCCTTGTTCAAGATATTCTTATAAGCAGTATTGCTGCTGAAGTTGTCTCTCACTTCATGATTATGAACACATACCAGTTGTGCCCTTTCAAACGAAGAACATTTGTCAATCTTCCGAACGCCGTTCGAACCCATCACCCCAGTGCATGACCAGACAGCCTACGAGTAGATCGCGTGACAGTGCGATGGGTATGCTTTAACGTTAAAAATTATTCTGAAAACCGATGCTCACTGCCACAGATCGCCACTTCGGTGGTTGGATACGGCTACCAAATTATTTGAATCAGTTTTGGTTATTAAGGTGGATTTGTTTATTGAGACGATGGGCAGTTTGTTCAAAATGTGATGAACCGTTTATGAGTGAACGCCATGAAAAACCTGACGGCTCGGTGTAAACCTAATTACAGTGGCATGCCAGCTGAGAAATAAGAAACGAGTAAATTATATAGAACCATGTGGAATTGGTTACATAATTCTTCTGTGTATCCCTAGATCATTTTTAATGTTCTGAGTTAGGCTACATCAATTCAGCCAAGTGGTAGGACCACTTTGCTAGGATTACTTATTATGTCAAGTAGAAACTGAGCGAATTAATCTGTACACGTTTATGTCACAAGTAGGTACTTTGGATGCGAAAGAACTCGATACTGGATATCAGCAGTGGCCTTAGCGCTGGGTGCCAGAGAACAGACCGGCAGTTTGCCATGGCTCACGACTTCAAGGGACGTTAACACAAATAGAATTCCTGTAGGTAACCGTAATACTGTCGTACCTCGGGATTGGCAGAATTTTATTGAATTCACTGTATAATTTGTACGCATGTGTTTCTCAATTTTTAGGAACTCAACTTTCTTGTTACCATTCCAGCTAACCGTGGCAACCATTGTTTAATAAAACGCTGACGTCGTGCTTGTTTCTCAGTAATGGAATTGCATCATTCTAATTCTCATTCACTGCCTTACAAATTATGTGACACGCTGGATTTGTAGCTAGGCTCGGAGACAGGGAAAACATATTCCTGATAAGTCCACACAACACAGAAATTCGACAAGAGATGGCTTTCAGCATCAGGTGTAGAAATACCCATAGTTTCACTCATAATGGAGTATTATTGACAGATGGTGTTAAACATCACACGGCCTTGGTGTGTACATACTTCATTTGTAAGAGACTCTTAAGTAGCGTCTCACGGATGGGGTTTTTCTTCCGATGGCCTCGATATGTATATAGCCTACATTCATTTCAAGAGACTTTGAATGTCTGACATGCCAGTAATCATCAGATGTCCTCGATATTTACAATAAGACAGTTTCGATATTCGCATACTTTGATCTATAAGATACTCAGTGTTTAACACATGCCATTAGATTAGAACCCATGAAGACGTCAGTTGCACTTGATGTGTACATGTTTTCATTTTAACAGACTCGCAGTGCCTGACGAGTGCCAGATATCATCAGATGGCCACGATGTGTTCATACTTTCATATATCAAGGGTCTGTCATTGATTCCTCTGATTAATAATTATGTATATATATATATTTACTTCCATAGAGAGATGGACATGAATGCAGGGATAAAAATATTGGTTGACCAGTAGTGCAGTAAACTGTATGACACAGAACACGTCTTGTCGCACTCAAAACTGAAGCCGGAGGACTGTGTAAGAGGCGGAGTCAGTAGTTTTGCCATGTAAGCTGCGTACCGAGAATCCAAGGGTTGCTGTTACGAATTCAACTCCAGACTAACGCTTAAGCTTATCAGTGTCTGTCGAAACACTGCCATCGACCGGTATGCCGTCGAATGCCTTTGGGATCCATTACTGCTCCACACGCCGTGTGATACGTGAGCACTGCAGGTTTCACTCTTTGTCGCTTGAGGACACACTGGCTGTGGATGTTGGGACATGGACGATGACGCGAAGCTGTCTTAGGTTTCATGGCCATCCCAGTTTTGGTAGTGAGGGAACGCATTAAGACGTAAACATAACGTCTTTCCGACTAGGTTTTTAACCACAGCACGTGTAGCAACTGCGACATATCGACGTGCCTTGAAATAGGGGCACTGACTGAGCAGGGTTCACACCAGCTGGCAACGAACCTGCAGATTTTATTATACTATAGGGGGATTAATTTGGGACAAGACGAATCGAAGACTCAGTAGTTCCTTAACCCTATGAAGACAGCCTTCATCCAAATCATGTATGAAAATTAGTCCCGAACTCACAGAGAGCACAGTCCATGCCCCTTGTGGAGATCAAGTTCCTGGCTGTAATTAGCGTTCTGGTTGTGGTTGTACGAGAAAATAATCTTTCTTGTAGCGCATTTACCATGAATTTCAGTAAAATATAAAACACACCAACCATATATACTGCATTATTTCATTTTTACTTACGATCTGACATGTTTCGCTCTTATTCAGCCATAATCAGCTATCCCTGTTGACAGCTGAATAAATCTGTAACATGACGCATTGTACGTAGAAATGGTACATAATTTATATTGGTTGATTTTCTTGTTCAAGTACGCGCTGTTTATTGTTAGAATAATACGAAGCACGTAAACACACGGTGCTGGCAAACTGCCGAATTTCTTGCTGTTGTGGCAGTTACAAATAAAGGCGTGTTTGACATTTCTGTCACACTGTACTTACACGTAAATATAATTTCAGAATGGTACGATTGAGTTTGAATCATGTAGTCCGTAATTTAATACAAAAAGAACATTTCTATCTACGTACAAGTAGAGTAATGGCGTGCAATTTATTAGCCTCTATTTAAGCCTCGCGCGTACAGTTACATCGAGATATGGAATTATTTGTACGTGCGCTAGCCGAAAGCAACCCCCTTACCGTGCGCCGTCGTCCGCCCGCTGTTGCCTTTATCTAGCGTTTTCTCTTTCAACAAAGGGAAAAGTATAATCTTGAGCAAACATCAGTTAGAGCCATGTTCGGCGCTGCCCAGCTGGACTTGAAGCAAATAAATCTTCATTTCTCGTAAGCTTTTTACAGCAGGATGAACGTAATTAATCAAAGCCTTTTTGCCCCATGACAATTCATTTACTGGATTAACTGGAACAATTGAGTTGTTCGATATATAGTGAGAAAAACAGTGACACAGTTAAACTTTCCTGTAAAGGCGGTTTTTACTGAACTGGTAATAACTTCATTGCGTGCAAAAATAAAAGTCACAACTTTTCCACACACACACACACACACACACACACACACACACACACACACACACACACACACACCGCGCCACCGAATTTCTGGCTTTATTGGCTGCTTGTTTAATGTGTTTATTTTACAATTCAGTATTAGTTGGACGACCGGGAAGCGACCGCGCTGTTTTATGGGGCCGGGGAGGGGGGTATTCCTGTTTTTTACTCATGTCCAGACCAGCTTGGATCCCACCAGCCTGTAGGCCTAAAAAAGAAAAAATGGTGCGGCCGGAACGTACAGCTGATTTCTGAACATCCGTCTTGTGTAGAGGTTAAGAATGAAAAAGGCGTTTGTACTCTTCCTAATATCTTCGTGGTGTGGTGGTGGTTATATGCACACGGCGGTTACTAACCTAGGGCTTGGCAAACTACTGCCCGCGGATTTCAGGGTTCCGCTAACACATGTCCTTTATAATAAAACTGATCATTAATTGCTGTTTATTTTCGTCCCCATCTGTGTTCATAATAGGCGTTTGTTTCCTTTCAGTGTGTATCAGGAATAGTGAACTTTTTGTTTTTCTTAAGTGTGCATACGCATTTAGTTTTTAAAATAAAAGTCCGTGTTTTAAAAAGTGGTATTTTATTTTTGCGCTCATAAATTATACGTTTCTTTACCTCGGTTCTGCGGAGATTCAGACTTGCTGGCAAGGGCACCACACATAGTAAGAGTGTGAAGACCACTGGCCTGGAAAGTTAGTGCAAAGAGAAAGTGCCGTATTCATATTAGAATGATTCCCCTGGTCGAATGGCTTCCAGAGCCCGGACTGAAGTTTCATAATTTTTCTTCATATTTCCAAATTTTTTGTTTATTTTTAACTGGATGGGCGTACGCGTTGGCGCAGTTGGTTGAGGCAGTGCCCCATATGCCGGAAGATTGCGGGTTCGATTCCGTATATCATTGTGTTTTTCATGCACGTCATCCTTCCAGCCGCCCTGGGGTCAACTCAGCCTCTAACAGAAATGAGTACCAGTGGTATCTTCTGGGGAATAAAGGCGGTCGGTGCGTAGGGCTGGCAACCTCTCCACATTCATGTACCGATTGTCTAGAAATTCTGGGAACCTCGACCTCCTGGATCCCTAAGGGCCTGTCCAGGGATTGCTTTACCTTTTTCCATCCGGATGTACAGCATGTCTCGGTTATAGGTACGTACCAACAAGTCTGAGACTATATATTTTAGGCTGTGTACTTTTTTTTTACCGACAGTATATTGTTCTATAATGTGATGTCGTATCACCTGACCAGATGCAGGATCTGGCATTGGTTACATGCCACTGCATGTTACAGCGTCACGCAACTTAACGCCGGCTCTACGGGATAGTTCAAAGAGGCACTGGCATTCAGCTGAGGGACACACCGTGGGCCCAAGACAGATTGGCAAGGAACTGATGCTGGCAACCGCTTCGTCGAGGGCTCGCATATTTTCACGCACGTAGCCCTCTGGGGTCTTCAGTTGGAATAATGCGTTTATGTAGTAGGCTCCCAGAATTTCTAGCCGCAGTATTGGGGGGGGATTCTCCCAAGACATGTAACGAATATATGGTGTGTACTTAATGCATAGTGTTACTAAAGCAGGCTGAGTTGGACAGGGCGAGTAAACTGAACTGATGAGGAACTGTGTGCTATCAAATGGCTGCCGGTAAGACGAAAGTGATGGAACGCTTATCATGAAGGTAATGTTACTATCAATTGACGTCAGACGCATTTCAGTGCTCCTGATTGTACTCTGACAGTCGTCTGAAGCTCATGTAGATCTATTGCCAGCTGCATGTTTCTTTTACTTTCGCGATCTGCTGCATTCCAGGATATTCCTGGTTACGCTCTGGCCACTTGAGCTTGTGACACAACGTACTGCCGTCTGATACGTACTGCCGGCTCTGTCTTTTTGCTTGCGCATTATCGCGATGTTGTTGCCTCTGTTCTGACCACTTCCGCTCATACGTTTCATCCACAGATGCTCGAATGAAGATAGAAAACACACTAGACTTCCCATCCGGTCTACCCCACATACACAGATGAGGCTAGGAGTTATCAGAACCCAGCGAATCTGTATTTTTGCCGAGTTTGCAAGTACTTTTCATTCATATTTATTTACTCCTTTGCTACTCCCTTGCTACACTCTGAAGCATGTTAGTATCCATTTCCATTTAGAGTACGTCAACTTCAGGAATATGTTTCTCACATACACCCTTGAAAAAAAAGTCATTAACTAATCTAAGAATAAGTCGAACGGTATTAAACAAATCAACAGCCTTACAGAATGTTGAAAACCTGACCGATTCGAGAAGCTGCACTCTAGAGTCAATCCATAAAAGGTTGTTGGCCAATAAGCGTACGCCAACGAATGAAACCGTGCGTCGTACGTCACGTTTTGTAATTGCAGTTAAGTTATATGTTTCCGGAGGGCATGTTGAAGAGAAACGAAACTCCAAAACTACGCGAAGCCAAGCCACATAGAGATACATAACAAAGAAAATACACGGATAAACACAAAACAACAGTTGTCTACGGATCCAGACTGTTGCGGTAACAGATTCCTATAATTGAACAGAAAATCGATTTTCTTGTTAGCAAAAAAACTGCGTTATTTGTCTACAGAAAAACTACACTCCTTGTCAAGCAGCGTTCCCACTTTCCATATGAGTACCCAGTCGTACACGCTGAGCTTATACGTGTGACACCAGTATCACCAACTGCATAACAGCATTGAGAAGGCACATGTGGGAAATGCTCTTCTTCGTACTCAGATTATTCAACCGTCACCAGTTACCTCCTTTTGGATACAGTGGACGCTGTCAATGCGCATTAACACTGGCATCAAGACATGCAGGTGGCACCATGTAGAGGTCTGAACATTCAGTACCAATAGGCTACGAGACTCAACGGCTGTTCCTTGACTTGAATACAGACTCATTCCAGTAACTGAATGCCCCCTTCGCTTTGCAAACAGCCGTTACTACTCAACAACCTTTGTAATGAGATATGCGCTCTTATGGGCCGTTGCGCGCCGTCGAATGGTAATCCTTTACCGACGTTTCAGGGCAACGTATCGGTCCCATCTTCAAGTTTCAAAGAAGGCTTTCTTTCTTGATCCTTGAAGGTGGGACCGATTCATTGTCCCGAAACGCCGGTAAAGAATTACCATTCAACGCTGCGTAATAGCCCAGAAGAGCGCATAGTTCATCGACATTGCGGCGGAAGCCTGAAATCACGGAACCTTTGTTATCTTTTCTTCTCCCTAAAGGAAAGGACAATGCTTGCAGTCGATCTGTACCCGTAATATTGTGCCTGTGACCATCAGGTCTTTGTAGCAAAGGCCGTCGGTTTCAGATAAACCTGATGCTACAGTTTTAAATTATATACCTTCAACTTCTGTCGGGCAGCCCTGGCTGTGTAGTGACTAGGCTGCGGGCTGTAAGGTCGGGAAATCGTGGATGGATTCCTGGAAGGGAGTACTCTATTTTTCTGTTCTACGAAGTCTCCAGACAGGCTCCGGGGACTAGGAGCTGTCTGCCAGGGGGCGTTGAGGCATCCTCCAATTCTTCGTATGTGTTCGTGGTGAGATGTTTAATCACGGACAAGGGCAACTTTGACTTTCCGTTAGTTATAATAAGATTGCTCTGTTGGTAGAACCGTCGTCGAGTTCCGTTTGGTAATGGATGACGGCAGGGTATTTTCTGCTATTGCAGGTAGCGCTGGTGTTTCTGCCCAGACATGAAGACTCACGATCTCCGCAGTTAGTGAAGTGATGTTGTCCTGATGTTCCTATGTTTTGTTTGAAATGTGTATTCATACCGTCAGTTACTGAAGCTAAATATTTCCCATGGGTGTGCAAACGTCTCATCTCTTTCGCTCTTTTGTTTCAGGTAAGTGTATCCCCGAAGGCCTCGCTGTCGGATCGGTGGCACGAGTTTGTGTCGGTAAGGTATCGCTACTCTTTTCTACTCCACGGCGCTGTCTCTCAAAGAAGAATGTCGCTAGCGTGGCTTGTTAGATATTGCCGCAAAGGATCATAATTGCCTAGGTATTTATGAATCCATTGCTGATTGTAGTATGAACGGAGCAAGCAACACGCCTGAAAAAAACAGGGAGTGTAACAATTTGATAGGAGATCCTGTTGTTGAACAGCAGACGGGGTGGGGGGGGGATAGCGCTTGCTCGCGAGAATAATATTAAAAAGGACAGTACTTAAGTTGGCTGTGAAAATTTGAACTGGAATAAACTGTACAGTGTCCATCCTTTGTGATCCTTACTATGGACTGTCAGGTTTAAATGTTATGAAAGTTGTTTGCCCATGAAACATAGACTTAGATTTTGATGTGTTCTTGTAACACGCAAATAAGTTACAGTATCTTTATTTTTGAGAACTTCGTCCTTATATGTGACGTCACTCACCGGCACGGCGTGCGAGGCGTACTACATCTACACGTACAAGTACATGTGGTTATTTGACATGTTTAATCTTGAAATAAACAAGCTGTACTTTCAGATGTCAGGGTATAAACTCGTAAGTAATGCGTGTTACGTCATTGACTGGGGGGGGGGGGCTGCAGCGGGGCCGAGCTTGCAGGACAAACTTTGATGTACGGACTGCTGAGTAATTACTGTGTGGCCGTGTTTTTAAGTGCCTGTGGAAAAGCGATGTAGTATCATATATTAAAACAAAATAATATGCTGATCGCACAAAAAGTGTGCTGCCTTCTCGACTTGATGGTCACTGGTGCCAGCTTGCAGAAGATCACGTGTATAATACTTCGTGTGTTACGCATACTGTAGATCGGCTAAGTTGCAGTGCTGAAACTCATCGAGTTTATCGACGGTATGTAAGCTAAAAGGATAAATGATGAACACTGCAGTAAGAGTTGCTAGTGCAACAATGAAGGGTATTGTTAATTTTTGTACCGGAGATATTTACAAAATTACAACACAAACATATTTACTATAATTATCGAAATTCTTTAGTATTTCTCGGGCACGCGGTGGCGCAGTTGGTTAAGGCACTGCACTGCAAACTGGAAGGTCGCGGGTTCTATTCCCGATGGTGTCACTGAAATTTTTCACTGACATAATCCTTTCGGTCGCACTATGGCCCTGGGATCGACTCAGCCTCTAACAGAAATGAGTACCAGAAATATTTCTTGGTGCGTAGGGCTGACATCCTTAACACCTTCATGTGCCGAGTGTCTTGAAAGCTGGGGGCCTCAACCTCCTGGAATCCTAACGGCCTGCCCAGGCCTGTAATGGAATAGCTTTACCATTAGTATTCCTTCAGGAGTTGTCGTTTCAGAAGGAGGGTAGGTAGATGTAAGACATCCTCGTTGGCGCGTTGATCGTTAGTATATAATTTATTCTACAGTCGGACCCAACGAGTTGTTTAACACACGTTCTATTGGCAACCAGTTTCGGCTCATAAAAGAGCCATCATCGAGCCATAACAAAAACCGTAAGATGAAAATCCATACGTTGTTGGTAGGAGTTCTCCCACTTTTACATTAGTGAATACATTGCAAATGTATACAACAATTATAAGATATTGTGTATATATACGTATAGCCTAAGTAAAATGTTAAAACTAGAGCAAATATTAAAGCGTTTCCAATATGTTATACAAAAGTAGAAGAGAAATGATTTTTTAAATGATTTAAAAAATAATGTTTTCAAAAAGTGAGACAAGGAGTCAACTGTAAATTTTTAGTTGTATATATATGAAGCAGTACCAGTATTAAGTCCCCGGCGTGGACCCAAAATATTGTAGGTGGTCGCCGTTCAAATAATTTGACTGGTCAGCAGGCTGGAATGTATGTAGGCTATGTACTTTCGACACTGCATGTACTTCTAATAATATGCACATCTAAATAGGCCTTCTGATAGACCAAATAGTTCGTATGTATGAGAGTTGGATATTGCTAGTGGACTGCACTTTCTAAAGATAAAAAAACGATTTTCTATTAAAGAAGTAAATTAATTCCAATTGTTTTTTCTTTTGACAAGATAATTATCGTTGTATTTATATAAAGTTACATACAGGAGTGAAGTATTAAGATACATTATGACTGCACTTGGACACAATCGAAGATATTACATCTACAGAGAATCAATAATGAATAATCAATTAAACGATAAACATACAGTTAAATGCAACATAATATTTGACACTAATAAAAAGAGGTCATTTGTCTAACGCCGCAGCTCCTATACAAACCTCAGCTCAAAACGTATAGCGGCAGTCGGCTGTAATATACCAGTACAACAAACAAGCGCCAGACACACAGATGCATCAAAATCGTGCAACCATAATGTATGTTAATACTACACCCCTGTATGCAACCTTCTGTAAATACAATGATGATTATTTTTTCAAAACAAAAATCAATTTGAATTCATTTACTTCGTTAGTAGTAAAATGATTTTATATTTTTTATAAAGTGCAGGCCACTAGTAATATCCAACTCTCATACATACGGACTATTTGGTCCATCAAAAGGCCTATTTAGCAGTGGCCGTGCAATCTAAGGCGTAGGTCTGCGGCCGAGCACTTGCTGGGATCGTGGGTTAGAATCCCACTAGGGGCATGGGTGTTTGTGTCGTGTGAGTGTTGTGTGTTGTCAGGTAGAGGTCTCTGCGACGGGCCGATCCCTCGTCCAGAGGAGTCCTGTCGACTGTGGTGTATGTCTGAGTGTCATCAAGTGAAAATAAACAACCTGGACACCTACTGTGGCTAGGGTTAAAGAGGGAAGGACGACGAAGCGAAGCGAAGGCCTATTAAGTTGTGCACATTGTCAGAAGTACCGGGTGTGTCGGAAGTGTGTAGCCTACATGTATTCCAGTTTGCAGACCAGTCAAGTCATTTGCGCGACGACCACCTACAATATGTTGGCTCCACGCGGGAATTTTATACTGGTACTGCTTCATGTATATACAAGGAAAAATTTTCACGGTTGATTCCTTGTTTCAGTTTTTAAAAACATTGCTTTTTAAATGATTATTCTTCTACTGTTGTATTACATATTGGAAACGCTTTGACATTTACTGTAGTTTTAACATTTTGCTTAGGCTGTAGACACACACACACACACACACACACACACAACATCTTCTAATTGCTATATACATTTTCAATGTATTCACTAATGTAAAAGTGGGAGGACTCGTACTTACAACTTATGTGTTTCCAACTTACATTTTCTTTATGGCCTGACGATTGCTCGTATTAGCCGAAACTATTTGCCAATAAAACGTGTGTTAAACGACTCGTTGGGTCCGACTGTAGAAGAAATCAAACCTGTAATTATGAGAGCAGGTACATTTCTGCAGGGGTCTAAATTTTGTGTATTACATTTTGAATCATTCGCTCTTTGGGCTTGTCCGCTTAAAACACGCCGTTTCAGGGACAGGATTGACCTTGTCCTCAGGTAAAAGTTACAGAAGCACCTATCCTGTCCCAACAGGGCAGGCTGTCCTAACCGTCCGAGGCAGTCGTTAGTCTTCCACCCGATGAAGGCCTAAATACATCGGGACCGATGAGGGCTCGAACCCGCTGTTTATTCATTTTTCCACCTCAGCGATCCCAACCCCTGAACATTCTTTTTAATTTTATATTTTAAACACTGGACGGTGGACCGTACAACCATAAAGTGGTTCAAAGAAAGGAGAGTGAAAGGTGAATGTAAAGGTAAGGCTAACCCATTAGAGGTCTGGACAGGCCCCTAGGGCTCCAAGACGTAGAGACTCCCAGAACTTACAGACAATCGGTACTTGCAGATGGTCAGGTTGGCAGTCCTATGTACCGGCCGCCTTTACTGCCCAGGAGATATCCCTGATCCTCGTTTCTCTTAGAGGCTGAGGCGACCCCAGGGCCATAGTGCGGCCGGAAGAATTAGGTCGAAAGAGAGTGGGTATGATAAATAGCATGTATGTACCTATACTGGGATGTGCATTTGATGTCTTGAGCAGGTTTGCACGTCAAACGTTGAGTAGTGTGTGGCGTTGGTACCCTCCTATGCTCTGCCACAGTAGTTAATTCAGTGTATGTGTTCTTTATTGTTGCTACAACAAGTATGGCGTTTGTGACGTCGTGCGAATTGCGTGACAGGTCCTGTGGCACCGACTTGGCGTGTCTGCATCACGTGTTGAGGGTGACTACCCTGTAGTGAAGGGGGTGTGGATGCCTGTATAACGAAAGAAAAGCTCATGTATGCGAAACGTAATCGACAGCAACGGATGAAATTATAGGCTTGGAGTCTTGTAATGTGACAGTCTGCTGTCAGCGGCCTCAGGAGTGCAATTATCGACATGACATCCGAAAAACAGCATTCATTCAATTCATGAACTTTACTGGTGCACAAATTAAGCCTTTAATGAGCCCATTTCTACCTTCTGCTTCCGATTTCTTTTTGTTTTTGAGGAAAATTAAATTTCAATAACCACAGCTCATCGTTATGAAATATTGTCTACTGACAGCTGTCGAAGAATTGTCGTGTTCTATGTAATCATGATTCTACTGTTTAGATTCTGCTGATCAAGTGGCTGCATTAAGAATAAGAAAGAATTAGTGTGGAAGTACGTAGAGGTTTGCAGAGCAGTGCGTTTTGCGAACCGAAATGACTTATTTAAGCTAAGAATTAATTCCATGTTACTTGTTCTTTGTGCTGACCACCCACTCGCATATAGTTTCGGGTTTCGGATAGGTTGGAGCTATACCTCTGCCTCTCCCATGTGCCTGCACAGGCATGTTATGGGATGGGCTTACCTCTCAGCATGGCGACTTCCTATCACCTGACAATAGGAGTAATGGTAATTCTCGAAACGTCTGTTTGTCTTGCTTGGCAGCGGATGCGTAATAATAGAGTGGCCAAGCCATTTTTATCTGCCATGAGACACTGGTTTTGTTAGGCCGGTAATTGTCACAACACTGAGAGACAGGCGGCATATCCTCACATATCCTCACTCCGTGTTAACCCCTCCCCCGCTCCCTCCGCTAGTGCGCTTCACTTACTTAGTGGTGTTTCACTAGAGTGCCCTTGCCAATGTATGCGGTGGAACTTCCGTGTGTGTTAACCGCCTTCGCCGGGCGTTAATTGACGGCCGTGCGCAGCCGGTCGGCATTAGCGGCTCGTCAAGTTAAGTGTGGCATGGCACGCTCCTCAAGGAAGAAGCCGCGACAAAACACCAGCGCGTAACAAAAATTTATTTTTGTGCTTTAAGCGGTACAGTGTGGTATAAGGTGCGGCTTGTCGTGGGTGTTTATTGTACTGTGGGTATTTCTTGGATTCTGTTGGCCAGAAGTATTCGTGATGAATCAGAAGCTCGAAAACACGCGCGTGAAAAGAGTTTCTGTAAAAATGCAAAGGAAGAGCCTCTCAGTAGCGAAGCTGAATGTCGCTGCGTGTGAGAATAACGGTTTGGTGTTTGCAAAGCCTTGCACTCAGGGTGATCGACGGTAGGATCTATTTTGAGAAACGACGACAAAATCAAGGAATGCGGAATGAAAGCAACTCCTTTAAGGGCTTCAAAATCAAATAGTGCTATGCGTTATTCTAGTTTTTATATTTCAGTACCGATGTTTGGAATTAATTGTAATTAGAACGTTAGCTGATAGTAGAAGGTCTGGTGGAAGATGCTTCCTTACCTCAGTGCTGTTTTCACTTACTGCTCTGCATTTCTGCAAGCCATTAGGAGCGCTAAGTGAGGGATTCCTGTACTTGCAACACAGGAATAATGTAGCCGCGCAGGAGATCAGGAGCGTAGCTAGCGCCTCTGGCTAAGAGCATACCAGCAACCGGCATGTCGTGTGGAGAAAGTGTAAAGTAGCCATAGGCATGTGTGTGTTAGTGAGTCAGCCCCACTCGCGTGTGTGCTGCTTGGCGTGGTAGCTATAGACAAAATTACAACGGAATGGATTATTTTAAACACCATTACACGCCTAGTGATCCTTCGAGAGGTGGCCCATTTATCCGTTCTGGACCACACGCGATTTAAAATATCGTAAGCAAACTGATTTTTTTTGTTCAGCTTGTGGTGGAATTGTTACGCAAGCCTAATATTTGTAGCCCTGTGCGTTGAAGTGTTCATTGTTTTTATATTATATACAGAGTAACCCAAATATTCTCAAGGTTTGGGCGAACAGACTCAATAAGAGGTATTTTCACATTTCGTACAGGTAAGCAAGCGAAGCCTTGTAGCCCTGTGCATTACTGTCTTCAGTTCTGTTTAAAATATGTGTGTCGAACGATTCTTCTGTTTAAGTGGAAGAAGTACGTAGTAGTGGAATGTTTGCACGTGAATCGTATATCCTGTCAGAACAGAGTGCCAATTCTTGGTTCAGCGCGTAATGTTTTTTACTGTTCACCTCGCTGCTGCAGAAAGACCAGATGCACTGCGTATAGCCTATTGTTATGCCTTAGGTAAGAGCAGAACTCTGCTTCGTTTCTTGCCATCGTCTTGTCATGGTCGTCTGTGGGAAACCAGTCGGTTAAGTATATATTGTGTGCAGCATGAGGCCTGTGTAGGAAATGACCTTTTTCTTCCAGTTTTGCTCTCGCAGGGTGCCGGTAGTTACTCCGCATTTTATATTTTGAAACTGTGTAAGGTTGTTCTTGAGGTATGAGACTGGAATGTTTGTAACATTGACTTGTATTTGCAGCGTATTTATCGAATTCCATGACATTCAGACGCAAGGAACAATTAAGAAAGTGCGAGATATGAGGTTTCCGCTGCGTGATGTTGGATATTCAGGTCTTCTGGGTCGTTACAATGAGTATATGGGTAATTGCTTCCCAGCGTTTTGAAGGAACTTACCGCCTTTATCTTAAGGGGTTGTGCAGTTTTAGCACTCGTTGAACGCTTCGTGAAGGCGTTACTCTTCTTCGAAACGTCGGCAATCAATAACCCTGCTATTCAGTCTAAAATCTCAGATGACCTGAATCTTGTATTAAGAAAGTGACTTGAGTTCTTTGTATTTTTGGGAATGTATAAAGTCATGGCAATTGTAACTGAGTTTAACGAAAGTCATATGCCTGAAACCTGATGTGGGACATGAAGAAAACTGTTACAGAAATTTGCGTGATTCCAGGCTTCTGCCACGGCGTAAATGAGACCTTCACTCTGCTGGGATATCACGCAGCCTAGATTTGAGTTAGTTACCGGCGTTTCGGAACAACCTATTCCCTCTCATCGTCAAGGGTCAAGCAGTCCAAGAATGGGACCGATGGGTTGTTCCGAAACGCAGGTAACTAAATACCGATCCACGGTGCGTAACATCCCAGAAGAGCCAAGAACTCGTTTATAGTTTTCATTGTGAATATGTTTTACGTTTCCTTCTGCGTTTACCAATTTGTGACAGGAAAGATTACGCTTGGTGGATGAGAGGACAGCTCGAGTCGACAGTCTGGTTATAAAAGTTGAGCGTTAAGTAAAAACGTCTACTTGCATAATTTTGGAACTAAAATATGTAGCGAACAGCTTTGTGATTTACACAACTCGTTTAGTTTAATTGATGTGACGAAATAAAGGACGTAAAGATAAACAGGAAATTTGACTTCAATGGGAAACATAAATTCGCACAGGTTTTTTGTCATCGAAAAACCCGTCGGAGATCCGTCGTGTGGAAGGCATGAGAGTTAAGTTTTGACATGAGTATTCGGAAAGTACGTATTCATTACCGTAACCACTTGGCAGTGGATTGGGATAATTTCTTCCAGTAATTGGCTCTGATCTAAACACGCTGCTTTTATAGCCTTCGTTTGTAGGTACCAAATGTGGTAATTAAAAATCTTATTTGTATTCACTATATGTTTAATAGTTGCTGATTACAGTTTATTACAGTATTAAATTTACACACTACTGAGAGTGTCGATGAGAGCACCACAGCATACGCGATCGTGAACATCTGACTGGAATGAACGTCGTGCCGTTTAAAGACCTGTAGGACATCATATTTACATTGTTTCACTGAAGATTACAAGATAAAACAAAAACAAATCTGCGTAATACTCATATTGTCGTCAGAGATTGCTAAGTTCTACAGCAAGCAGTAGACATATTGGGTGTGTTTTAGTATTTAACATTTCAGTTTATTCTGGATATTGTAATGTGTAAAATATTTTTAACTTATTGCAGTGCTGTAAGTTCGCCTGAGGATGGTAACCGCCTTAGCGAAACGAGTAGAAACACCAGTATTAAAGGGATACTGTTGTGTTCGGTTGCAGTGTATAGTGAAATAGGCTGTGATGTTTCAGATAATATTAACTTTAGGTAGTCGGTCATAGTTGGAGACTTAGAGATTGTCCTGGGCGACCAAACCGGGTGGGTGTCTCGTTATGTCCGCAAATGTAGTGCATTACCTCGAGCGCTTTGACCTGACAAAAGTACCGTTAGTCATATCACCAGCCAAATCGCTTTCTAAACAGTGGCTGTAGGAAATAGTACTGCAGTTAGCCAACATGTAAATCCGCTTGCCCATGTAGACTGTTACATCATAACGCTGGCGGAATGCTAATAATCTGCAATTTACGACGTTTACATTAGATGTGTGACAGCAAGTGCTGGGTCTGGATTTGGCATGGGTCCAGCGACCGCCGCAGCATTTGAAATGGGAGACAACATGGGATGTAAAAATTACTGTAGCCCTTACTGGGAGAATTGTGGAGGTGGCTGAACGTTAGGAGTAATTACGGACGCCGAAAGGAGGCCTATCGAGTGAAACCGCAGTGCCTGTCGGTTTGTGCATTCTGACGCGAAGCTAGGGTAGGAACACATACGCATTTGTCCAATTTCGCATCTGGCCCATTTTCGTCCTCTTAAATTTCTCCTTAGCATTTTAGGAACCTTCGTGCAAGCTTGAACTAAACGTTTTGAAAGAAAGGGGGATGTTACTGGGTAATTATGATTGCTAGTTTACTCGTAGACGTGGGTGCACTTTAATATTAGTTTTAACCCATTAAAGAAAAGGGGTTACTGTACATACAGCCTGTATTTGGTACACTCAAAACAAGCAGCGTTTCCCTGCCCATCATTGACCGATATGTTTCTGTAACGGATAAAGTGTGCCTTGTATGAGTTGTAACTTCGTTTGACATTATTTCGATGAACTTTGGGCTTTAAAGACTTTGCGGATTTTAAAGATTAAGCGTACTCAAAATCAAAGGAATGTTGTAAATATTAGCTGCAGCTAAAGAAGCCAACTTAAGACAGACACACACTTATTGTACGGGAACCATTATCAAAAGGAGGGTCTTGTGTCGGGAGTGAGCTTTTCGGTTTTTCGTCTTTGTACCACGTAGTATCAGTTGGTTGAGGCAATGCGCTGCAAGCCGCATGGTCGCAGGTTCCATTCCCGACGGTGTCATTGGAATTTTCATTGACATAATCGTTCTGGTCCCACTGTGGCCCTGGGGTCGACTCAGCCTCTAACAGAAATGAGTACCAGGAATATTTCCTGTAGGTGAAGGCGGCAGGTGCTTAGAGCTGACGACCTTACCCACCTTCATGTGCCGATTTTCTTACAGTCTGGGAACCTCAACCTCCTGGAACCCTCAGTGCCTTTCAGGCCTGTAATGGAATTACTTACCTTACCACGTAGTGTGGTAAGATGCCCGCATGCGCCCTGCTTGTTACTAACCATTTCAACAAAGCGAATCTCAGCTTTCCGGTAAACGAAATACATTTCAACCAACAGCATATATTCGGAAACGAACAGCTTCAGTTTGGGCTAATTATCATTTAACGTACACTTGAGCATAGCATTTAATGTACATCAAACAGTTTATAGACTACCAGTTGGAGTCTGTTTTTTGTAGCCCCATTTACGAGAATGTGGCAAACAACTTTTATTGACATATTGGCATGAATGATGTATATGTTTCAATAGAGTAACGAATATTTTGTGTATGAATTTTGAAAAGGCTATAACAAGAATGCATCTGTAAGTCCTGTAGCGCGTTACCAATAATAAGAATACAAAGAAGTATTTTCTGGCGACCGGCCTTGCTGGTGTGGATTGAATTTCCACGGCTTCGGAAGATTTAATCGCCTTTGTCTTTGTACGTGTCGCCATGAGAGCTTCAAACCAATCATACAGCTTATTCAAGGCGAAGCTCTTCCGAATGTGCCTTGACTCTCCTGTTGAGTGGAATTTGCTTGAGTAGAGCCGGCCACCATGAAGCGGAATCTCCAGCACGCGATGCAGACATTGAGCGACGATCTGTCCGCTCGGTTGTTACCTTCCATGCGTCTCCATTTGGTTAGCATGATTTCGACTACGCCTCATAAAGACCCTGTATAAACGTTTTTATAGGAATTTGGCGACTTTTTTACGGTTCCTGTTTTTCTCCCGATCTCATTCTCTCTGAAGGGAAGGAAAATGCCTGAAAAACTGTAATATCCCGGAGCAAGGAAATAAGTTTCAGGACAGGTTGTTTCAATAACAGCCCTCAAACTGTTCAACATATTTTATTAATTGACGGTAAATGAATAAGTAAATAGACTTGATTGCCGTGTTCACACGCTGTTTGTCGCGATGCAGTTACTCGTGTAACAGTAGAGTGTCGCCGACCGTATTAAGGATGAATGTCGGCATTAGAAATGAAATTCGCCATTAATGAAATATATCCCCAGGGCTCGGATGGGAATAGTTGCAATTTTATGTTACTTCTGTTTAATCATTATACTTAAAAACCACCGCAGTTGCTCTCCTCACGCTAATCCATGATGCAGCCTGGGGATAAAGACTGTCTCGAAATATCTCTTGTGGATTAATCGGGGATTATGTCAAGTTTGCTAGTTACACGTGTTTATCTGGGCTGTAGAACACAGCCACGTATTGGTTATCAGTATTCATATCGGATCGCTTTCATAGTAACGGTGTATCTAGAACCACATTACTGTGTTTTATTTGCCTTTAATTCTTCTGTCATGGCGCAAAATATATAGTGAAATGGTAGAGCGATGAAGTAGAAAGGACCGGAAAGGAATTAATAATGGCGTAATTTGGTGTATCTCGGCATTTGCCTGGAGGGACATTGAAAAACCACGAAAAGCCTGTCACGGTGGGCCGATCTGCACGCCTTGATTTGAACTTCTGACCTTCCAAATACCAGCTCGGTGGCGATGTTCAGTTCGTTGTCTGGTTGGATACTGTAATCGATTGGAGGCTGTCACGCGCGGTCGCCATCATGTGGCCTCCATTAAGCCCAAGATAATCTCCATACACGCTACCCATTTTAAACAACAGGCTTACCACCATAATATACTAAATATTCTTATTTGAAGGTTGCTAAATTAGCTTCCGCTTGAAGTGTTCACACAAATACCATGCTTATATGAAACATATAAACACCGAGGTTTGTAAAACTATGATTACTCAAGCAGTCGTCAATTCAGACACTCAGAACTGGAGTTTTGCAAGAAAAATTGGTGATCGGATTAGGAGACAAAGAACAAGTTATTTATCTGCCAACCTGTGTACATAAGATATGATCACGACGGTAAATACGATAAGTTGTAGCTAATTTTTTTTGATAGATGTTTTCCTTGTTCAGTGCATTTATAATCATCGAAATTGTACACGAACATTTCCAATAATGGGATATTTCATAGTTTGAGCTTCGTCTGTCCGAAAGCCGCCAGAACCCCAAAGCCGCCACTTTGACACTAACTGTTGTTCCGATCACACTGTCAGCCATGGCTGCCCTGCATTCCTGAGGTTGCTTGACAGACAGCAGAAAGGGGCAGGATGCGTGTGTGATGGCTGTCACAGTAAGCCATTGCAGACTGCCTATGTGTATCTGGCTATACCTGTTACTAATCGTTCATTACCGCAAAAGACAGGAGCTGTGCCATTTTGTGGCGAACTGTAGTTTGCTTGTTGCTGATTTATCCACATCGAGTCAGCTACACAGGTCATATAACAGCCAGTAATTAATAAACGATAAGCTCACTGCCTGCTGTTTGTAACATACAAATTCTGGACACTGGTTTCACCGGGCATAATACCACTGACAGGAACAAGGACTTCTTCCATCGTCACCTGTGTTTAGTTCATATTGATAGCGAACGAACCCATGAAAGAGGTTAGGTCTCTTGTTTTTAACCCGTCATATGTTTATATTGGTTTTTACTCCCACCAACAAAGGGTGTTGGTTTTATATACATTTGACTTTTTAGTCTCTGTTGATTCTGTTGATATTTTATCAGTTCAGTTATATATGACTTTCAGCCCTATTTTATGTTATATATTTATCATTATTGTTAAATTTTCTGTGGGTTTGCATATGTGAAAATTATAGTTTTAGATGAACTGGGTACTTGTTCCTCGTCTTTGATTTATGGTGGTGTCTTTTATAGTGTGGTCAGTTTTTTTCTTGGGATTAGTGGTTTATCACCTGAGGACGAAAGCAGTTAGCTTCCGCAACTTTATGGTTGTTTTAAATATTGATGACGGTGGAAAAATCCTTGTTAATGTTAGTGATATTATACAAGCGTCTTTTTTAAAAAATTCCTAAACTGCTGCTCTTTCCGTACTCTTCGTGTAGCTTGTTAATAATTGTGCGTTGCCTAAGACCGTATACTCCTTCTCATTCACTTTTCCATAACATGTTTCGTGCTGTCGTGTTTTTGGCTGTGTCCTGTTATACGGTATGTCTCTGGTCCCTGAATAACTATTTCTTGTTGCTGTCGTTCCTAACATATATCAGATTTACTTGGCAGGATGTTATTTGGCGATGTGTTTTTGAGTATATTTGTGTAACTCCGTGGGAATTCAGAAGTAAGTAGATGCTGTTGTGTGATCTTTCATTGGTGCTGCAGGTTTAGTGACTGCTGTGACCGACGAAGGTGAAAACATTCAAAACTATACGGAGTCCAGGGTGAGCGGTTTCGTAAATTTCCTCCCTCCATACCTCTTTCTGGGTTTTATGGTTCTCTGCCCCTCTCTTCTTCTCCAGGCAAGCCATTTTGTTCATTGGAATGTCTGCTGTGCTAACGACGTCTTATACGTTCGCTAGCGACTAGCGCTGTGGCCTGGTTGACGTAAACCTGATATATCTGGAAGGGAATGGGACGATGGGCTGACAGAACGATGATGGTCTCTATCGCCGCCGTTTTCTCGCCGAACTACGCTGGACAGCTTTCGGTGGCCTCAGAATAGATGAGGTAATGTGTCGCAGAATCGTAAGCATGTTCAAATGTTTTGTACGAGGGGCAATTTGTGAATTGGAGGTTGCCAGCCGTGAAGTAGCGGATCGTATCCTCTGAACGGCTGTGCAAAGTGTGGGACTTGTTAAACATATAGATCCAAGAACTCATTACGTGACGTGCTGTGTGTCAAGAGACTTCAGTTTTTATACTCCCTGTGGTCCCCGTTGCGGCTGATGGCTGAGTGGCGTGCACGAACTGCGTCACGCTACGCGGCGACCGGTGGAGCGCCACTTATCAAATGGCGTGTGGAAATGGGCAAACGAACGGACATTTATAGATACATGAAACATTAGTTTGGCGATACCATGTTATGGAGCCCAGATACTGTACCGTGTAAATTAAACGTGATTTTATAATTCATGGTGACGTTTCCTGTCCTATGTGTTGAAATGCGACGATTATTTATGTTTTAGGAGGACCTCATAATGCTAGGCATGATTTTTATCGTTTGTTATTTTCTTCATGTCTGAAACAACAGCCCCGGTGATTTTCATTCAATTACAGTCGGCTTTTATTGCTGGCCGACGAACTTACCGACAAGTATATTTGTCTGCTGATAAATCACCACTCTTGTAGCATTTCGTATTTAAACTTGTTACTTCTTCGTTCGCAGCACTTGTTCACTCAAAACGACAGTGTCTCAGCCTGCCGTTTTGGGTTTAGATGTAGGCCTAAGTTGGAACGCCTTTGTTACCTTGTCACAGATGTGGAATTCGAGTGCACCGACGAAATTTTCAATTTTCTTAGTCCTGTTTATATGGATATTTATGCCCTGTCTTATATTAATTTATTTGTAATTCATGTGTAATGTTTCAACGCTGTAGTATTTCATACTATGCAGCGTCAAATGATGTGTGGCTGACATTAATTATTTGATCTTGTCCTTAGATCTCTGTATGAAGGGACTGAGGAAAACGTCCAAACCTTCAGGTCAGTCGGTGCCTCTGCCTACATTCTGTACGAGACCACCTAAGCAGAAGGCAGACGTTCAACTGTCTGAGCAGACTTGTTTGTCGATAAGATCTCATGTCTGGTGTTCTGAATTGTAAATAAATCGCAAAACAATCACAAATTTAGATTTTTAATGTAACGCGGATTTTCGCTATCCCAGTTGTATTTGTATGTAAATCTTGTTTGCCTTTTTCTTGTTTAAGCCAGGATGGTACAAAGTGTGTGCCTGATCGACTGAAATGTTGTCATCCTGGACTGTCCGGGCGACGGTCACTTTTAGGCACATACTCGAAAGATAAAAGCGAGTAGGAAGAAATAATCTTAAGGAACGCCAATTAATTCTGAATCATGATTCTATTCGATAACTTCATTAACTGCATCAGGTGTATCAAGCATTAACACATCTGCTTTACACTTGGAAGGTGGCCTTTTCATATCTCGGCCGGAACACCAACTGTCCTGATTCACGTTGGTCGTGATTTGTCCATGGAAATGCCGCTGTAATGTGTTAAATGAGTCCATGATCACTTCCACATCATTTCAAAGTTATCATTAAACCATCGATGCTGTACAGTCCGAGATAATGATGGTGTGTTTAAGTACGTACCAATGAACAGTGACGTATTATGACGAAATTTGTGTTTTGTTTGTTTCGAAATCCTTGCTACGACGTAATTCGTGGATAAACTTGGAAATGTGAGGAAAGTACTACTCATTGGAAGATGGTCGCCTTATTTTGCATTTTCCTCGAATTCTGATAGTGGAAACGCATAGAGACAATGTCTTGTTGTCCTGAAGTAATTTTAGAAAAACGGCGACGCTTTTCATAGCAATTATGGCAAGACAAACTACGCATGAAGAAGGGGGACTCTATTTGTTCCCCAACAGTGTCTGTATTGTCAAGAAAAATAAGATCTTGGAACTGTGGAAGACAATTCTTCAGGCTTACATTTTATACTTCTGACCGCTTCTGAACTCGTGGGAAATAAAGTTTTTGAAGTGTTGTTCCGAAGACGCCGGAATCCACAACCGGGACCGCACAACCTGGCTGCAGTTTGGGTATCCGTATTTCTGTACGATAAATGGCGGAACAGTAAACTGAAATCGTCTGCGGCGCCTTGTTCCCACAGTTCGTCCATAATCATCCTGTTCTGTCGCGTGTTTTGCGTAATCGTGTGAGTTCACGCACCGTCGCGACGTAATCACGGAAATAAAACTCTCAGAATTGGGCTGCCTCTGCTCGACCAGAGGAGGCCTAAATGCATGGCCTGCAACAGAACAGAGAGGCAAAGCCCCAAGCGTTATAACCGCTGGTGCAAAAGGAGGTGAGTGGGTTACTTCACGTTCAGGCCGCTTTAGACCACGATTGCCATTGAATTTGACGTTGGATTGGTGTCACAGAATTTGTGAGTATTGTGCTGAATCCTGGCGTCCAGTTGGTAGCAAAATCACGTCACCAGCGATGCTTCACTTTAATTAGACTACTTTGTCAGTAACTTGCAACTGTGACTCAAACAGCAGCGTTATAAAATTACGGCATTTTCCATGCCATACCTACTGTCGCTTACGCAGAGAGTAACTGATTAGTGTTTACAGACTTTCAGGGGTTGTAGCGGGAGAAGTCGGGGCAGTTCCGGATTGATGCAGTAGCCTAAGCGGTCGGAAAACAGGCGTCGGTACTGCGGCTGGGAAAGTAGGCAACCCGTGTCCTGTACAGTCCTTGGCGTTTCGTTTGCACCATGTCTTCCCTCTCGGCCTTATGGGACTGTCCAGCAATTCGATTTCGAGGTGCTGGAACATTCTGTGAATAGTCCTGATTTGGCCTCCTCGGATTGTCACATGTTTTTCCCATTGATTGGCGCTTTAAGAGGACGTCAGTTCACGAGTGATCAAGAAGTGAAAGAATCGGTGCATGCGCCGCTGGTCAGACAACCCAAGAAGGTTTTTTTCCGTAGGGCATACACAAATATGCAACCTGGTGGACTAAGTACGTTGAAGATAAGGGTGGGTATAATGAGAAATGAAGCTAGAGTACTGCCTTAAATCATATCATACTGTTCTAAAACATTCTGGATACCTTACGACTCACCCGCTTACAATAAACATGTACGCAAACGAAACGAGAAATTAAAAGAAACCGACCTTGGAAGTCAGCGCTCTCGGGTTGCCTACTTTCACACCCTTCGTGTGAACACCCATTTAAGTATGAAGGAGAATTTCCCATGTTCCCTATTTAAAATCGCGTCTACTTATCTCCCCTTCAACCCCTGAAGGTTTGTAATAATTCTGCAGTTACGCCTTTGTAGGTACTAGCATGTCGGAAGAAAAAGCTTCTTATTTACACAGGACAGAAGATGTAGGTTGCGTCTAGACGGATCAGGACGTGAGGAAAGGAAACGGGAAAAGAGGGCTGTTTTGTGAGGTTGGATACTCGTATCCCAGTCCCGGTCATTTTTCCATGTGTCGATGCCATCACACCCACAATAATTTTTCTGCCACGGAGATGGAGACAGTAGGTTACTAAGAATAGTTTATGCGCATCTGCCAGACGCTCCGTAAGTCGTAAGTCTTACACATCCGTGTTATAACCCTAGCGAAATTTTTCAGAATGTATTGGTCGCGACCCAAACTTCGGTTGCGAAGCTGTGTCGAGTGAGCCGTGAAAAAATTTCGTGAATCTACTTATTACTAACTCACATTACTTTGGTAAGTGTATTAAAGGCAGTATTTTCCTGACTGTACTCACTTTTAGTTACTTTGTAGCAATGTAGGCTTGACCGTCACGTAATACAAAGTGACACAGACCGTTGACTACCAGTGTTACCAGCCTCTCAACGAAAAATTATCGGATCAAGCAAAATAAATGGTCGCTTTTTGGCCGAAGTTATAGTACGGTAGGCAACATTTCTCGTTTTGAGGAATACCTCGCATAACATGAAAATTCGAAATGTGCAAGATCATGAAGAATAATTCTAGATGTAAGGGCCATAAGAGGAGTCGCCGTACTAAACTCCAGCTGATGCAGAATTACGCAAATGCATAGATCTAATATAAAATTCAGTAAGATGCAAAGGTATGTGACGCTTGGAGTTCCATGGGCGGCCACCAGTTGGTAGGATAACTAGGAGAACGTTGGAGTTCCACAGACCGCCACTAGATGTCAGAAGACGTAAATACAGAGAACTGTTTTCTGCGCGGTACGATCTAAGCCTGTACTATGATTCAGCTTTATTTACGTTTTTTGTATGGATATCGGAATAAACCGCGATACGTTCCCCATACAGCATTAAATTATTGATTTTTTAAAACCCTGTCGGGGTGTGTCTACTGCGCGGTACGGACTGAGCCTGTATTATAATTTAGCTTGATTTACGTGTTTTTAATGGATCTCGCAAAAAAACCGCGGTTGTTTCCCATACATCATTAACTGATTGGCTTTTAAAATCCTATCGGTGTGTTTACTGCGCGGTACGGACTGAACCTGTAATATAATTCAGCCTTATTTACGTGTTTTTTATGGATCTCGCAACAAACCGCGATTGTTTCCCATACATCATTAACTGATTTGGTTTCTAAAATCCTATCGGTGTGTGTTTACTGCGCGGTACAGACTGAACCTGTAATATAATTCAGCCTTATTTACGTGTTTTGTAAGGATCTCGGAACAAGCCGCGATTGTTTCCCGGTACAGCTTTAACTGATTGATTTTTAAAATCCTATCGGGTCATGTCTACTGCGCGATACGAAATGAGCCTGTAATGTAATTCAGCTTTATTTACATATTTTGCACGGACCTCGAACAAAAAACGATTATTTTCCTATGCAGTATTAACTTATTGATTTTTAAAACCGAGACGGAGTGTGTTTACTGCGCGGTATGAACTTAGCCTTTAATATATAATTCAGCGTAATCTCAGTCTTTATATGGTTAATAACAAAGGCATAAAATAGCAAAGAAATATTCATAAACAATGTTCTCTTCGGTGTAAGTTATTACTTAAGGTCGTGCTATAGCTCAGGTGGTTAGCCACCGGCATCCCAGCGCGGAGGCCCGGGTTAGATCTATGGTCATTCCACGTGGGATTTGTAGTGGACAAAGTGGAAGTGGGACAGGTTTTCCCCGAGTATTTGGGTCTTCCCCTGTCAATTTCATTCCATCGGTGCTCCATTACCAGGAAAAGGACAACAACAACAACAACAGCAGCAACAACAACAACAACAGCAGCAGCAGCTGCAACAACAACAACAACAACAGCTGCAACAACAACAACAACAACAACAACAACAACAACAACAACAACAATCTCATCATCAGGTTGCAGAAGAAGCCTTAAGAATGCGGCGCGTCCGTAGCGTCTGCTGTGGGGTCCTTCTCCACAAAAGACTTAAAAATGGTATGGGATTTTATGGTGTGGCTTTTCTTTCAAATGTTTCAACCTTCTGTCTTCTGCAAGCAGTAAGCCCACCTTCTGTCTTTTGCAAGCAGTAAGCCCGTCTTATATACACTGTAGCATTGTCAGTCTCTGTCACACTTCCACATCGGAATTTCATGGACCGCCACCAAATGGCAGGAAAAGACAAGACATATAATTTAGTTTGACAGACGCGCGGATGGTATGTAACAGACACGACTAATTGGGGTTGCCACGTTAACTACGTAAAGTTTCGCCGGGCACTAACACGACAGTGTAATATACATACATATACATTATACGGGTTTTCATGGTAACTGCGAGCACCGCTACGAAATTATAATACACAGGCGTATACATTTTTCAGGTTTGCACGGTAACCGCGGAAATACGTGTGCCTTGCCTGCCCGGATCGCGGGGTTTCCTCAGTAACTGCGTACATGAAGTGTTTCTTGCCCCCACGGGTCGCGAGTTTTCAAGGGTAACTAAGTAACTGGGTGTGCCTTGCCTGCCCGGATTGCGGGATTTCCGCAGTAACTGCGTACATAAAATGTGCCTTGCCCCATGGGTCGCGAAGTTTCAAAGGTAACTAAGTAAATGTGTGTGCCTTCCGTGCTCGGGTCGCGGAGTTTCCACAGTAACTGCGTACATGAAGTGTTCCTTGCCGCCACGGGTCGCGAGGTTTCAAATGTAACTAATTAAATGGGTGTGTCTTCCCTGCTCGGGATGTGGGGTTTGGAACGTCCAAAACCTGTCGGTATTGTCACATTCGTCATTATTGATATTATGGTCTGCGTCATGTTCAGTGCTGTTATATCATTACTGAGTCCACATTTCGTGACAGATATAACAGCTGTCTCGTGTTTCACGAATTTTTCACCTGTTCCGACACCTGTAAAATCGTTGATCCCTTCTTTCATCATGTGTGTGTCAAACCGTGATCTAATGCCTCCATCCATTTTGTGCACTCCAAATGCATGAATGCCTTTAAACATGGGTCTCCATCCTGCGCCACACGGCTACACTTGTAGATTAGGTATATACTATAAAAATTACACAATGATTTAGATGGTTTTGTATAATTGGTATTGTTATTTTTCCACGTGCGGCCCGCGAACCAGCCCATAATAACGGGCGGTGCTCTTTGCCATAAAGTGGTTGGACGCTCATGACGTAAAGGGTTTACTTCATTTGTGTGTGTGTGTGTGTGTGTGTGTGTATGTATGGGAAGTCCTTTCTTTTGGGAAGTACGAGTATGTCATCCAGTTTTCCACCTCTTCTACGTTGTGGCCGTTTTGTAACACGTGTTCGTTCTCCAGTGTCTGTCCTCTTCCTGCATGTCATCATTTTCGTGGATGGGAAGGACCGAAATATCTTTCTACCTGCCTTGTTTTTCTGCTTCTTTTCGTAATTTCACACGTAAAAGTTGAAACAGTGTTGAACGTCTCTTCTATTTTGCGCCCTCGGACCACAAGATGCCGGGGAAATTTTGGTAACATTTTTCAGGAAGCGTAGTGCACACAACGTTACGGAAAGTACAGCAAATGCCAAGTGTTTGCAAGGAACATTATCAGGATTCCTGGTATGAGCGGAGTGGAACAAATTACGTATTGAGGAACTTCGTGTTCTGTGGTTTGACATGCTGTGGCATAAAGATTTGTTGCACATATAGACTAGGTAAACAGAAGAATCAATAAATGGATACAAAATTTCGTTGGGCAAACGGCTCGAAAGTAACTACTTGGAAGACAGAGATGTTGGGGAGAGGGCTAATTTTAAAATTAGACTTGGGGATGAAATAGTGTGTGCGTATGTGAACTGTATACGCCTGTGTTCCGGGGATCGTGCCAAGCAAAGTTTGTGCTTATTGCCAAATAATTATCTTTGGATGCTTAAGGGTAATCAAGTAAAACTGAAAAATATTTTGTTTTGGAACCGATTTTTCATCTTAGGGTCACATAAAAAATTCAGTTAACTTTATTTGTACACTAAAATTGTGCGTGTGCTTTGTTTAATCAAATGATGACAGAATGAAGTTCGGAGTTACGCAGCTTCACACCAAAGCTCTCAGCTGCATTCTTTTCTTTGGTCGCGGAACAGTAGTGTAATAACGTAGCTGTATGTGTACAAACATTACAAGGAAACGGTAGAGCAATGAGGCTGTACAGAAACAACAGTTCTTCGTTCCGTGGCAGTTCTTGTTAGGTAGAAAAGCAAGCTAAGGAAACGCAAGTGGAGGCCTTCTTTTAGCTATTCTCAGTGCCATACAAGAGACGTAGGCATGATAACGTTAAGAATACATGGCGTTTTATTGTATGAATGGGCTTGGATTACGTAATACAGCCAAGTATTTTGCTGTGCCAAGGTATAAAATAGGTAGAGATTGGCAGGTTGAAGGAAACGTGGTTGGAAGTGATTCTGCTTAACAGCAGAACGAGGTAGTCCATAGTCGGTTTAAAAACAGTTGCTCGCAGAACAGGCTGGTGTAACGGTCACGCTGTAGACCTGTGGTTCCTGAAGTGTGCTCGGCGGAAAACGGATCCGTGACAATTTCCGAGGGATCCGCGACAGTATTTCTATAATAGTTACTTTGAAGTTTACTTGTTTGTTAATTAAAGGCGAACTGCTTTGTTAAAAATCGTCAATTGGCGATGTGTTTGTTTCGTACTTCAGTTACAATAGAGTCTATCTAAGTAAGAAACCCCCAGTACCCACGAAGCGGGCGACAGCCAGTTTTATTAAGGTCAAATCGTGCCGTGCTTTGTTGCATATGCTACTAGTATGTATTCGCAGCTATCTAACATCAGTGCTGAGATATAAATGTTTGATTTTGAATACCATCCGGACACTCTGTGTACTTGAGCAAGGATGTGAGGATCCGTGGTTATTTTTCGAAGCCAGAAGGGCCCTGCGAGCAAAAACGTTCGCGAAATTCTGCTGCAGACCGTAATCTGGACGTTCCCGGCAAGAATTTCGACCGGATTCGCAGCTACTGGACGTCTCTCTCTCTCTTTTTTTTGTGGCGAATGCTCTGGCGTTTTTTGAACTAACTGGGATTCTTTCCTTGCTGACTCTTATCTACTTCCTCATTTTGTTTCTCTTGTAATGCGTTGTTAAGCCTTTACGCTGAAACGTCTTAAGGCACCGTAAGATTCGATCAACAAAGCGACTTCCACGTGAGAAAGAGTTATATGCAGTTTGTAAATTGTGTATGATATAGTTTTCGTTCTTTGGTTGTATAAGGAGGAAAATGTGAGGTAATTCCGGAAGAGATGTCAAACATTTTGCTAGTTTCGCTGTAACGCAATCCGAAAATCCTTAACGCGGTTGAAAATTCAAATGAATTATGTTTAAGGTCTTTACTTTACTAAATTGTGTGCAAAATATCTGCATAAGTTAAAGTCTCTGAGATACAGGGCGATGAAAAATGTGTCTTCGCGGCGTCTGTCCCAGACATGCCGTTAGAGACGCCGCTTTTTGGCAGGGCTGGATGCTGCGATGCAGGGAGAGATGTCGCTCTTTGAAAATATCTTGTGAATTCAAGAAGCAAGATAGTAAACGAAAACTGCTGAACTTTATTGAAAGTGAAGAAGCAGTATGAACATTAAAATAGAAAATATATCATAAGCACGCAATATTTCAACCGAGTGAACTGAAGAGTTTAAGTTAGTGAACGAAGTGTTCTATATCGTCTTCATTTTGCTGCTTTTCTCTCGCAGTGACTTTCTACCGCAGTCGACACTTTTGTCTTTGTATAGAGAACAGAACTCGTGCAGCCACTTTCCGCAACTGACACATTCGATCCAGTCATCTTCCTTAGTTTCTGGCAAGTAATTTTCCAAGCACTCACAGCATCCTTGTCAGTCTTCAAACGTCTCATGATTATGAATAGCTTTTTTAATGAATTATTTTTATACATTTTCTCACTTTGTAGGCCTGAAGTATTGGGACTGTTCACACTTTCGGTTTTCCCCTGCTCTTTGGCTTTATTTCCTTCTTGATTCTTTCGCTTTTCCTCGGTATTATTAATTTCTTCAATAGGAACAAAAGAGTTGTTTTCTGAAATTGAATATTTCCTCGGTACTTTCGGTATTGAACAGATCTTCAAATGTATGGAAGAAGTAACTTCTCAGTGTGAGAAGGCAGTGTAATATTCGGAGTAGTCAATAAAGGTCCTGCTGAGATAGGTAACATATTTTGAGAGTTGTTTCCTAAAGTAGGTGGTGTAGAAATCGGAGCCATATCTGGAGGTACCGTTTCCATAAACTTTACACTTTCGCTGGTACCAGAAATGGAAAAGAAATATTCATGCACTCTGTTGCGGTTCACAGGATAAATACTCGTCGTCTCAAAAGCACTTGCATCAACGCCCATGGAAGCAGCTTTATTCCAAGCAAACCTGATAAGGCCCGCAATGTGATATAGAGTGATTTTCCTCTGTGGATTCTGCCTCACCCAAGCTGCGCTTTCGACTCTTTAAAGGGCCAAAAAAGCACTTATGTAAAAGTCGTAAGGCATGAGTACTGTGACTTGGCGGAAAAATGTTAGTGGCGTTATTTTCACCGACATCCTGAAGCAGTAAGTGGGAGCTGCAATGAGCTCTGTGGCATTCTAAAATTAGAACGACCTTCCCTGAAGTTTTGTGTTTGAGGAAATGCTGTGTGAACCACTTGATGAAAACGTCGGTGCTAATGTACGACTATTTCCGGTTCATATACACATCTGACCGTGTGGGTAAGATGACAAAGCAATAGAATAGATAGTTATTAGTACTCTATAATGTGTATGGACGATATTTCCAAACCGATTTGATATAGTTTAAGTACGGCATCTGTCCCTTACACTTTTGCGACGTCTCTCCCAGTGTTCAGGAAGAGAAGCCGCTCCCGCCCACTTGCCGAATAGAATTAAGAACATGGCGTCTACATGATATGAAGGCAAGCTCAGCAACGCTGGAAACCTCTAATGTACCGTGACTGAGTACTTACTTCGACTGGAACTAATTAAGACACGTTTCGTGAATAATAGAAAAAAATTCGAGCATGAAACTAACTCACCGCATAAAATCAGCCTTAAGTCTCGCAAAACAGCGCCGATATTCACTACTTTCACCCTCAACACCTCTACAAACTCGCCGAATAAGCATATGTGCTGCAATCTGCAGAGGATTGCCAGAACCCACCAAACTAAGAAATTCTGCGTCTCTGCCGCCGCGGCAACTCTCCAGGAATTACTATCGGAGTTATAATCGAGTTTCGTCCGATTTGAAATTTATCCAAGACATTTGTATTGTGCGTATGAAAAATAAATGAAAAGGTGTAAGTGTAGTTAGTTTTTCAAGAAATGACTAGTTCTAATTAGGCGATAACTTTCAAATCTTCCCCTGTCACCAACTTTCTAAAGAAGGACGTGAAAGGGGCCGAAGAAGTGGCACATGGGTACCTAACTTGTATAATATTTGTAACATAATTCCATAAGTCCTCAACAGTTGATCATTACCTTAGAAGGCCGACCCAGGTGTGATTGTGAAATGAAGTTTGTCTACAGTATTGCAACTCTAAGGAAATACGGGATGCAACATTTATAAAATAACTCGAAAATTATAGGCGTTGTGTAACATGGAACTTGATACCTCGTACTCTAGTTTCCCAGTATTGTAACGGTGGTGAAGTAAGGAGTTACGGACTGGTCATGTACCTTGGATGGAGAAAATTAGATGCACAAACACACACACACACACACACACACACACACACACACACACACACACACACAAACACACACACACACACACACACACACACTCGCGCGCTCGCTCGCAAGTTTTTGGTGGAAAAACTTTTTAGGAGGTAGGCAGCTGGAAAACACAGATAAACAGTGGAGTGTCATTGTACGTAGAATTTATGTAACTGAAGTAAGTGGAAACGATTTGCAGATAATTGTAGGATCCTAGGACCTTCGCAGGATATAACACTACCGCTACTGAATTTTGTACTTCTGTAATTTGAAAATTTGTTACGTAAATCTGTTTTGTCGTAAAGAACACGTATGGACATCGTAAACGAGCACCTCGCCATGTATTTTGACCTATATTCAGGTAACATCTCTCTGACGGTGACTTTATTGTAGGCCATTGGAAATTTCATTAGGCTTTCGAAATGGAGAGAAGGTTTCCAGTTCGTGCTTCACGCAACGTGGTAGCATCATTTAAATGATTGAAACTGAAAGTGAGCGATTCAGGATTAAATATTGAGACGAACGTACTACCCTGAGGCCACGGAAAGATGTCCAATGGATGGTGGAGACTGTGCCGATTTAGGCTTGCCGCTACTGCCAGATGTTCAAGTGGAATCAAAACATTGGGTAAAATAATTCACCACTCCAGGATTCCACACACCTTGTACAAGTTAATTGAATAGGAGATCAAAACGCAGCCAGAACTAAAACACACAACTGAATTAAAATAATTTTAACAGACAATGAAAATAAACACCCAATAATAGGTATTTTAATAATATTTTAAATGAAACCTATACATATATATATAAACTGTAACTTGTGGAATTTTGTAATGCTAGTGAATAGCATAGTAGGCTGTCTTTACCTTGTACATATTGTTTTTGTACGGAGCGTGATGATGATCCGTGCACGGGATCGAAACATGTAGCCTAGCAATTGCAGTAAAATAGAAATTGTGTTTAGAATGAACCTCTGTTAGTATCGCACAATGATAACGGCACAACGGGATGAAAATCATCAAAGTATGCTTATTTAATCTACGTGATTTCTTTTGTGCAGGTTTTCCAACCAGGAATATGATTTCGCGTCTTCTATCCCATGCGTGCTACGTGCCCTGCCCATTTTCCCCTTAATTTTATCCTAGAATATTTGGCAGGGAGTGCAGATCATGAATTTCATTGTTTAGTTATTTCCATCCTACCATTAGTTTTGTACTCTTAGACGCATGTTCCTTCCACAGCGTCCTGTTCTCGAATACCGTTAGCTTATATGCTGCTTTGGCACGATCCCACCTAAATACTACAGACGGATGCATAAGATACAGATGGGATACGTCTGTAAGTTTTAATTGCTCTATGAACTGAATTTCTTAGCGAACCAAAACTGCTGATGGTGTAACTCTTTCATGTGACAGTCTGTGGTACTGCGCAGCTGGCACTCACCGACCGTCACCCTCTTTCGTGCTAGAGTACTCCTGCCTCTTGTAACTAACCTTTAATGAAATTACATAAACGGTACAACAGGCAGACATGTTACAGGACTGCTGGTTGCGTGATGCATCAAGTTAATTTGACATTTGTATATTAACTATGCATTTCGAAACGCAATAACAAGAACAGCTGCATAAAAATAGCTT
The DNA here is from genome assembly GCA_013340265.1 of Coptotermes formosanus. NCBI lineage: Eukaryota > Metazoa > Arthropoda > Insecta > Blattodea > Rhinotermitidae > Coptotermes > Coptotermes formosanus. The sequence continues at coordinate 248,065 of BLKM01009890.1, read as the reverse complement.
AGTGAACGTTTGCTCTGTCATTAAGTTAACTATAACCAAAACACGGCTCGTAATAGAATTAGAGCTTGCAGTTTGATGCTGCAGCACTAGCAGTGACACAGTGACATGCAGAACTAAGTGATGTTCCGTTGCTACTTGTTGCCAGATTTTCTCTTTTGCATCGAGTTTATGTAGAGTGGAAAGATTAAAAGGATTGTGGAACATGTTTGGGACAGAAAATGCATCATGTATACATCAAGCACATTAATCATCCGTTGGCATGTGTTGTGTATTTATTTAAGTCAATCCAGTGCCGAGGTTAAGAAAGATTGGTGCTGTACCTTACACCCGGTCGAATGCCTGCATGGTGTGGACACAGACAGCTTTGCCTACCGTAAGTGGCATGAAACTCATTGTAATGTCGCTGGAAAGTTGTATATCTTGTCATATTTTGCTTGGTGTAAATTTTAACCCCTCATCCCATGAGATATAAACCTCATCGCCCGACTCAGATCACGGGTTCCGATTTGGATTATACTGAACACGGCACGTCCAGTAACTATCCTAAAAGTTCTGCCAAAATTTCGTGTTCCTGTTTTTATTCTGTGGGGAGTTGCGGTTAAGACAGGCACGCACGCACACACATACACACATGCAGCTTTTGTTACATAGATTTATGGATTACCAGCTGACATTCTCATTAGTTTAGAGTGTACATTATCGAATGGTAGGGCGATTGTGGGTAATGAATTGGAAAAAATGTTGAAGGAAACGGTCGTGGCATAGTGAATGTATTACCCCGGCGTTTATCGTATGGGACAAAAAACTGTACAGCCTAAGTCGGATTAGCTGTACAAATTTTTCTGAATTTAGTCATTCTGAGGAGAATCAGTGTCATCTATAGTAATGTCAATTTTTCTTAGTAATTTATATGTATTGGCTTTCGTATTTTATGTGAATAGGGCCAGTATCTTAAGATTTGTCTTAGAATAACGATCATCATACCAATTCCGTTCAAATTGAATTGTTTACGCTCAAGCATCAACTGAATTTTTTTTTTAAATTTCGGAATAGTGAAACCTGCAGGCCAGCATGGCGTAAGACGTTATACGTAACACAATTCATAGCATGGCAGAAGGAGGAATGCGTGTAGAACCAAGACTCCTTTATTTAATTAGTGTGTGGGGCCCTTTGGTAAATTTGTAGGGATGGCAGTCGTTCGCATTTGGATCTGTTCGTTCTGTGGTTTCGTCATTCCTTTGGGATGGATATAAGAATCACATTATGTGTCGTACACATATTCTGTAATATTAACATTAACAGCTGTCGGCCGAATCTACAAGTACAAGGCACTGCGACAAACATTGTGGCCCCAGATCGAGTCGTTTTCTTGACATCAAGAATTGACGAAGGAGCACAAACGTTTCATACAAACTCTACGGCTGTGTTTGCAAATGACGAAAACTGCGATCAGCTGCTTTCAGCAAGAGGCTGTTATATACAGTAAATAGGCCTACATGTACATGCACATACATAGATTGTAGCGACTTGAGGGGGGTTAGAAGTAAAACATACGTGTATTTTTCCTCTATTAACCTAATAAGAATAGTTCGCATTTAGTGATACTGCTATCCCGCTACATTCCCACGGTCTCCACCATAGTAGAGGCATTTATCATATCGTGGAACGAGCTGTTGTCTGTTAGCAGACGTCCATGTCCTGTGTTGTCAGCCATCGTGTCACATATCTTTCCTTTTCTAAATAGATAATACTTGACTAGAATAAAAGATTCGGTTCCTATGCGCAGTAAACACACTGCATCTCGAATATAAAGACGAGTTAGTTAATGTTATGAAGGGAGGTAATGGCCGTTTGTTCTGCAGTCCATACAAAACGCACAAATACACCGTGTGGGCAGAACGTAGAATTCTTAACGTCAAACCTGCTGGTACATAAAGTAACAACTGGGGTGTAAGGGGTTAAATCTGTGGCCGTCAAGACTTTTCTTCAGCACTGGAAACAGATTATAATCGTTGGGCCACGAATTCGCCTGTGGTAGTTGGAGGTATTTTGTCTTGTGTGCTTACGAAATTATACGTGATGTAAACTGATTTTCTGACCGATACGCATGGATGTTTGCACCTTCAAGCTGTAAATGAACTCCAATGCCTTCGTTTTCAAGTAATTCATATCGTATTTGGTCAAATAGGTTTACCAGCACTATGCAGAAATTTTTTGGTCAAGGGCGAAAGGCACTGGCGCTGGCCTGTTTTTGTCTTGTCGTAATCTTTGCGAGGTTTTGTTTAGCCGAATTACTTTCTAGATTGATTTTAATTGCAACTTTTCTATATTGGAGACAACATATAAAGTACCCTATGTGAAGGCAGGCGCTGTAGTTTGCTTTATGTCATTCTTTGTAGATCATGACTGATAAGGCGCAGCTCACATTTGTGTTCTCTTAAGGTAAGCTACGTGCAGGTTAGTAGTCAGTTTATTCCACATTTCGAATAGGAGAAGTTCTTATCTTCAAATGTTTTTGTAAATAGACGACAGCATGTTTGTGATCACCTTCCTTGTTTGCGTCCCTGCCCACCTGCATGTTTACAGTGACATTACCGGACACGGTCATATGCACGCAGCTGTTTAACAAAATTTATTCTAAAATTTGTGTACGAAAAGTATATCCTGCACTGAATGTCAGTGGCGTTGTTGCTTACGGCTCGTGTTTATGACAGGGACGTCCAAGACTTGGGGATCTGTTGCTGGATATCGTCATAGAAAATTTCACGGAAAATGTGCGTGAGAAGTTCGATATAAAGAAGTTAGTAATATGTACAACAGACTATTAAAACAATATGTTGTCTTATTCTGCATTATGATGCTGCGCAGTGTCAAAGATTGGTAGCAACGTTTTGGAAAATCCGAGAATCTTCAGTTTTACTGGGCTGAACTTTTATTCCTGAGACAGTATTGCATCCCCTCTGCACACCCGCGATGGTGTTGTGCCCTGCTAGATGCCAACTGCATCCCGTTCTCTGTAATAATAGGAAAATTCGGCGAGTCTAGAGGTTTTAGGGCTCAGGGTCGCGTGAGGCCTGAACTCGGGGAATATCGGTAGAGGCTCATGGTCTTCCAGATGCACGTGTCACTCTTGGCAATAACACACCCACGCGCACTTTAATTTGCACAGTAACTTAATTTTTATAATCACCACCTCTTAATTAACACAATTAGATCGCCGCTATTTTTTAAAAAGGGGACAACTCACAAAATATCAATTTTACGGGAGAAGCAAGAAGGTGGCTCCGTTTTACACATGGCATGCTTTGGGAGTAGCATAGGCCCCACCGATCGTGGTTATTCTTGAGGATACATTTGTCATCTTTTTATTCATCGCAGAGGGCCATTACTAGAATTATTTGCTACACATAAATCAACTTAGCCGAAAGTGGCAGTTAGCCCCTTTTTACAAAATAGGGGCGATACGTCTGTTGGCACGTCGAGTTTCAGAATTTTGTGTATTAACATTATGTCCAGCGTCGGTGGTAGAATATAAATCTGAGCATGTATAGAATAAGAATGACTCGCGCCCGGCCCAAGTTTATTTTATGAAGAAACTTTACAGACTTTCGGAATATTAAAGGAAACATTTCTGGTTGTCCCCGGCTGATGCCGGTGAGCCTTAGTTTCGCTCGAAACGCTGGTCTTCGCATATTTCCCCTTCTGTCGCTAAGGTGTCCAGTATCTGAGGTGTCCCAGCAGCGTAGGAACATTTTAAGTGTTGGTGGAAGCAAGGGTTGCTGTGCCATGTTGTAATCACTGAGCCAGGTAGAATTCCTTTGCGGACACTTTTTACATGAATTGAACTCGTAGCAACACTTGCTAAATTTAATTAATACAATTTCCATAAAGTCTCATTACAGTAATTAAAGAATATTCCGCTAACCAATTACTCCACTTGCAATAGAAATGTAATGAATACCTTCTTCACAAATTATTTCAATTTAGAAACAAGTTGTGAAGACGGTATTCATTACATTTGTAATTCCAGTAATCACAATGGTGTGCACACTGTAAAGATACTCTACGTCAGCTTCTTCCTGCGTTTCGTAGGCTGTATCATTTGCAAATTTCCAGCCCATATGGGGCTGACTCGCACCGGGGGTTAAACCCCAAACGCTTCGGACTCAATATGCTCCTTCGAAACGGTCGGACCCACGTAAGAGGCTACACCGATAATGCCACAATACGAAATGTCTCAGACGCAAAGTAACATAATTGCCCCGCTGAAATTATCTTAAGACGTTGGTGTGATGACAAGCTTCTCGTGCTCAGTTTGATAAAAATAGGGGAATAGTTTTCGAGAACACTGACAGCCCTGCTGGAACTGCGAGCTGTTCTAGCCAACCGACAAACGCATAGTTTGTATTTCTCGCTTGAAGATTCAAATTTTCTGTGATCTTGGCGCTTGTCGAATGTTAAATAGTTCCCGACGTTTTGAAGGGTCGTAGTGACGTCATCTTCAGGGTCTAGCAGCCAGAGTAAATGCCTATTATCTCAGAAGATCTGATTCCTCAGCAACACGACTCTCAGACCTTCAAGTCTCGTAATGTTTCCCTCAATTCCTTTGGAGACATCCACCGAGCCACCGACCCAACTATTCATCCATCCATCCAATTTATTTATTTATTTATTTATTTACTCATTCATTCATCCATCCATTCATTTATTCATTCATTTATCCATTCATTCATTCCTCTAGTGTCTCGGCAGTTTAGGTAGGCTGGAGCTTCTTTGGTTTGCAGTTACTGCATATTGACCATCACAGGACTTGCAGTCCCCCATCGTGCAAATTTTATCGTTTCATATGTTGTGACGGGATCTATCTATCCACGATGGATGGTCGGTGCTTTATACTCGACGTGCCCTGTTTGAACTACCATCCTGTTTTTCGTCCGTCTCATCTATTTTTAAACGGTGTACAGCTGTCCCGGATCCAATATCTTCTGTCCGTATAGTCATCATGAATTAAATGCCAGTGTTCTGCTTTCCGAAAAGATACACATTTTTACATCGTACAGTAGGGTGGTACAACGTCAGCCAATGAGACGCCTGGACATGGGATATGTAGTTCGTGGGTCGCACGTGTTAGCTTTATCTTTAAACTTAACGACAAAATGAACCATTAGAGCCATTAGATTTGGGCTGAACTAGAGCTAGTTTTATTTTTATCCACTAGTACATCCTATAAGGCTAAGTTCTTGGTGCTGACATCAGTACAACCGGTGAGAAAATGGTTGCCAACCCAGTAGAACCACCGGATTTGAAATGCATCTATAGCCGAACGATAACGTTTTATCACGGATCTTAAATATATCCACCAAAGCAGTATTAGCCGGTGGTTTAAATTCCAAAATTCCAGGCTGATATTATTGCTGTATTCCCGTGTATGACACTGGAGCTGCCGAGCCTCTCATGGTTGTCCCAACCATCCCAACGCACCTGTGTTAGAGGACTTATGTCTGTGTGCGCGAGCATTTGTGGGAAATCGACCCGCAAAGCTGCATTGGACCACCCCGATTAGCTCACTGTATTTTTGTTGCCTCTCGTTAACCTTCGAACCATCAGGTTCCATAGGTAGGCCATCCCCCTGGCTGCAGAACCGACGCGATATTTTTCAAACTTTCATTTATCAGTAACTCAAATGTGACGTCTCTGCGGACGATATAGTTAAATGTTTCTCCGAATAAGAACCTATTTAGTACGAGGCTGCATGCGTGAGACGCATAGGATTGCCACGCACCTTCGCGTGTGTCACGACGGTGACTGTGAAGGTTCGCAGTCTGACAGAAATTCCCCGAAATTTTGGAACTAGGATTGCCTAAATCTGTAGGATAAATGGTTCCCGAAATATAGAGGCAGCACTTTTTCCGAAACGTCGGAAAATTTTACCAGACTGCACGACAGATCAGTGGTTATGCAGATGATACAGTAATAATCTGTAGAAGGATGGAAGCATTAGGAAAAACGTAGCCCTATAAAGGAAACAAAATATCAATAGGAGCTTATTTTTTTGAAAGCGTATCTAACTTCCCTTACTTAGTCAGGTTCAGTCGTCAATCGTAAGAATGAGATGACAGAGGAAACATCACAATGGACTAAGAAAGGAAATGGAGAGTATTGCACCCGTGAAAGTTTAATGACATAAAAGTTAGTTAGAAAACAACCTAAAAAGAAATTATATGTGACATTGATTAGATCAGTAGTAAGGTATGGATGTGCAACCAGGACATCGTCAGTACGAGCTGTAGGCTAAACAACTTACTTGTATTTGAAAGACAGATATTAAGAAGAATATGTGGTCCAGTTCCAACTGAAGAAGGTTGGAGGATAAAAAATAATGATGAATTGGAGAAATTAATGAGAGAAGAAGATTTAGCTAATTACATAAGGGTACAGAGGATAAAACTGTAGCGACATCTTAAAAGGATGGAAGAAACAAAAACAGTGAGGACGATTACGGAATGGAATCCCATAGGAATGAGATGTAAAACATGTCCAAAAAATAGATGGAAAGATGAAGTGCTAAACGGTCTGAAGAAACTGAAAGTGAAGAACTGGATGTATCTCGTTAAAGACAGGAAACCCTGGCATGAACTGGTGCAGAAAAACAAAACTCGCAATGGATTGCAACAGCGGCAGCGGCGGCAGAAGAAGAAGAAGACGAAGACACGACGTCACGTCATCCTAAAAGACAGTAATATCTTGCCTTCGCTGAACACATGTGCTGCAGAGACAAAGTCGTGTTGGAAATGTGCGGGGAATGGCTGACGAAACGAAAGCGCTATTGGCGAAATTACTATGAGAGCTTCTGCATTTATGTTTTTCGGATGCAGTTATTACACTGATGTGAGTATGGGTATAAGATGCCAAACATTTAGTTGAGTTGGAAGAAACAAGAACAAATTAAGAATGTCATAAGGAAACATTTTTTTAACCTACCTACTTCGATTGTTGGGGCGGGTGAAGATATGGAGTATAACGGACTAAGCATGCAACTGGAATGGGAGACACGAGAAACAGAGAGAATTTTTGTAGGAGAAATTTCGAACTTTTAAGGTTGAGGACAATAACCATTTGACCGTCACGAGTAGGATATGCTAAATTGCATAAGGCCAGGTCGGATCAAGTGCCATACTTGTGTGTTTACCGGTGTGAAACTTGGTGGCGACATTGCATGTTATGGAGAAGGCGTACTTCACGCATTGAGGGTGGCAATTTGTATTCTGAAGTGTCCGGTGCACATCGTTTCCTGGACGTTTACTTTCATGGTTTTTCTTAATATCTCCGGGCGAATGCCGCGGTATACGTGCGTGAAATTAATGCACGACGCATTTTCCACATCTTTTGAATCCTTTGTTCGGTAATCCTCTGACATCGACGTTATCGAGCTGTTGACAGCATAATTAAATAAACCGTTTTAAATGAAATACAAACAGCACGATGCGTTGTGGCACCCGTCTGCCAATCAGTTGATTTACTGGTATTTGTTATCAGGTTCTCTCTATATATTACGTCCATCTCTTTTTCCTTCTTGCTTATCCTCCTTCAGATACTCCAATACACAAGCGCACGACGTGCCGTTGACATACAACCTCACGGTTAGCGTTTAGCTGATCGTGATTTGCAAAGGTTGGAATTGTGTAGTGTGTTGGTTTCTGCAAGTAGAGGCGACATTTTTGCGATTTATGCCATTTCGTTTCTTCGCACGGACAGATTGTTTCTGAAGAATGGTCGCGAATTTTCTGTATCCGGTAGGTCGATTGTTTCTGAAGAATGGTCGCGAATTTTCTGTATCCGGTAGGTCGCGGGTACGATAAAGTATCTCAGCTGCCAGTGGCAGGAAACGTGGAGGCTTCCCCGGCTGGAGAGCGGCCACACTACCGTCATATATTACATTATATTCTCGACACAGTGAGATTTCTCTCGAATGAAATTTGAGGTGATTTTAGTATTTGAACATGAGATTTCCATGTAGGAGAATAATTTTAAAGATAATTTTGTCTTACAGAAGTAGGTCCTGAATTGTGAACGTGGCAGAGCAGTTGTGGATGGTTCCCTAAGGCAAGGCTTTATTTGCATGTTGACGGTATGTCCGATTACATAAGAACGGGGAAACTCGTGAGGATAACTAGGTTTTGTAAGAAGCGGGTGACATAAGTGACGTTACGCCCTCGCATAAAAAGCATGACACAGGAAAATTCGATAGAGTAAGTCCTTTAAAAAAGTGAAGAAGTTTAAGTATTTGTGTAGTGGCGTACGGTGGCCACGCTTCCGCCGTCCGCACTAACTTAGTGGGCTTCGCTGCCACCAATAGACAACACTGTGTAGCTTTATTTATGTATATTATGATATAAATCCACTACAGTCACTATTCATAAACATAAAATAGGATATCTAATCTGTAAAATAAAATAAATAAAATAAGAACAAAAATGAATTATGCAGAACAATTGAGAACCTGCTGAGATCGTTTCCTCAGTTGGACAAACAGAAAGGCTGGATCACCTGTCGTTCGCCTAGCAATAGTAAATTTGTCGAAATTGCTGAAGACTGTTGATAAGTGATAAGTGACAAAGAAATCGCTGACTTGAGAATTCATGCATGTGGGATTTGGAAAGCGGTAGTTAAAGGGGGTTACTCTTCAGAACCACCGAGAGAATTAGACGTGTGGTAGAGTGGGAGTGAACTCTAAGGTATGACGCGCTGGGGGCAACGCTTCTCTTTCTGATCATTGTCAGAATTATAACTGCAATTAAAGGTAATCGTTGTTAGCTCCGTTTAGTGCCAGTCTAGAGAGAATATTTCCTTTGTGTGTTCTATATTTTTTCCTTTTCTCCAAATTTTATTCTGAAACTCATAGCCGTTAAAAGTAGAAATTTCGCGGAAATGGGTGCTGACAGCATCTCCAGAACGTCCGCATCAACATTGGGACCTTCGTGGCTTCCCAGTCAGTGGGAACTGGCGTTTTTTCCCTGGCGATAAAGCGACCGGTGCGTGAAGTTGGCCACTCCCGCCCGTCTGATGTAGAGATACCTCTCCTTCCAGTAATGGCGACCACTCATCCGCCGTTATAGGTGGTAAATTAATTTTTGAATCAACGTGTAGTAGGTGGCCACGATCAGGAAAGCGGTTTGTCACACAACAGTGACCTGTAATTACATATAAGGACGTTGACACAGAGCGCCTGTCATGTTTCCCGAATGCCTCCTGTCCAGGAAGCATGATAAGAGCTTTGCTTGAAGCTCACAGACGGAGATTTCCTCATTAAATGTTTAACTGTCGACCTGCTCCGTTTTATAGTTCATACCAACTTTTCCAGGTGCCCAAGACACTGGGTTTAAGCGGTACTCTAATTCTCTGCTGTAAACAGTAAGGCGTGTTTGAGTGCCGTAGTGAGAATGTGGGAGAAACTTACCGTGCGTATGTTGCTGCGTAGACTGGTATTGTTCTTGTAAAGAGGTCTCCTACATTGAGTACATTAGTTATGTGTTTGTGAAATTACCTGTAGAACTTCAACCACGCAAGTTGGCTCAGTCAGTTTTATTTCGGAAATTCGATGCTCGAGCTGCAATGCTTAACCCTGTAACGCCATAATACCATGTCGTTTACTCTCTTGTTTTTATGTGCTTTACGAAGTTTTAGATATTTAGGTTTCTACAGCAGTGAAGCTTTATATCGTGGTCTTTGTCGGAAAAACATACTCCCGCCGTTTCGGCCCGAACGGTGGAGTTATTAGATTCCTCCGCAATGTTTGTATCCACCATCGGACTACACTGTGGTATATATAACCCGGAGGACAGCAACGTAACCCCATGTGAAGTTGAGTATTATCTCAATAATCTGTCGTAATTAAAATTATCTGACTTCTACCGCAGGGTCATTATTTCGTATAACAGCCGTCGGTTGCCGCCACTACCTGTCAGCGCGTTTAACGTATTAACGCAGCCCACTCAGGCGACAGGCCACACGCGCGGCGTATTATCGGCGGATAGTGTTAGACGATGGTTGCATATAATTCCTGTTTGAAATCAAATGATCGTAGTGTTTCTTCGAACTCAAGGTTTCAGACGCTCAGCTTGTTAACATTATTTGTATCTTCCGATTGTACGATGTTGCTAGATAACTGGCCGCTTCATTGTTCATTTGTTAGCAGGAGACATGCTCACACAGACGCACTGATATGTCAGTGTTGCTTTGTGTGGCGGTTCGAGTTAACAGTAACCCTACAGGTTTCCTTCCTGAACACACTGCCACGGTTGTGTTTGACTCGACACGAGGACATGGCGTAAACCGTAAAAGAAGCGCAACTTATCTCTTTTTGAGTGAAGACTAAACGCGCCTAAAAAGAAACGGGTAAAACGTTGCTTGCAGATACAGATATGTTGACACTAGAATCCCTTCGCAATTTGTGACGCTTTCAGCTTCTCACACAACATGCTATAGCGTCCATCATAGATTGAGTGGCGAATGACGAATTGCATGGAAGGAAGCGGTTGTTGCCTGCTTGACTTACTATCTTAACATTTCCGTGGAGGATCTGAGAAAGACTACCGAAACCTCAGTCATGATATCCGGTGTCCCAGCCGAGGCTTGATCCTGGCCAGGATGACACTCCAAATCCTATCCAATCAATCCTTCACCAGTCATCCTACTGCGGTTGCTGTATTGTCTGAGATAGGCCTACTGGCAACATAGTACGTACAACACACCGCAACGAACTGGGTCCGACATCTCTGAGATGAACGGGGTATTCAGTTTTGTTTATGAATTTTTTCTTGACGAACGAAAGGGAATATGCGCAACTGTGCTCCTGCTACAAACGAGTTCACTGCAGAACGATTACTTATTCCTGAATGTGGGTACCTATGTGCTCCTGAAAATGAGTTCAACGAACAACTGAAGTGAGCTGCTAGGTGCGGGCATTACGTCGACGCAGTGGGTAACTACCGTACCGCATCCTGTTAGATTTCCGCTTAGGACTGCGCTTGTTTCGTTACACCTCGTAGTACAGAATATCTGATAGTGTGGCAGAGGTACCGTGCTCATGTTACTACGTAGCGTTTAGGGCCCTGAAAAGGATCGTTTGCTGAAGTGGTAGTTCCACTGGTGTATCAAGTACGCTGTTTGGAGGAAAGGTAGAGAATGTTTACGTACAGAACCGAGGAGCGCCCTATTAAATTCATAGTTACCCTGAACGGAGACGTGCCAAATACTTTACATAGACAGACAGAGGGAGACAGTTCTATTTAACGACACTGTAAACTGCAAAGATTACATATCATCTATGGTGAATGAATGAAATATGAGTATGGAGCTGGAGCGTTGTTGGTATTACAGTGACAGGGGGAAACGGACATATCAGAGCGCCTATCCCGGTGTCGCTTTTTCCACCACAGTTCCCACATGGAATGACTTGGCATCGAACGGGCCCGTCTTCGGCGAGGGTTCTGCGACTGACAGACTGACCAGTGCTACAGTTTGAATATACGTAAAGACTTCCATAAGTAAGCAGATGTTTATGACGTGTAACATTCATGGTTCCCAGCGGCCGCGCGGTCTAAGGCGTAGGTCTGCGGCCGAGCGCTTGCTGAAATCGTGAGTTCGAATCCCACCGGGGGCATGGATGTTTTTCTCTTGTGAGTGTTTGTGTTGTCAGGTAGAGGTCTCTGTAACTTCATCGCGCTCATGTGTAGCTAGTACTAAATGTAAAACTTCGGGTTGCGTGACTTTTCGATCACCGTGTATAACTCCTTTACTTATTACGTAATTCTTCTAAAGGCGTTTTCTTCACTGAACGTAATATTTTTTTAAAACACAGGATGTCTGGTAGATGCTAGTAAGATTAGGCTAAAAATCAGGCTTTCACCCCCGGGGGGGGGGGGCCGTCGGACAGCGGTCTCCCTATGAATGTTTAAAACGACGCGATTTGTGGACAAGAATATCAGATGTTTTGCGTGATTTACGCTTCGGCCGAAATCAGCCGCTGAAATAGATATAAATTATATATAATATATAATAAATTATATAGCCTGAGGGTTGGTCCCTCACCCAATGGAAAATTCTGGTTGCTGTCCTGCTAGAAGCAAATGCAGTCACAAGTTGCTGTTGTTTCGGTTCATATCTTATCATCAAAACATTGGGAAAAAGTCCTAGACTGGTGTATAAATAGACAGTGTTCCAAAGTGGTGAAATCCCGGGCACTGGGGAGTGATAATAACAAAGTGAAATTGCGTTCACAGTGGACTAAAAACTGATTAAGTTCCATGAATGTTTGCTACCGTTCTGTACAGAGTTGCTTGTTTTTCGTCCCCTATTTAAAAATGCAAAAGTTAGTGGTGAAGTTTTCTCTGTGCACGCCATTGTGTCATATGGAGGGAGCAGAGGTAGGCCTATAGATCCTGTTGATTTTGGTACTACATGGAGGTTAATGCTGAGCTTCGTCTCCTGGCCGTCCAATCCCCCGGGAAGGAGCACTCGATGCCCATTGAATAGGAGGCTGTTTGGGCCCAGATCAGGTCAGGACATTTTTGGAGGCTGTTTGGGCCCAGATCAGGTCAGGACATTTTTGGACAAGAGATCTCCTTCCTCTATTGGATATCGAACCACGATTCCTAGGTCGTGTCATCTGTGGCGTGTGTACTGTACCATCTGTGGCGTGTGTACTGTACCATCTGTGGCGTGTGTACTGTACCAGCTACGCGAGCCCTGTTCAAGCTTAGCAATGTGTAGCTTAAAAGTACACAAACTGGCAATAAACTGTTCCTTTCTCACAGAGTTTATTAAGCCTCTATAAAATGAATCTTTTTTGGCTTTTCTCAAGGTGGCGGCGGAGTCGTGCCGCATTTAGAACACGAACATTTTCTTTCTCAGTCCTTTTCTTCATTCAACAGTACTAAATTTACATCTGATAAAATACACAGCTAACACATCATAAAACATAAATATTTGGAACATATACCCATATGTGTCTGCGTGTTTGACAGTGTAAATACAATTGAGTGTGTTTGTAACATTTTGTTTAAAATATCAGCTGTGCTGTTCAAAACACTGGTTGTGGATTTCAGTAGCCGCGCCGAATGTTCCAGGCGTTTAAGCACTCATGTTTCAAGCTTCAAGCCCATTCCGGAGGGTAGATGTCCGCATTTTTCTGTGTTACACGGAATGGACTTAGAGCTGTGTGGCACTACTCGATAGCTTCGTGATTTGCCGTAGTCAATCCAGACATGTCTAACCAGTCGCCATATTGCCGTGAACTAAACTAACAATCAGAATATTGTGTAATTAGAAACTGAGGTTCAGGTTGGTCACAGAGAGGGGTTAAAGAGGGGAGTACGGTTGAGATAATGATCTCTGTTGTTTCGGCTGACTGGAGAGATCAGGCAGGCTGTTTGGCAAATATGTGCCACTGATCTTAAGAGGCTCCGCCGTAAGTGAATGTAGTCCGACGAACAGAGCGCTGTGTGTCGCGCCACTGTAGGGATTCTTTGACCCAAGTACAGTACTTGCCAATTTAAAGCAAAGACCGGTCCTTTAAGAATTAACACCCGGATAACTGACAAAGTCTGTTTTATGATCTCCTAGTCTCCAGTCCCTTTTTCGTTTCCTTTTCTTTCTTTCTTGTTAACCCAGTGGTATCTCTTTCGACTCGTAATGTCCACCCTAAAAATATTTTTCGGGATGTTGATCAGCTAAGCTACTGGACCGTAAATGGAAAAATACCGCAATCTCTTTCCTACTCACGGTTTGTTATAGTTTTCACATATCATTTGACACTAGAGGCTGTCCGCATAATCACTGTTGTTTTAACAGCGTTATGAACTCTTTAAAGCACTACTATTATCGCAATAGACAGCGAATATTTTCCTGAAGAGCATTAACCGCTGTTTTCTGTGACGGAGACGCTTTGTGTTCTGTGCGGTACAGATTAACTTTCTAAATATAGTTTGCAAAAATAGATCAATATTAAACTATCTAATTACACATTCATGTACGTGTAACAAGTGTATTTTGTTTAACTCACGCCTACGTGTTTCGACCAAGCTTTGATATTAACGTGGAATTCATATATGTTTTAAAAAGGGTATGAATACAATTTACGTAAAATCTGTCACTTGAGTATTGTAGGTTAAAAATAATAATACTGTAATATGGTACTTGTCTCGCACAGGACTGCGTATATTTTATTCTATGTTAAAATCGACAGTGTACTTTTAAAATGAGCTTTTAATAGTGTTCATTTGTGCTCAGATGCAATATTTCAGTCAGTTTATCTTAAATTACTACAGCTTAATTTCATACGTAACTTAAATGTGGTTTGGAGCTCTTGCATTACCCATGCTGAGTAATTAGTGTTTCGTGTGTTTCGTGTGTTTAGGTTTGTCGCATTTAACGTTGTCGCCGTATTCAGGATGTAGGTGTAACAAGTTGCCCCGCATTTCGTCGTTACGTTATTCAGGTGTAGTTCAGTAGACGGCAAGTTCTTATTTCGCGCCTGCGACATCTGCGCATCTCTTCCCAGCATCCTCTGTAATTCCCCTCCCTCCCAGTTTCTTGTATCCTACGCGGTGTTCGTCGTAAACGGCATGAGTTTTATATTAACTGTACGTTTATAAGATTCGTATAGGTGAAGTCCGCGTGTTTTCTAAAAACATAAGCATTAAATTATGAGTTTTCTTATTGTCTTGTGCGGGCATGTAACTTGTTCTTCCACATACGTTGTGGTTGTTCGAGAATAGGGCGCTGAGGAAGGTATTTGGGCCTAATATGGAAGAAGTAAGAAAAAGCTGGAGAAAATGTCTTAGTGATGGTCTTCATATTTGTACCGTCATCAAATATTATTCGAGTGATCAAATAAAGAATGATGAGATGGGCGGGGCATGTGGCACCTATTGTGGAGAAGAGAAATGCAAACAGGGTTTCTGTGAGGAAACGTGAAGGCAAGAGATCAACTGGAAGACCTAGGCGTAAATGGCATGTAATACTGAAATACTTTTAATGAAATAGGATGGGATGGTGTGGACGCGATTTGTGTGGCTTAGGCTAGGGACACTTGGCGGCTGTTTTGACTACGGGCCTGCACCTTCGGTTTTCATAAAATGTGAGGAATTTCTTGACTGCCTGAGGAGGTGTTAGCTTCTGAAGAAGGGTGCTGCTCTTGCTGTCAGTAAATGGATTGCCACCTGTATTTAATTATTTTCATTCCCAGACATCACTATGCTGACCTACTGCCCGAAGAATTCATGTTATGAACACCCCTCGTTGTGTAATTGCGTCCTCTTCTGTATTACAAACCAGCGTTCGCAAATGCATTGAGTGTACTTATTTTCTTTCACATACGGTAGTAAGCCCGAGTATTTAGCAAATGTTGCATAATGTGACGTGCCCTTGGAGAGAAATGTTTGATGATCAGTATTTTGAAAATACTATTGTTTTTATTATAGATTCTGACACACAGACTAAATCTCCTCTTTCAAAAGGAAAGTTGCTTGTTGAGGCTATAGCCCATACTTCATTGCTGCTTCGAATCTGATGCCATAAAATGATGGTTTTGTGTGGTAATCTTTTTAAAGCCTAGCGGCTACTTTACATACCACCAGGTTTAACATTCACAAATTCTGCATGGTGCCCACATTGCGTTTATGTGTTTTGTACGGATCTCAGAACAAACGGCGACGTTTGGCTTATACAACATTAACAGATTGGTTTTGTACAACCGAGGTGGAGAGTGTTTACAGCGCGGTACGCACTGAGTCCTTATATAAAACAGACACTTTTCGTCTTTGCAGGGTTAATCCATCAGAACTCGTCAACGTACAACGCAAAGCTCAGTCCACGCCTAATGGTTGTTTTCTTATGAGTAAAATGTTAGCATCGTATCATAAATTACTACATTGCAGTGGCTTAATCACAGTTGCTTACTGTTACCACTTACTGTTACTTAACAAGGCTCAGAATCGAACCTTTTGTGTTCAGTAGCAAAGTGCCTGAAATTCTTGCATTGTTACAACCAGTTAGTCGCATGTAGTGCCGAGGTTAAGAGTGAGTTAATTCCACATACCTCCATGTCGTGCACAGGTACTTGACCTTTGCCTTCACCAAGGAAAATACCAGATAAGCATTTTATGCAAACTAATTACACGTCTCTGCAGGGGCTTGCTCGTCTTGCCGTTTGTGCTTAAAGGTTGAGTTTATCCGCTCACCGTCGCACGGGTTGTTCTTAGCGTTGGACTGGCTGCTGTTTCCGCATTCTAGCCATGTGTATGTATAAGGGTATTAGTAACTCACTTGCTTGCTGTTGGGGTGCCGGTGAAAAGGCAAGGTGGTGAGGAAGGAGGCACTGTGGTTGCATTACCAAAAGTTTTCTATCCATTACCAAGATTTCTAAACCTTGAATATACGAGTACTTTCAGTAGTTCTGTGATTTGAGGCTTCCGCCGTGATGCTGTTGAGATCTGTGTTCTTCTGGGATATTACGCTGCGTCGAATGGTAAGTCCAAGACTTCTTGACCCTTGAAGATGGGCCTATACGTTGTCGCGAAACATCGGTAAAGGATTACCATTCGACGCTGCGTAATATCCCAGAAGAAAGCATATCTCGTAAAGGCAAGGTGTTGCTGTCCATGCCTTGATAACTTGCAGGGCGAAAAAAGGTGTAACCGCACTCATTCTAAACCTAGGCACTAGATGGAGACGAGCGGTAAACTTCATGCCTCGGCTGCTTTAACGCGGGGAAACATCGTCTGGTGTCCACTGAATACAAAGTGAATGTTTTCGAAAGAGTTGTAACACTGGCCGGTTACGTGGGTGTAGCGGACGTGGGCGACGCGGCCACGAAAAGACATCCTGGCTGAGGCGGACGTATTTTCTGAAAAGGAAGAGAACACAAAAGAATACAATAAATACCTGTAGGCCTCTATACCTGCAGTGCACAAAAGCGTACAATGACCTTGAGTCGTTCTAAGCCTATAATACCGCACCCCTGCAGACCTAAAAAAATATTGGGTTTACTGCCGTTTTGTCTTCATTATTTGCTACTTGCTTTTGAAACAGTAAAATATTTATGCGTGCGCGAGTTAATAAGTCAGGTCATGGCTGGTGAAATGGCAGTAGTTTGTACAAGAATGGGGAAACCGTCTTTGGATTTTAGTGGATGTCAATATGAAGTTCATGGAAAAAATTCGAAGTTGGCAAGTTGGGGAGCTGGCTCAGATAGGAACAGATGGCCGACTGTAAAGAACGGCGAGAAGGTCTGTGTACTGAGCAAAATTCGGACCACAGTTCGAAGAAGTTTTACGTCTGGCACATGACTCCAGCTTTCTTCGAGTTGATCATACTTATAACTCAGGATAAAGAATTCTTGTCTTGCCGGGGAAGATAGTGATTATTTAATCAGAAGCAGAACTTGTTTTGCTTTTGTAGATGGCACATTCAAATGTCGTCCGGAAGCAGTTCGCTCAGCTGTACAGCTTATAAGTAGGTCTCGGAAGCACATCCCATGAAAACTACATGCATCCGGTTCTGTTTGCTCTTTTACCGGATAAAAAGTAACAATATATCATTGTTTGTTAACTCTTCTGAAGTGTTTGTGTTCTTTCTGGTCACCAAAATGTATAAAGGTCGATTCTGAAACAGCGGTCATCAGTGTAATAAATAAAATCTTTGCAGTCTCCGTTATTACTGGCTGTAATTTTCATCTGGATCAGTGCGTGTGAAGACAAATACAGAATATTGGTCTTACTGTGGAATAAAAAGAGAATGAACAAGGCCAACTCACCTGAAGGATGTGTTCTGCTTTGGCATACCTATCAATACACGAGAAGAAATTTGGCTTACGATCACGGAAAATGTTCGGCAGAATGATAAATTCACCGTATTTTTCGTTTACGTTGTGAGTAGTGGGAAAATGTTCGGCAGAATGATAAATTCACCGTATTTTTCGTTTACGTTGTGAGTAGTGGACGGAGAACCAGAATGTTCCCCTCGAGATGTGGAAAATAAAGAAGCTTTGACGTAGGACCAACAGCGCGGCCGAGAGCTGGAATTCCAAACTAAACAGCGTTATAGGAAAGTAACAGCCAAATGTTCTTTTGCTGGTACAACCATTACAAGAAGAAGCTGAGTTTGTGTTTTGGCAACTGAAATCAAAGGAACCTGGAGAGCCTGGTGAAAAGCGAAGAAAGAGTTGCATGAAACAAGAGGTGAGAATTTAAAAAATTGTGGAACATACGATAATCAAATGATCTGTACAAATGTCTAAAAAGGTGAGCTATAGGTGTTAATAAATGTGAATAATTATAAGTAATTAACAGAAAACTGGTTAATGTCATAATTTAACAGGCAGAAACGGATCACTTCTGCTGTCTGTTTCAGCCACGCTGATGTACACTTTGTCCGCCTTGCTCACGATTTTAGATTGTACGCCTCAACCACGTCAACCTCGCCCACGACCCTCGCTGGCCGCTCCGAGGTCAGCCTGGCAGCGGCCACGCTGTGTCGACTGGATCTACTACGGTGTTACGGAGCTCATCTAGGAGGTAGTCGGGTTGATAAGGCAGGAACAAGATATTCAAGGTATGTCACTCGCAATACGTCGAAGTATGGAGGGCCCAAACGTTTGTCCGGGAGCGACTATCTTTCGTCACTCTTTTTGTGTTAGCGGGCCCAGAAGGAAAGCCATGTCCGAGAAGAATTCCAACAAAACAGTCAATAAAGACACTCGCACGAGACACCGAAGTCCTGAAAATGCCTGAGACAAGCACCCGAAGTTGCATTAGCATATTGTATCTCCTCACAGAGACACCACTGCCGGAAGATAGGCATTCTGGAAATCACTGCAAACTTCGAGTCCAGGTTACGCAGGGGCCGCTAGGAAGACCCAGGCGAGGACAGACATGCCTAATCAAGGCACACTTTCGAAGAGTGGCGGGGAGAGAAAAACTATATGGTAGTCAAGATGAAGCAAGACGCGCTGATGTCGAATGTGCTTTGAAAAGGCGTGCAGGGAATGATATGTTACGGCACAAAATGGCAACAATTTTAGCGCTCACTGTGCTCGTAGGGCACAGCCTGGCATGCAATGTACGAATAGACGACAGTACAATAGGCCTATATCCCCTTGTAACATTGCAGCTCTGCACGGAGTCCGTTGTTGCTAATCTTGCGGACATGCAGAAGTAGTGTAAGGAAAATACGGATCAGCCAAGTTATAAATATGTGCAGATTATTGATCATTGTATCTGGGCAGACGCAAGATCTGCAAGGCGGCTTAACAAACATCAGTCAGTGGCCCAGGGCGAAAGATCTCTCGATCAACACAGACAAACTGAGTCTCTGTTCAGTCAAGAACGGAACAGATCGTACCCAGATCATATACTGTAGACTGCGGTAGTGACGAGATGGCGTTAGATACTTCAAATACGTGGGAGTCACGGCAGACAGACAAAGCGTTCAAGCAGCGTGTAAGAGAAAGGACAGTGTCAGCTGTTGGTGCCATGCTATAGAGATAAAGAACCTGAATCTCAGGTCCCTAGAAACAACCACCCTGACGATAACTGCTGTTGTTGACATATGGTCTGGAACTGATGTGGGAACACTTGGCACAGAACGATTTGGAAACACTGGAAATTGTAAAGGCATCCTACCTGACATCCTCTTCGTTGGGTACTTGGGGCTTCTTCCCCGGGGATGAGGCGACCGGGACGTGAGGCTGGCTACTCACCTTCATATAATGCCGAGGTTAGCAATTAGTAGAGCTACACCTTCACATCCCTCTATATGCCTACATGGCGTATGTATGAACAACTTAACGCTTTGCTTGTATGGAGTTCCCTGCCTCTCGCGGGTTACACATATACCAGCAACGGGATGAGTCCTAATCAAAGAAATGAGGAGTCGGCTTCTACAGCCACCTGCAGGAAACAAAGAGAAACCCATTATGGGCAGTATTATGGCTGATTCCATAACCAACAGAGGGTGGACCCTGGAAAAATGGAATAGAGACGCATTATCAGCTAACTGGCTGCACGTGGTTTCCCATAGAAAGAAACACTTGCAATTCCCAGAACAGTTCTGAGAGCGCGTGCACAGGATACTGCATTCTGCTGCGCGACAGATGAAGCGCTGTCAGTGATTGACTGCAACAGAAATGTGAAAATCATAAATACGTAGGGCCTCATAGAGGTAAGAAATTTGAGGCTGGGCCGCAAGATTTTAAAATTAAATGGGAGGATGTTAGTACAGCGCGGTCTCGATTCTAGGAGGCCCGGTTTTTCGAGGTAATTTCTGTGTTGGGTAAAGAATTCAGTAGAAGTGTGTATCTGTGTGGGTGTGCATGTGTGTGCGTGCGCGCCTGCACACATGTCTTTCAGGCATTGCTGTACTGCCTTTGCTATAAAGAAGGGATCGCAATTTCAATGGCACACGAACATTTAAGAGTCTCTTTGCGTGTGAAATGTGAGTGAAGGTTTTGATGTCTTTACAGTGTAACTGAATAGTGTGTATGATATTATTATTCTACTGTTGTAACACTGCATACATTTATATTCTATTACGGTGTTATATACATAGTACGTGTTAATACAATGTGCATATCATACTGCATACGTAATCAAATGTTGTAAATTGACGTAATCCGTGCAGTACAAACTTTTCAGTAATGCGAGGCAACCTCGGTCCCGTTCACCTCGGACTGTTGAGATTCTGCTGTACTATACAAGGGCAATAATACCAAATGTAAAAATAAAATCCAAATTCGATTCTAACTTCTCACCTGCAATCGGAAGATATTCCAGAAAGTTTTCACCTTCTGTTTGCACTAATTTATTAAAGTGAGGTTTAAAATATTGCTTTGCTGCTGTTCCTGTGACAAATGTGTGTCTGTTTATCGTTAGCTTTCAGACATCGCTTCGTTTCAGAAGTGAAAATTTTTGTTCATATAAACATGTACTACCTCGACACCTACTGTGAGTAGATAGAAGAGGTAAGGACTACGAAGGAACGAACGAACGATAAACATGTACTAGGAAACGTCGCAAACATTTGACGAATTGAATAGTTTTTGGAATGCCATGTGCAAGTAAGTGTATGTAAAATTCTGGCACTGTAAAGCCCCTACTTTTTCCTTTTAGAACTGAATCACACTGGAGTTCTGTCAGCTACATTTGTGTATATTTGTCCGCTTTATCAACGTCCAAACCACATGGTGCAGTGAAGGGATTTAATTTCACGACTTTTACAAATTTGAAAACCGATTTCAGAATTTTATTCTCAGAAATCCAGTGCTTTCTGAGTGCAAGGGAATTGTAGGTTTACTCGAGCACCTTAATCCAGTGTTTACCAAAGTGCTCTCCTTGGATTCCAAGGGATTCCCGGCCAGTTCCCAGGGGATGCGTGAATACATTTCTGTAATTGCTACTTTGAAGTTTGATATTTTGTTAAAAGTAATTGCGGAACTTCTTTAATTGGCAATTTATTTCTTTCGTGTGTCCGTTAGAAAAATTAAGAAACCGCCTCTACCGACGAAGCGAGCGACAGTCAGTAATTAAAGCCAAATCCTGCAATGCGTTACTACATATGCTACTGGTGTGCATAGCTATCTACAATCAGTTCTGAGATAGCGATTTTTAATTCTGGATGCAAGTCATCCGGACGCTATATGTACGTGAGCGAGGATGTGAGGATCCTTGGTTATTTTTTGAAGCGAAAAGGGGTCCGCGAGTTTGGGAAACACTGCATTAAACTATTAGCATGTTTCAGAACGTACTAAATATTCGTTGTTATTTGGACTTCCAAGAGCCGAATTTGTATTTAAAAGCTTTCTTATCCCCATATAATGATGTTTTTAAATCCACCATATCCTCTAGTTCCAAATTTTACTCTTTAAGTGGTTTGTAGTGTCAACTACAAATGCCATATTGCGTTGCACTTCCATATTTTATGTCGCTATTGTAGTTGTTGTAATTCGAAAAACGTAGTAATATTTTACTTATCAAGTCATGAAATTCTTTTCACGTCTTGTGGGACGACAACCAGAAAGTTTCAGCGTAGTGTGTCAAATCTTCATATTTACTGTCAATATAGGGAAGAAAGAAGCGACTGTCGATGATATCGGGCCTAATCTTCGAGATGGAATAAAGTTAGACCCTGACAGCACTCTGTTTGAAATGTGCCCCACTTTTGTTATTTTACCACGGAAAACTCCGTATTGTGTTGTGTAATGAAAACTGTAAAATTTACTACGCAGGTTATCCCTCATTCTTCCCGAAATATAGTGTTTCTCCAGGAGCTCCCGTAGACACAGTGCACACGGGTTTGCTGTTTGGAAGTTTATATTTTTAAGTGCATTATCTAAAATAAATTGTCTTATGCGTAGTAATTCCGTGCATAGGAATTGATTCTAAAATCTCTTCAGTTAGAACCGTCAATAAACACTGCGAACTGAGCAGTGGCAGCTGTCGCGTATGTATGAAAAATTAGACTGCTCGGTTTTAATTGATCTTTCATACCATATGCTGTGTCTTTTATACGTTCAGCCTCTCTGTTAAGAAAGGAGGCTTATGATGTGAATTCTTGTGCTTTATTTAGACCAGGGGTCTTCAATCCGCGGTCGGCGGGCCGTATGCGGCCCTCCGAATATTTTTGTGCTGCCCCCAAACACGCACTAAAAATGGCTTCCCTTTTTGGAAGTACCTACTTATGCGAGCACCTCTTTTCAAGGATGAAGAATTAATTAAACACTCACAAAGAGATTGTCTAGTGTAGGAGGATTTGAGTTAGTTGTAACTGACTGGCCAATACAAAACTTGCTTTATTTGCTGATTGTTTTGATTTGTTAGTGTTATAGAAGACTGCTTGTTGATTTTTAAACGTTACTTAAATTTGTACAATTTTACAAATCCATGTAACCGTGTCGTGCATTTCTTTGTTTTGCCTTTCGTATTAACTTGTAACGTTATGAACTTGCAAACACCGACCACCTTTTCTCATTTTGATAATAGATTTTGCCATCTTATGCAATGGATCGTCTTTATTTGTAAATTTTAATCTGTTACCAGTATTTGCAGTTTGTTTTGAAAAGTATCGCACGCTACCAGTAAAGTTTATAGAGCTGCAGTATCCCCGCGTTTTGAATAGTACCGCGGGCTGCCACTAAATTTTATGGGGCTACACTAGGCCCGCGTTTATTTTGAAAAATATCGCGGGCTGCTATTAAAGTTTGTAGTGCTACCGTCGGCCCGCGGGCCATAAGGTTATCATGCAGCAAGTGAACCAGAATACTCTGCGCACTGCTGCTTCTTTTGCAGTACACCCATCAAGGTCCTTTCATTGTCGGGCTAGTCGTGGTTGTTGCATCACTACTTACAGAGTTACTAGACACAGAGTTCCTAGTTGTATAATGTAAGTTCAGAGTAATGTCCCTTTGATTTGTTCGAAGGGCACTATGGAGGCATTTCTCAGTGGCGTATGAACACACCGAGCTGTATGGGTAATTGATTAAGGTAAGGGTTTTGGGAGCAGCAGGGCGAGGGAGCGTTGAGTTATTGCCCGTCGCGGGCGAAATTATTCATGAACCTTCCCCTAAGCTAGCAGAGAAATTAGGCGAGGGGATACAGGTACTGTGGGACGGAAAACAGATAACGAGCAAGACTGCACCTGGGAATTGTATTCGGTTGCCCTGATAGCAATGCAACTCGCCCGCGGGTACAGTCGGTGTTCTAAGGGAGACGGAATTCTTGTACATGTCTTTTTTATCAGCACTCGACCTGTTTATTCGGCAAAACCCTAGTGTGAACCTATCAGCGCATTAAGAAAAACAGAAAGAACATTCCAAGACGCATGTCGCCTTCTAAAATAGGCATTTCAATGTATAACACCAGTATGAAGGAAGTTAATGTCACTCTGCGTCGCGGTGTAGTGGTTAACACGTGTGCGCTTTATTCGAGAGATTGCCTGCTGTTTGTTTATTTAACGACGATGCTATTAGCTCATGTGATACAATATCGAATGACAGCCGAAGTTGATTTAGTGAAAAAGGAATTTGAGAAGAAATGGGAGGAGCAGGTCGTAGTCTTAATTTCAAGCACTGTTGCATAATTTGCCTGATGGAATGAGGAAAACTACAGAGAAACATAATTAAGGGTGGCTGGTCTCAGGGCCGAGCTTTGAACCGAAGTCGAAGCAGGAGTGATGCCCTGTCGGAGGCCTGCTAACTTCATTTACGTTTTTACCGAAGTTTCCGGACCTCACAAATATTGCGCATTATCGTAATACATACAGCGACCTTTTCCATATTATGTACATTTCATCTAGTTGTACTACGTAACGGTACAAAACTTACGCAGCTGACAAAACACCTCAAAATAAAACAAGCGACGAACAATATATGAGCTCCACATTTGGTATACATACATATAACGAATAAACACGAACACCGAAGCAGGTTCGCTCATATAATTTTGTACGTACACCGTTTCTTCCACATCCTATCCTTCAGCTATTTACACAGCCCATTTATTTATTTCCTTATTTCCCCCTACGTCTTCACGATACCCATTCCCTTATTCGCCTCAACCGCATCTCTTCTGTTATTTTGTCTTAGTGTCCTGCCATTGAGGTAATTTGTGCTTTTCGCACGTACTTTTCAAAATAGCATTAGACTGAAAGCATATACGGTAATGTAACGAGAAGTTTCAACACCTCCAACAATATAGCCCGCATTTGAACGCAAGAGTCAAACAAAAGCACGAATTAATTACATCCGACAGCTATGCTAACAACTGTTGTTCTAGTGGGTTTATTTTTCAGAATTGAGAGTTCACCTCCCTCCGCTTAAGTAAACTACGTAACGCCAGACTGCTCCGTTGCTGCAAGGTAACCTGATTGTTTTGCGGGCGCATTCTCAATCCAATGAAGAATCTGTGCGTTTTCAAGACAAATAGCTCTAGTTTGTTTGCTAGCGATAAACAGCGGGGGTTGCAAACTCTCCGACTCCATAGGAACTTCCTGAAATTGATTGTCACCCCCGCAACGGAGGAAAATACACATTCGAATCCAGTTTAAATATAGACTTCTGAGCTTAGGTTTGCAGCCGTCTGAATGGTCTGGCACGATTAATGTTTGCAAAGTTTCCATGGAGATCGCATCTCCTCCTAGATCCTGAATGACGCGGCTTCTGTGAACTACAAGAACACGCTTGAGTGCAGCAAATGCGCCGTGCTGCCTCCAGTATATGTTGCACTTCTTTCCCAAACCTAGCGCCTCTAAAACAAATATGCCTCTTCGAAATCACTCCGTGTTCTGTCCACAGCCTGAAGATTCAAAAAACGTAACTTAGCCCTTTATATTGGCTTTGTGTATTGGCACAAAATATTTGATATGGGTAGGCCTATAGAGAACATTTAAAAATGGGGAGCAGTGTAAAGAAATGTAAATTATAAATAAGGATTGCAGAAATTTTTTAAAAATTTAAGAGCCACCTCAAAATTCTAGGCGACAGAAGGGTGACATGCAGGGCCGCCGGGAGCGGGTTTGGGCCCCGTAGAAAAATCCCCCCCCCCCCCCGGCAAGGGCGGACTGGCTAAAAATTTTTACACTAAATCGGAAAGACTGATTCTCAGATGTAGAGTGACATGAGATTGGTCTGAAAAGGTTAATTTGAACAATGGACGAATAGTGATACTACCAAGACAGACAGAAACATACACAACATAGTCGGGCCCCTTGTCCCCTTCCGGACGGCCGGGCCCGGTAATTTGTACCGGCTTTCTTCCTTTCTCGTCGGCACTGCTGATGCATATCAACTTCCTTACTGATGGCCCAAAATATTAGGAGCCACGGTACAAAATTTAGTCGCCACGGCAACCAGGAGCCTGGATTTGTGCACTTCTGCTACAAATTAAAAGCTGCGAAGCTCTTCATTGTGAAACCTTCTTCATTCTGCTATTAATTTCTTTTTCTGAATGCCAGATATAATAACAAGGATTGCAAAAAATCATTTTTGGGAGGACAGTATGTTTCTCTTTATGAAAAACTTTCTGTTCGTTACAGATGTGACAGTATTCCATACTTTTCAATATTTTTGAATAACAGAGGTGCGCCAGATACAGGTCTGCTCTGATAATTTTAATTTACTGGGCGAAAACATACATACATGCTATAAGAAAATCATCAGAAGCTCTCTTATTGGCTAGTACAGAAGTTGTTCTTGAAGTAAGTTCTGAGGAAATAAGTATTTGTTCATGTATTCTGAGCATAATGCGGGACAAAATCACAGCGTGAAGGTATGTAATAAATCCTTTGAGAATCTGGCGAAGTTCAAGTACTTGGTGACGATGCCAAGAGATCAAAAGAAAATGAGAGTGTTGCTGCTACCATGCATCGGTAGCATGCTGTATGAAAACATGGAAACTAAAATATACCAAACTGTAATTTTTCCTGTTGTTTTACATGGGAGTTAATCTTGGTTGTGGGATAACCGCCCTTCCAAAGTGACATACTAAGGCACTGATTATTTTACAGCCTTCGCATTATTTCTTATAGGTGGTTAATCAGCTGTTTTCCCAGCACTTCTCTTGTTTAAGATTACTCCAAGTGTTTTACTGATGGAAAAAGAAAATAATGACAATCGGAAAGTGCAGTGTGGGTTAGGGGAGAGTGTGGTGTTGCGTTTTGCTCCCATTGTCAGATAACTTAGTGTAGTCTATTAGAGCCGAACACAAGTCAGCATTTAACTTCTCGTGCTTCAACTCTTCACAGCAGACCCAGTTGCGTATTTTGAACACGTTCCAACACAACTCTGGCGGAACTACGATATTTACAACAACATTTATCTTATTTAAATAACGGCACATGCTGAGGTGTGTGTTTGTGTGTAAGAAACACACCCCGATTCTTTTTGTGCTATATTCACTGGAAGAAACAGAAGAAAAAAGTTCGAGGTTTGTTAAAATGTTTTCTTTGAAAATTGAAGCCTGCATTCTTGTACATCGCAGCTAAATTTAACTGGAATGTATGGTGCAACGAAGCAGGGTGGGTTACACAAAGGCTACAGCGTGTGCGAGTTAAATCTTTAGTCTGAAAGCAGTTCTTGTCAGCTTCAGGTACAGGAGGTTTCACATAACTGATTCCGACAGCCTTCAGAATAGTCGAGAGGACAAGCAGCAGGATGACACGTCCTTAGCTCTCAGGTTGATTTTATCTGGCACGATCTAAGCTTGAAATAGTTTCGTTTTAAAATCTAATGCGCACTGATAATGAGACAGATGGATGGACATTCCGCCGCTCCCTTGCCATGAAGAAGTGATGACTGTCATTGTAACGGTGTGCCCTTGTTTATTATTGTTTCATTTAACGACGTTTTTCAAGTGTAGCCCTCGTGTAGTACTAAACGTTGAACTCCCAGACGATTGTTAATATTCTGCGAGGATTATAAGCATATATGAATAGCAAAACACATTAGGCGTATTTGTGATTCACAAAGAATTTAGCTTCTTGAATGATAGAAAATTGCGTAATCGGCAGCTATGAAGTTGGAAGATATTAAAATAATTATTATTAAGCGTAGAACATACATTTCAGAAGTCAGTACTGGTAACTTTGCTGTTCAAAAAAACGAATCCGCTGTTTTTTCCCGGCTAACCGTTTGAATATGTCTAGTAATCCGAGGGCTTTGCGAATCAAAATGTGGTAGCCATTTATTATGTTCTACTTGAAATTTCTCATATAAAGAACAAGAAGGTAATTCTGTACTTTCTTGCGTTCAACGAAAATTCATCGATGCCCTGTTCTTAGGCTATAATACGCAGGTAGAAGGACGTCTGAAGCGTTGGGTGCACCGGTCAGTGTTCAAATTCGCAAAGTTAGCATGTTTCCTTCTGTGACACCGGGTAGGTCCATTGGTGCTGTAGCGCTGTACAGTAACTCATATTTCTGCTGGTTCTCCATGACACATGTTCGGGCTGTTTTCTCATGATCTGTTTGCATGAAGTACAGAGCAGGAAGATCATTATGTTCATATGCCTGTCCTTCTGCAGGTATCATTCCGAAAACTTTTCCTTAGGGGCCATACCAATCCAAACGACACTGCCGGTTAATTAATGAACGAGTTCTGTTGGTAAATGAGAAGGAACAAATAGAAAAAAAATACTTTTGTATGAAGTATACATGTAAAATCACATGCTTTTTTGTAAAAAAAAAACTAATCACCAACAAATGCGTAAAGAGAGTTTTATCATCAATCGTAACACACTCCTACATGTTTCGACCCTGCTGGGTCATCTTCAGGGAGAACTTTTTGTTATCGTTACACTAAGGTTGCACTTTATAATTGAGTGAGAATATGCTGTTGACTGTGTACTGCGTTGTTTTTGGAGGCGTGAACTCTCTCAGGCCGGGACCACTGAGAATTTTCGCCGCTTTTTGCTCACTACAAACACACCGGGATGGGTTCTGAACTTGGGCCGCGGTCGCTTCTTCCACGTTCTTTACAATTTGTCATTCACACGGCCCTGAAGGGTTTTTATTAGTTGCAAACTTTTTTCGTACTGAGGAAGCAGATCTTCTGAGCTATCGCGCCGTATGGATGGGTAATTTCTTTTCGACGTTTCGAAGGAATGTGCCTCCTTCATCTTAAGGGTTCTGAGTCCGTGAATTCAGTCATTAACCCTGACGATGAAGACGGTGCGTTTCTTCGGAACGCCGTGAAGAGATTGCCCAAGCACACGTGCGACAACACAGAAGACCTGGTGCTTCAACAACCATTCGGTAGAAACCTCAAATCATTGTTTTAATATTGCCAAGCATACATTTCTGATTATTTTATATTTCTCATTTAATGTGTCTTGTTGACAGATTGTAAGGATAAAAGTTCTCATAATATTTTGTTGCCAATCTCCACAAATGCATAACATTGTCACTTTAAAGAGTAAAGGGAAATTGGAATATTGTTCGCTGTTTACCGCTAATAAAATTCGAAGAATGTGGCTGCCTTCCGGTCCAGGAGATGGTACCGCTATGTGCTGTTGTTACATATTCTTGTGGAATTCATTTGTTATTTATTGAAACACTCCCATTGTTTCCCAGTTGGAATCTGACGGAAGTGTTTTGTCACAAAACGTGGTGTACGATCTTAGTTTTAAGCCACGAGTTCGCTGAACAACAGACAAAGTGCATTTTGATTTGTGTTGTAAGGTTTTATAAGATTACAGTAGTGTGATGCAGGAATAATTTTAAATAACTTTGGGCAATATTTAGACTAGAATTCGACTTAACTTGCTATGTATGCTGTGTTAGCGCGTGCCACTAGGTGGCGACACCTGCTTTCCCTAACACGCAAACTGATTAGGCTGCTTTCTGCCGGCCTTTCAGTGCCTCTATCCTTTATTCTAGTAGGAGTGGAGCGCGTGCCGTGGTGAGAGCTGGCCTAATAGGGAGCAGTCTGTTTCTTCTCTTGCAGCACCGTCCTGCATTCATAGACTATGCATATTTATTTTAGGTGCAATCGAGTATGTACGTGCAATAAAAGGTTTAACGTCTCTACTGTATGTGGAGTGAAATGAATCGCTATGGATTACAGTCCACAACCAGAGACTAAGCATGCCACGAGCAACATCGCCATGCATCAAAATTTATATTTTAGTAAACGTTCCTGTGAAGGATGGATTTGTGCAAGGCTGATGAAAGTGTGATTCAGGAGTTAGTAGAGATGCCGATCTTCAGGAATAAAAAGTAAAGGGTACAGAGGATGAAAGACCCTGAACCGCTTTATCTAATGCAAAGGGTACTGACTAGGACTAGAGAGCTGAAGTTCATTTTAAAGAACAAAAGTATGTAAGTTGAATTTTCGATTTCTCTCCTTCTCGGATAGCGAAAGAATTATGTGTGATAGTGTTCACGTTTTTGCTTATAATAGTATTGTTGATATAATTGCTACATAGAATAATGCAGGATATTGACTTCTGAATTCCTTGAATGGGAGGGAGGGGTATAAGGGCATACACACACGCACACAGAACGCAAATACATAGGTACGTGCGTGCATACGGATACATACATGTATACATACATACTGTACATATGTGTAGGCCTACATACATATTAACCCTTTAAAGACGAAGCGTGTGTTTTATATAAGAACTCAGTGCGTACCGCGATGTAAACACTCTCCACTTCGATTATAAAAACCAATCTCTTAATGTTTCATAAGGCAAAAGTTGCTGTTTGTTCTGAGATCCGTACAAAACACATAAACGCAATGTGGGCACCACGTGGAATTTTTTAATGTTAAACCTGGTGGTATGTAAAGTTACCGCTAGGCTCTAAAAGGTTAACACATGCATGCATTCATACGTAGTGCATGAATACATACTTGCATACATACATATGTACATACATGCGTATAAACATACATAAATACATACAAACACGCATACATGCATGCGTACACACATACATAAATACATACATACGTACGTACATACCTACCTACCTATCTACATACATACATACATACATACATACATAATACATAATACATACATACTACCCACGCACGCACGCACGCACTCACGCACACGTTTGCACCCATATGTTGGCTCTCCATATCGCTGTGGCAACTCTCGTGTGTTGTGCAACGTTACAAAGACCTATGGGTCGCTCTAACTAACGTTCATTGCCACAAAGCACTTTGTTGTGCAGTTTGGAAAGACAGGAAAAAGAAAAGAGGGCGAGACGGAAGTTAGGAACGAAAGATTGGGAAGAAGAAACAGAAAATGAAAATAAATTAGACCTAAGATTGTACCTAGGGAGAATAAGAGAAATGCAGAAAGTAAGAAGATGTGAAAAAGAAAAGGAGGAAAGAGGAGGGTAATAAAGGCAGGTGGAAGGAATTAACGAGTGATAGAAATAAAGAGGAGACGGGTGGTGTGTAAGAAAGAGGGGAATCTAGCGTTTTCAGAGAAGTACATGTGTCAACACAGTGGAGGTGTGTGGGCTAGATTTGAAGGCCCTCAGCGGTGACGAAGATTTTCGGTCGTCTGAGATATGAAGATCTGCCGTTGGGCAAGTAGTCTCCGACGTTTCGAAGGATCATGGTGCCTTCATCTTCAGGGTTGAGAGCCCACTGTACGCATTCGTTATTTGAGTGGCCCTCAGAGCCGCTCGGTACGCTGTGCTGAGCAAACTCTTACCCTGCCGAGAATGGAGCCCCAGTTCTTCGCCGGCCTAGTGACAGTGCCGACTGAGCTGTCCCACCACTGTCATATGTAATTAATGAAAGGCAAATAAAGTTACTCTGAACATTTTTAGAGGGTGTCATTCCATCGTGTTGTTCATAACAGAAATCCTCCGCCAGAATATTTTAAACACAAATTGCGACTCAAAATTTGCTCAACACTTACAAGGAAATGGACACAGAATGTGTAATATTGACGAAATTATGGGCATATTATATTTTGATAATAAAGGTAGACATATAAATATAATGAAAAAGTGTCATACTTATTTAGAAACAGAAAGAAATAATCACGTGAATGATAAAAGTGCTGTAAATGAAAACTCGACATTTAACACTGTAATGCGGTGCAAACTTAAGAGAGGATTCCACCATGAATTGATCGATACCTTGTCTATGTGAACAAGTTGTCAAGCATTTCATAACCAGTCCAAGGCCGACCTTCAAACCATATAGTTACAACACAAGAGTTCAGACAAATGTGAACAATCAGATATCACTGTTTTGGTATTAATTTACGAGAACATATTTTAATCATTACGGACATGTTATAGGCAATATTCAGCAAGCTACCACCTATACATTTAATTAAGAGCTCCCAGTTGGAACTCGGAACTTAGAATGAATCCATATTGACATGCCCAATTGGAAAAGAGGTTGTGACAACTTGTAATAACAAAAGAGTTTGAAACTGGGTTTGTAAGAATGTGGCAGAACCTCTATACGAACATATTCCCGATTATGACCGTAATAATTTTAACATTATAACAGTTTTAATCGTGTTTTACGATTTTGTGTTTCTTCCTCAATATGGTTTAAACACATATTGTGAACCTGAGGATGGCCTCAAATAAGCCGAAACATGTAGTTCTGCATAATAAATAGACGGATTTCGGCTTGATTTCTAAACGAAATATCTTTGTAATATACACTCTATGCAGATTTTAATGATTAGGTCTGCCAGCAATACAGTTGACTCAAGTGATGCCATTTATGCGTATGTCTTGTATTCGACGTGTGATTCGTTCGGCTGTCGTTAGGTACAGTGACTGTTCTGAGGTTTCTGTCTGACGGTTTGCTGCAACTCCTCCATGCCTATGGTGGGATGTAACTTCAATTTAGGCCACGGCAGCTTCTATCCACAGCCTTTCCATTTCATGATTCCCTTGTCACATCTCCATTTGACACTGTGTACTCTGAGCTACTGGCTCCCGCTTAAATTAACCATAAAAATGAAAGATCTCATGGTAACCAAGGAATTCCCCAGTAATGATGTGTATTCCAAACTGGATTACTCGTGCATGAATCTGCTGTTGTTCGAGGGATTGGGCCTGCAATGTGAGCGAGCTGATACAGCGTTGTTAAAGGAAACAAGCGTTGACGGCCATCGTTCTGTCGTGTAATGGAGTCAACTCCCCGTGAAGCTGCAGGCCCTGAACCACACCTGTCCCCGTTTCTTTGTCCTCCCATAACGTCACCCTTTCGTCAGTGACAAATGATACGCAGCTGCTTTCCAGCGCCACGTTCAGCGCTCCCTGCTGCTGCTGTTACTTTAAAAGCAAATCGCTTTCTTCAGAAAATGTTTCGAATTCTCAAGAGTATCGTCTGAATGTTTCTGTGTGTTACGTTATCCAGACGTAATGACTATATGTGGCGTTTGTGGTAACAGAGATGAACTTACGTGTTTTATACCTGGTACATTGTTAAAATGTTTATATATAGGCTAATCCTATATTACAAGAGGTGACAGAAATTTCACTTATTCCGTTGTCTTGTTTGTGCAGAAACACACACATATCGGCTGTTGGCTTTGCGTCCGTCATCAGGTAAAATACCAAAAAAATAAAAGTATGACTTCCTCTGTTCGGTCCACCGAATGGGTCGCATACAGTGGCTGGATAATGGAAGAAGGCATGTGTGTGTGTTCCTTCAATAACACATCATTTTCCACTGTCCCTTTGTTACGGAATCGAACTTTCTCATTTTCTTATTTGCTCGGTTTTTCCAAAGCCTTGCTGTTATTTCAAACGTGAATTGCTCACTTTGAATGATTCTTGTTATTCTTAATACCCCGTACTTCTTTAGCAGTCGTCTTTTTGTCCCCTCTAATATGTTTGACAGTCAACAAACATAAGCGTATATTCCTGTTTTGTTTTTACATTTCTCGTGTTTAGTTGTTGGCTGTAGGTGGGTTTTTAAAGTCCTGTTTTCATTAAATGCAAACTTGACTTGTGTGTCACTAAAGGAGTAGAGATTTTCCTAATGTAGCTTTTAGAAAATATTAAGTTATCGAATTGTTTTAGTTATGAAACGAATGGCTGTTTATTTTTTATTCGTCATCCTGTTCTGTCAGTTAGTGACTGGTTTTCCCGCATTAATTATATTTAGATATATTTATGGATCTATCCTCATATTTTATTTCACTGAACTGTAGCATATTTAGTACATGGAGCCAGTTTGTAATTATGCTCATTTTGTTTTAGTCTGCTAGGCAACTTATTATTTATTATGACTGCTCGTGCTGTGTATGTCAAAGGAAGTACCCCCTTCAGTTGGCCTATTGTAATATTTAGTTTTACAGTGAACAGTATGTTTTGTGAATGCGAATTGTACCGCTGTGCAGTTGTGATTGAAAGGCCTGAAAAGTGTTTCATTTCCTTGTCTTGTTGTTATTGTAGATTGCTGTACTATGATTTAGTATTTTGTGTAGTGTACTTACGTTGCTTTGCAAAATACACTTAGCTATATTTTGCTGCATCTTCCGTGGAAAATTGTTAAGAAATTGGTTTGTACTGATTTCTGACAGATGAAGCGTCCAGGTGTAGAATCGTCGAGTTCTGATGAAACCTCCACACATTCTTGTCTTACGCAGAACCTGACTACGAGATCCATTTCTGCTTATAGCAGCAGGAGTCATCTTACTGGGGATGGAAAGTACAGTAAGTCTTCTGCTTATCTCCTAGGTCAATACCGGACCCCGAGGATCACAGAACACCCGTCCGACATGATAGTAGCGAAGAACGAACCCGTGACGCTGAACTGCAAGGCGGAGGGCAAGCCAGAGCCGACAATAGAGTGGTTCAAAGACGGTGAGCCGGTCCGTACCTCACCGTCGGATTCCAAGTCTCACCGCGTCTTGCTGCCGGCTGGATCCTTGTTCTTCCTGAGGGTCATGCATGGGAAAAAGGAACAGGACGGAGGCGTGTACTGGTGTGTCGCCCGAAACCAGGCTGGCCTCGCCACCAGTCGCAACGCCACGCTGCAAGTCGCTGGTGAGTGCACCATCATTACATGGATCAACATTCCCTCTGATTTTTTTACAGCTGCGCGGTCCTGCTACTGCTCTGAGCAGAAAATTTTTACACGACCTGACGATTGCGCGGCACTTTGAAAGCTTTTTGGAATATGCATACTAAGAATATTTACAATGAAAATTGAACAATTCCACCTGCGCTGCAACAATTCAATATGCGCGGGAACATTTCATTTACTGCGCGGCCGCTCAGCTTAGAGGGAACAATGCGTACATTTATCACCCAGGTGATGAAGTTGAGCGGAAGCAAATAGACTACCTTACTATATCTGCCTGTTTTTTTCGAGGCTTAAATGGAACAGACGCAGAATTGAATTGAACTGGTTTAATAGGGTGTAAAGTATGCGTACATTAGGTACTGATAATTAATATATACTGAAAGAATTGCTAGCGAGTGCTATGACAGTCTCACTAACAGTAAGAATACCAAGCTGAAGTTGGGTCTGCAGCTGAGTAACTGCAGAGAGGAGACTGGTAACATACGTGTAAATAGTCGGGTGAGGGGACTTGACTGCACGCAGTCCTCAAGGACCATATCCGTTCCCCTCGCCAATTGCTATATAAGGCCGGACGTTTCAGTTTATGTCAGATATTGTCGGGATAATCGAATCCAGGCACCAACATGAGGGGTAAGAAAGGCAAACGAAGTTTTTGTCGTAATAACTGAAGAAAAGATATCCAAGCCTTAATAAGAGCTTGGTATCAAAATGGACCGTGTAGGGATCATTGACAGGTTCCGTAAAATGCTGGGAATTTTTTGATGAACTGAGAGACGTAACTTGTCCAGGGAGTTACATACACTCACGTCACCCTATATCTGACGTGTACATTGTAACAGCAAAAGGATAGGAACTGGTAGATGTCACATTGGTTTTTATAACCACATTGAATGAGGTACATACGATGAACCCGTCCTGTGGTTCGTAACATCGCCGTCATGTTTCATCTGGGAGGTCACTGAGATTGCAATGTAAATAAATCTGATACAAAATGAAGTGTCTAAACAGGTGACATGTCCTGGTGTCTTCTGCAGACGGTTGAGTCACAGCCGCATTCCTCGTAGTTCCAACGGCATGGGCCTGCTTCTGGACTGAAAGTTTTCAATCTTGTCTGGTTTCCATACATGTTGCTTTCAAATCCGGGCAGGATCAGAAGCTTTTTATTTTCATCAAAGCGTTCAGACCGGCTCTGGGCCCACCCTGCCTCCTGTTCGGTGGGTAGCGCACAGTCTTTCCCACAAGGTATAGCAGCCGGCGCGTGAGGCTAGGTCGTCATCTCCATCTACTACAGCCGTTCTTAAGCTGGGTTCGTAGGGGTCCGTGGAGAGATTTCAGGCGGGGTTCGTCAAATTGGATGGGGGAAAAATTACGACTTTATTTTCAATAACCTCTAATTGAAATTCAGCTTTTCATTCAATAATAAATGTAGACAACAGAGCAATTTATTGTTTCTAGGCTCCAAATTCTTTGTTAATTTCAGCGAATCTCAGTATCTGTATTGATGCATTTAAATGCATTTTTTTGAGAAGCAGCCGGTAGGTTTCACCAGGATATCAAAGGAGTTCATGGCACGAAAAGTTTAAGAACCTTTATGGCATATATAGGGACAGCTTTATTTTTACCTGCTTCGAAGAGCGAAACCGTCCCCACTCCTTCATTTACAGTTGCGACACTCTGCATAAATGCCGTTTTCCTGTCCTTTGTTCCTTGTAAGTTAATTAAGGGGTCGAGATTGAAAATGGCCACGCCAACTTAGTTTAGTATCCCTTCCTCTTCATAAGCAGTCATGTCTCTTTTCCTTGCACTTTTCGTTCTGTCTGTTGATCGGTAGTCACATCTGGTAATGTCTCATTTTCTGTTGCAGTCATCGCCAGCAGCCCCATCGCTTTTATCGTTGTCCTTGCCATTTGCATGATAGCTAGGTAGGCCTACCCAGTCGCTGCTTTGTTTGGCGATTCCTTTCGGTTCTTCGTTCTACTCCTACCTTCTTTGTGTGACATTATTTGTAAACTGCTGAGGCATTAAATTTGTTACATCACGTCTTTTTCACATAATAAAAGCGCCTATCCAACACTGTAGTTTGTTCAGTAAATAATTGTGCATTTGTCCATGGCATTTTACATGGCTCGCGGAAGAGCGTGAATTGTAGGGTTAAGAGTATTGTAGTAGGTGTAAATATCGTAAAAGCAAGACGCCTGTTGTCAGGTGCAAAAATGATGGGTTCAAGGGTGAGCCTTAAGTACAATTATGTAAACACGGCGTAGTGGCATTATTCGGGGGACGCAGAGGAAGGACATTAATTGCAGAACACTGATATCCATAGAGATCTGGTTTTGAATTTCGAAGGCGCTTTTAAAATAAGCGAGGGTATGGTGTACTGAGTGCGTAGCAAGCGTGGGACGAATGACACTTTACAAAAAACATTAGTCTGAAAAGATAAATGGATAGATAGCCTGAAAGTCTGAGCGGCGGATGTTAATTTTGTAATCCTAACCCTTTGAGTGATACGCACAGAGATATGGAGGTTTGCGAATGTGAACAGACATCTGTACTGAGGCCGCGGAAAGAAGTCCCATGAATCGATACTCTCCAAATTTGCTACGGGTTATTGCACTTGAGCTCAGTGGCGGCTCCTGTGAACATGATAATGAACATTTCGATTCTGTAAAATTTTACTAATTTTCTGATAGGCAAAGCCACTATCAACTTCCCAGGAAGGACTGTGCCGCATTCAGTTAGTGTAATTATAAGTCGCTGTGTATTGGTACGTGATGTGTAGGTTAGGTCACTTCGTAGTACTAACGTTGTTTCGACTTCTTATTCAGAAATATAATCACAGTGGTATATACCGCTTAGCAGCGCAACGCGGTGATTTGGTTACTGTATTCGGTGCCAAATTTTGTTTGCCACATTACTCGCTTGGCAGTGCCAGTATTACAACCGCTCACCCTTTATTACACCGGTCTGGTTTCTCTTAGTAACATCACATCTTGCCGATTTGAGCGTCAGGGCATTCTCTTTCCTGAGACTGGTGGAACCCTTCGCCACACCTGCACTCGGCTCTTTGTAGCACACCCTCTCCACTATCCACCATTAATTCATTTCAAGAACGATTCAATGGTGGCGCGCTGCAGCCATGTTTTATGCCGTCTGTAATGGCGATAATTGCCAATCTCGATGTGGCGGGTTCCTCTCCCCAGCTTGATCCTATTATAAAGCTACTAATGGGCATGGGGGATGCTGTTACGGGTTATTTTACTGTACAGAGGTAATGGAAGACGCACCCTTCCTGTGTTGTTTGTCTTGCGCTCGCACGACTTATAAAGTGATTGATCACTTCTCTACACAGTTTTGAGTCTTCAGCCTTTAATGGATCCGTTAATGCTAATGGGGGATGCAGCTGGACGCAGTACGTCACTCTCTTGTCTCCTCTGTTGGGTTTATTATATGGCTAGAATTCAACACTGTGTAACAACGGTTTATTCTTTCCATCCTGTGAATACAAGTTGCCAGCATGGAACAGTTTTACAGAGAATTGCTCTTTCAGGATGATTGCTAGCCCTGATTCAGATTAACCCTTTATTAAAGACCGAAGTAAGGAGACATCGCTTTCCTTTTCGTTGTTCCCTATATCCGCGAGAACACTGCTTTTTATGTAAGGCCGCAAGCTTCCCCCTTGTGATAACAGTACTGTTAAGATGAAGGCGAGTGTGATGCACTGGTGGAGTGATACTGACGGCGGAAAACCGAAGTACTCGGAGAAAAAAAAAGACTGTTTCAGGACTGCTGTTCGCCGTAAATGTCACACTGACTGGCCGAGAATCGATTGCAGACAGAAATGAACCTATATTGAAGACCAGAATTTATTCAGTTATATTAAAAATTTCCTACCGCACTCACAACAGGTGGTGTTACCACTGTAAGAACAATCATCGTGCTTTTACGGAACTAATCGCTGGTGTGGACGGGGTGGAGTGGATGGCTCTTTAATCTTGAAGTAGTGGTGCGTTTAATAACCCGTGAACTTCAGATGTTTAAGGACCTTTATGGTTCAGGAAACAGAAAAAAAAAAGGTTTCGTAAAATATAATTAATTTTAATTTTGAAACAAATGTGGAAGCCCACTTACATAATTAAACTTGGAATGAATTCGTATAGACATACTCGTACTGAAGATGATGCTGTGACAACTTCGGATTAGCAAAGGAAGTACAGTCTGTAAACAGTATTTGTAACAGTTGCGGCAGAGCCTGTATCCACACACACACGCACACACACACACACACACACACACACACACACTGTTCCTGTTCTGACCATAACAATTGTAACAATTTTAATAATTTTAATTGTGTTTTGCGGACTTAATTTCTTCCTTAATATGTTTTAAAGACCAATTTGAACCTGAGGATGGCCTGAGATATGTCGAAAGATGTAGTTCTATATAATAGAGTTTAGTTATGTTTGGACAGATACTTATTTAATTTTTGTAAGTAATTTACATGAGAATGGACGTCTTGTTGATAAGACACTGTATCCTTGGGGGCTGGTATAGCCAAATCGCAAAGTTATGGCACTCCGATGCGCGAGCAGCATAGCGTACGAGAGTAGTGGGAGTCGCAGGGCGGGCAGATGAGGGGCGGAGAATGTGAGTGCAGCGTGTCACCTCTGTTTCTAAAAACATACGTTTGTGTTCTTACGTTCTCATAAAATGTCTTCAGCAGGAATCCGACGATAACGGAAGTATTCCACAACCATCTGCATGGTTTCATATGGGTTCCTATTTTAGGCACGGCCACAATGTAGCACCAGTATTCTAAGAAGGGGTATGTTTTTTCGGTTAATAGCTGGCAACAAGGAACGATCTCCACTCTGCAACAACTTTTAACCAAATAACCCGATACCCCTCCAGTACCGCCTGCGGACGGTACCAGGTGGAGAGACTAAAATCGGTGGTTTGTGCAGTGTCATAACATTGCGTCCAGGCTCTAGTTCCCGACGTTGCAAAGGATCGTCGTGCCTTCACGTTCAAGGTCAAACAGCACATTACTGTTGGATTTGCTTGAGCTGCAGAGGAAGCCATTGCTGTCCTTGACGTCGGGAACAGCTCGCGCTGGCAGACGCACGCTCGAGAAAACTTGAATCTTCAGCATCACCGCTGTGAGAACCTCACAACTGTCATAATTCGTGGAAGTTTGTGGATCTCAGGGTGGTGACTGCATATTCTGTCTTGTGGCTGTAAGTTACTCGCATTGAAGATGGAGGCTGGGAATTTATTTCGAAATGTTGTTACCTGTCCACCAGATTTGAAGGTGTCGCGTTGTAAAATGCAGTGTTCATTGTCAGTTCACGTTTATGCACCCATCATCATTCTTATTATTTACCGAAATGTATTAAAAGAAAAGAAAGTTTCAGGTAGGCCCTTATGACGGAGCGCAGCTAGTTACGTGGTTGATAAGATTCCCATAAAACAGAATTAGTCTGTTCGTGTTTTAGTAGAGGCGCAGTGTGTTCTCTGTGAGGTAGGAACGTGAGTGTCATGCCTTAAATTGTTAACGGAGGACTTGTGTCGAAGAAAACTTTACCACTATCAATAGTGACTAGCATAACACTTATTTGTGCATATATACGTTTATGCAGCTGCGCTGAAAGGTTTCTGAGACGATGCTGGCGAATGCTGGCATATTATATCGCTACAGGCTACATCCGCTTATGCGCCCCTTCACCGTAAGTAATATATGTGAAACCAGTTCGTTAAATAATCAGCGAAAATAACCTGGTAGTTATAACATTTATGACTAGCAGTTCGCTGGTAGCTGCTGGTCGGAGCGCAAGCAGCATTTAGAAGCCGTCCTAAAGAAACAGATGTTCCAAGGAACTGGTAATGTTCTGATCCACATACTGTAAAGGGGAAACGAAAATTTTGTAATTGTAGTCTCAAGAAGCAAGGTTATGGTCTGAACATGAAATCTAGGTGATAAAGACTTGAAGACTTGTAAAATGATCGATGACTAGTGTGGAGTTTATGGAACCCTTTAATGGACAAGTGAGCTTTAATGCTAGACAAGGTGTCCATCACACTGATGACAGCGGCGTGTGATGGCATGCTATAATTCGTTATTGTGCTTTATTTACTAGCCTGATTGTGACGTTGATGGATGGCAGTTTTGAGTGTCTGCTCGAAATTTGTATTCCATGTTCCCGTTATACGTAGTGATACGAGTTCAACATGAGTGTAGCAATTAAACTGTGACGCCATGTCAAACAAGTGACACTAGAAATGCACAGATGCAAGTGGCATTTGTGAGTAAAGATTATCTGTCAGTTGTTTCGTTATTTGCGTTATCCAATGAGTCTACAAAATAATATTTAATGAGGTTCGATTTAGCACGAGAATATCCTTGAATGTACCATCGTTATTGGAAAGGGTGGTCACAACGTTTGAATCCTGCTTCGCGTGGAGAAATTCGTCCATTGAAGCTTAAAGAAGATGGAGGATTAGGTCTGATATTCCAGTGACAACTACTGTTGAGCGTCGGAACCGGATTCAACAGTGAGGTTTTAGGTTCTCAAGGTGGTGGCGATGATTGCTATTTTTTGGAATCTGACGCCGTGTAATGTGATAAGAATTTACCAACATTTTAGAAGAACCCACTGCTTCCATTTTCAAGGTTCTGACATGAACATCTATGCAACAATTTCCCCAGTGTTTTACAGACTTCCAGACTGGTTATCACGTGCCAGAAGATAACCTTCATGGACTGAGCAGCTTCCGGGGAGTTTTCAGAGGTGGGATTGTACAGTGACTGTGATCAATCCGTAGATCTCGTAGCCGTAGGGAATTTATTGGACACGTGAATAAGTGTCTACTACAAGTATTCAGCTGGTTACTTGTGTATGTATCTAAAGTGCATATATTAGGAGTTTACTTTTTGGGTGATTTGAGGATCTCACAGCGCTGTTACTGACGGGACTGTAAGTTGTGCCGTTGAGGTTATTTTTTTCCGACGTTTCGAAGTATCGCAGGGCCTTAATTTTCAGCGTGAGAAGCCAAGAAGAAATATATTTTGGGAGTCTTGACGCTGGCGATGAAGTCACTACGATTCTTTGACCGTCGGGATAACCATAACGACGCAGCATCTCATGCCAGACTACTTGACTCATCCCCTTACCTGTACGTTTAAAATGGTGTACTTGACAGTGGCTTCTAAATATAAAATGGTGTTGGTCGCATAGGGACCGTGACGATTTTATAAGCGTAATTAAGAAAAGGAGGATTAGGAATCAAAGTTATGGGAAAGTTATAATGAAAAAGCAAAGTTGTTTGTATCCGTAAACACGGAATCTAAAATAATTAGATCTACCCTCACTCGGAAACTGTAATCATGTGCTGTCGGCTTAGTACTA
Organism: Coptotermes formosanus; assembly: GCA_013340265.1. Lineage (NCBI taxonomy): Eukaryota > Metazoa > Arthropoda > Insecta > Blattodea > Rhinotermitidae > Coptotermes > Coptotermes formosanus. The sequence continues at coordinate 206,080 of BLKM01009890.1, read as the reverse complement.
ACAAGTGTGTAAGCACCGTTTAGGTTGTAAGGAAGACACTTGGAAAGGGGAAAGACTGAATAATACAGCATTGCCGTATACAGCAGTAGAAGTCTGTCCATCTTCTTAGCCCAGTGACCGGGCATTAGAGTTGCTGTACTTCTGCAGTTATGCAATAAATTATGGGGGCCCAGAATGTCAGTACAGGGTGAGATTAGGGACCTGCGAGAAAGTATACATAAAGTGACCTTAAGAATGAAGATAGCTGCATAGTAACATTAGGATGTGTTGTCAGTAGGAATCATTTAGCCGCCTAAAACTTAAAATTCGCCGAACTAAGATGTAAGAGTTCAGTTCTCCCCAGCTACACAACACGTTACGAAGACCATTTGTTGAATTCTACTTAGAGGAATAACGCCTATTATTCTGAGAAGTGTATGAAACACGTAAGTGCACTGTGTGAACAGAATGCGCGTCTCTTAATGCTAACAACAGGTGGCACACATAACAAACACTGTGTTTGAAAGGATTAGCCGAGATAGGAGCAGCTTAAGTTATTCATTTCCTTGCGTTAATGTCAATTTTGTAATTAAAACCAACTAAATGCACAATTTCAGTACAGAATTAATTAATCTATTTTATTCCCCCAACGTGTTTCGGCTAGCTGCCATCTTCAGGAAGGTGTACATCAGTTCATTATATAAAACGCTTAAACCATTAAATTGTGGTGTTATTACTCTCAAAAAGTCAAAATCAACAACTAATTTAGTAAAGTATCTTGATTTTATTTCTCTTCTACTTAGCTCTCAACGTCAAGTTAATTCTATTTATTTTGACCTTAGCAGTGCATTTGACCTTGTCTCGCATCCTATTTTACTGTACCGGGTTTGTGCATGTGGACTTCGACGGTTACGTGAACTGGTTTTGTAGCTACCTTACCCATCGGCATGTTTCTGACGCACCTTAGACACATTTTCGTTACATTTTGAAGTTCTTTCAGGGGTCCCTCAAGGATCTGTTCTAAATATTTTGCTTTTTAATATATTTTTCAACGATCGTTTTAATGTAATTAAGCTTTCGAAATATTTGTTATTTGCTGATGATGTCAAAATCTTCGTAGTCCTTACCCCTTCTACCTACTCACAGTAGGGGTCGAGGGTGTTTTTATTTTCACTTGATGACACTCAGACACACACCACAGTCAGTAGGACTCCTCTGGACGAGGGATCGGTCCGTCGCAGAGACCTCTACCTGACAACACAAACACTCACAAGAGACAAAGATCCATGCCCCCGGTGGGGTTCGAACCCACGATCCCAGCAAGCGCTTGGCCGCAGACCTACGCCGTAGATCGCGTGGACACTGGGATTGGCTGTTAAAATCTTCCATGCTCTAAACTCCGCTGACGACTGCACTCTGCTGCAATCTGGTATCGAATGTGTACAAAGTTGGTGTGCAGCTAACTTCATGAAATTAAACATCGGCAAAAGTAAAGTTATCGCCTTCACTAGGAAAACAAATTTTTTCTAATACGCGTATAAATTAGCGACTCTTCTACAGGCCGGACGGACACTATCAAAGACGTTGGGAGATGCAACTTGATTAAAAATTGCATTTTCACGCACATATGGAGTACATTTTCTCCCAATCCGTGAGGATGCTGGGCTTAATACGAGCTATAACCTGTTCCTTTTCTACCCTTGATAGCTTACTAATATTGTATTTAACGCCAGTTAGACCCAAACTTGAGTGTGCATCATCTGTATGGAACTCTATGACGTCTACTGACGCCAGAAAGCTGGAATGCGTTCAGCGGAAGTTCGCAGCCCTGTGTCACTATCGTTTCTTTAATCAAAACCGTGTTACGTACGAGTGTTTTCTTAAATTGCTAAAGCTGCATACACTGCACGACAGAAGACTTTATTTGGATGTGTTCCATGTCCTTGCACTATATCATACGAAAACACTAATCACCAACAAATGCACAAAGAGAGCTTTATCATCAATCGCAACACACTCGTACATGTTTCGACCCTGCTGGGTCATCTTCAGGGAGAAGTTGGCGTTACCGTTACACTGGGGTTGCACTTTACAGTTGAGTGAGAATGTGCTGTTGACTATGTACTGCGTTGTTTTTGGAGGCGTGAACTCTCAGGCCCGGACGAGATTTTATTGCTTTTCCAGCAATATTCTTTTTGTTTTGTTTGTTTAGTGTTTGTTTTTGTGTATTTGTACTGTTTTTGTGTTGTATTTGTGTTCTTGTGGTGGCTTTGTAATAGACACGTATGCTGTCAAGCCTGCACGTTAAAAAGTATCCACTGAACTGAACTGAATTATTATTTTAAAATGACCTATTGTCGCTGGATCATTTAATAACTTAACTGTTAATATTAGCCAATGACAGAAGAAACATTCGCTATAAAATTAAGACGTGGGTAATGACCAACTTTGAGGTGCATTTGTGTTTTACGCGTGCTTGAGCGATCTCTCATTTTTCATTCATACAGGACCACTTTATGTGACGTCATAATCGATACGAATGTCGATATTTTATCCGAATTCACAATGATGAATACTATAAACAGAGCACGATATATCGATTATAGAAAGCTCGTTCGCTTGTGGCTTGGAGTAATGCCGTCATCAATCAGTCAGAGATGGGGTGTCCCCGTGTTCTTGCCTTGCCTAGCATATGAATGCTTCAGACCGGTCGGCCGTGAAAACGTCATTTTGTTTGCTCCTTTTCCCCGCCGTTTTTCTTTTACTTGTTTTTGTTGTAGGGCAGTGTAGTCTGTTGTAAGAGTTCACAAAAAATACTGTCAAGGCGCCAGCCAAGACTGCCAAGAGCGCCAATAATGTGGTTCTCTACCAGCATTTCATAGTAAACACAAAAACTGCTCTTGTTTGCCGATTTGGTGCTGTGGATGTAATTCCGCTGAAAGTCAGAATGATAAGCTTACTTTGTTACATATTGTACACACTATCCTTATGCACGTGTTTGTTATGATCCTTTAGTAAAGCGTAACTCTTGAAGAGAAACGATCGCATTTTAGTACGTGCAAGTTAGAAATGTATTTTTAAACACTAGAAGAGTATCCAGCATGAGACATTTGACATCTATTTTGTAAAACGATTTTTTTGACTGATTCCTTGTAATGTGTATTTAATGACTTATTACCAACCGCAGGAGAGCAGCGAGCCATCGCATCTTATGACACTGTGCAGCGAGCAGCTGTTGAGTCGCTGTACTTGGGCTGGTCCGCATGCAGTGCTATAGGGGTGTTGTGTTAGCTGAACAAAGGCAGTTACAGAAAGCATGTCGCCTTGTGTTTTTCGTTTCTAACCTGTCAAAAAACACTGTTCGTCACATATGTTTGGCACTGTGGCGCCAAGATGGGAAATGGTAGAGTTATCCGTGACGAATGTCGAATATTTCCGTTATCGGTCCTCGACTGAAGAAGTAACGCATTGTGTTAAAAAAGAATAACATGATTTTGAAAAGGCAGGCGATACTGCTTCAGCCCCATTCGCTGCCTCCAAGTGCCTGCACTGTGAACTTCACCCATCTCAGTACTTCAGACTGTATGCAAATGCGCGTGCACTCAGGTGGCTGACTGCTATCGAAAAGCAGATTCGAGTGATAGGATCATTGTCATTCACGAACTGCAAGGAAGCGGTCATTGACTTCCGAGCATTTGCCAGGAGATACTGATTGAAACCCCGGTGCCTTCAGTGGCGGCAGACGGTCTCCGATCCTGATTCTTATCCCGCACCTCCCATATACGAAGCAGACGTGCTATCCACTGTTCTATAAAACATCACTATGTCGTCAGCAGTAGTAAATTTTATGTGCCCTTCTTGCGGGGATTGTGGACGACCGAAGAATCCCGGTTGAGTTAGCGGCAGGGTAAAGAGCCTTTTCCTTCTGCAACCCGTTTAGAATGACACTCAGTTTCGTACTCAGTTGATACCGCAGATTCCATCCACAGGACTAAAGTGGCCAGGAAGCGTAGCTGACCAGTCACCTCCATCTGGTGTCGAGATTATGAATGAGCAGATTTTCACCACTGCTCCGTCCAGATGATTTCATGACGTCAACAGGAATAGCTGTATCTTTTTGTTTAATAAAACATTTGAGCATCAAGTGAAACACGGGTGGGAAGTTAACCTATTTACTTCTCTCCGTAGCTTTTGCCGTTCCATTGACTTCGTCAGCACCGGTTATCTTTCTTCTGGGAGGCATCGGGTGTGCTGAAAATCCGTAAAAGATGTTGCGCTAAGCGCCTAGGGTTCAACAGCGCGGTCAAACTGAGGCGGAACGTGCCCTAGCGCGCTTTGGTTAGAGGATAGCCTGCAATGCTTCACGTAGTTGCATCGCGGGAAGCTTTTCAAAGTAAATGAGCAGTAGTGTTTCTTTTATCGGAAGATGGACTGCGCGGTATAGTGAATGTATGAATATGGAGGGACCGATGTGTGGTGAAAGTTTGTTAATATGCAGCTGGTAAAGTCATGAGGTTGACACTGTAACACGACATGAAGGCACAGAGGGGGCAAAGCGCTACACTTTCTCTAACCATGGCGCTGGATTGGGCGTGGGTGGCCAACGCCACACCTCGGCCGCCGTAACCCTGAGAAAGAGCCCCGTCACCAGAAGCGGCTCGTCCATAAGGGCTGCAGGGCTGTAGCCCCCCACAAATTTTGAGAAAAATTAATATATGAATAAAAGTTTTCTTTACGAGATACCAACAGTCTTGAAAAGAATACGAATGGATTCGTTTCAAATTTTAATACGTGTACTCGCGGTGGAGATCAGAGCGGGCAGCGCGCTTCCTGGTTTGAAACTCCCGGCATTTTAATAAAAGTTTTTACCCAGCTGTTTTCAAAACCATATTTGTGATTTTTTTAATTTTCGTAGTTCTAACTTTAAGATAATCATGAAGGACAACAGTGTGAAATGTTTACAGACCATAATTTTTTTCGCAATTAGAACTCGCCGAGAAAACTGAGATTAAGAATCCAGTTCGTGCAACCCCCGACAGGCGGTTCTCTACTCTGAGAAGAGTGAAGACTCTTTTAAGGAGCGCAGTGTCACAAGACCTTCTGCCTGCTTTGGCCATGTGAAGTGTGGAAAAAGTAATGATTGAGAATATTGTTAACTTGAGCGACAAAGATATTAATAAATTTGCCAATTGCAGAGAAAGGAGGAAAACCGGCTACGCTATGATGGCAATTCAAGCTACTTTGCGCGTACCATGGAAGTGGCAGGATAAAAGTCATTTCACAGACTGGATCGCTTCTAGTTGACATATTCTGAGTAACATCAGGGAAACCTAAGTTCTGCTGAATGTATTTACTTCCATGCCACATTCGCACGTTATTAGTCTGAACATAGTTGTGAATTGTTAGGAAACGTTCTGCACAATGTTCCTTGATTCCACGCATCAGGAATGTGTGGCTCTTACAAGGGGGCGTGCTTTTACCTTTGTGCAGATGTTTAACAAAATTGAGAAACATTATCTAAGGCATCATCCGTATTCGGACTTGATGACGTAATTATAGATTTAGCTGATTTCTCGTTTGCTGTCTAAAGACTCTCTTAGTTAAGTTTTGATGGTGTTCGTGATAAGTGAATGACGTATGAGTATGGGGCAAGTGGTGGAATGGTACTGAAATAGAAATACCGAAGTACGTACTCGGATAAGACCTGTCCCAGTGCCACTCTGTCCACCAAAATTCCACATGGACTGGCCTGTGATCGAACTGCGGCCTTTGCAGTGAAAGGCCAGCGACTGATTGCCTGAGCCATGGCACGGACCCGTTGCGTCTTAGGGCCCATGATGACGCTGTATCAATATTGACGTACACTTCGGTCGAGATGTAGCCTACTACACAGTGGCAATGAAAGTAAGATTACTTTTGAAAGGAAGGCATTGTGGTGTGTTTGAGATAGCTGCCTGTGAATGAACTCATGACCTCACAGAAGCATCGTTTAGGAAATACGGTTCCTGTGGCCAGATTCGACTCTTCTGTTCAGTTTGAATCGTTAACGGCAGTGCGAACTGTTTGGTACGCGATTATGCATAAGTAGACCTGTATTATATAAAAACAGCGAAGAGGAGAAATATGGGGAATGTGCTGCTACGGTATTTTGGCAAGTTGTTCCTTTGTTGTAATTCAAGGCTTATATGGCTGGCTGTAGTTAACGTAACGCCGTGTGACCTTCAGTACAAAGCTGCGTAACTGGGTGCAGGAACTGCGGGAGTCAGTAGGATAAAAACACCTTGCGAATTTTTCTTTTTCATTCAGCCCTTTAGAGAAAGGTTTTGAGTGAGTGAAGCGGAATAAAAAGTGTGGGTGACATTATGGGTGTGGTATATGACGAAGAAAAGATGATTTCTCTCCTTAAAGGCTTTCTTCTGGAAAGGGCGCACGTCAGGGTGGGGTACAGTTTTATTTTTGTGACTGCTAAGCCTCAGTGGCCGCCGATCTGCCTTACTGATCAGCAACTCTTCCGCTTACTCTTTCCTATCTCTTGAGGAGATCGAAAGACAGTTGATTCTTTTTATTTAACCACGTGTCGTACGTTTCGATGTTACCAGACTGCTACCTACTATTGTGTTTCAAGGCCCTAGGGGTAACATCTTATTTCCTTGTACTGAGTGTGGTTAGGAATGCGTCTGGATGTCTGTGTGTCTGGAACTGCTAACTTTTAAATAAGATGGTTTAAATATGCAACGCAAATACTGAAGTTCTTTTTTATGCAAATGCGTGTAGGACAGTTGCTGGCTGCGTTTGGACTGCTAGAAATCTCATATACTGGCAGGTATCTGTTTTTTCATTCTGTCCATGTAAAGGTTCAGAGGGTATATTAAATAGGCCACACTTCTCAATTCGTTGTTCACAATTAAAATGCCAACGAATTTGTAGAACTGGTATGTTGTGGAACATAATCAGATATGTTAAGAACACGTCCACGTAAAGTGAAAATTCACCCAATAACCCTTAGGTGTATTTTCAAGAAAATGCGGCAGATTGTTTAACTCCACCGTATTATCCAAGAATTACGGATAGAGTAGGTGGCCAATAGACGGGAGGGAATCGGTTTGGACGCTCTGGAGACGAGATTAATCTCTTGCCCTTGCCGGGAATCGAACAACGTTTCCTCGGTCCAGCCTGAATTAATTGGATCATCCAGCATAAGCCTTATCTAAATGTGATCTAATCAATTTGTATATTCTTACATCTGTTTTAACGTGAATCGCGTTAAATTCGAAAAGCAGCGTCTTCTCTTTGCTTAATTAAGCACCACGTTATGAAGACATGTGACAAGTGAAGTCACACTTACACTTGAGTAACCCCTGAAGTGGATAGAGGTGAGGATCTAGCTTCAAATCCCGGTGTTTTATTCCGAGGGAAGAGAGGCCAGTTCTCATTGACGTGGTGGGGTCGCGGGCTATTCTGGACTTCTTGGAGAAGAGAAAATATCTTGCCCCGTACCGGAAATGGAACCACGATTCCTGGGTTGTCCATCCCGTAGCGTAATAATTATGCGGACTGCGTTACTCCCACTGTCAGCTTTGAAATGTTTCACGTTAGGGCCCCCAGATGACGCGGTTTCGAACATAGGGCTGTCATCTGTTTAAGTGCATTAAAACTACATGTCTCTATGGAAACGGCATGCGAACAATGTAGCATGCATAGCCAATCATAAACTGTATCCTGTTGTGTGAACAAAATATGGCGGGCTTCCATTATGAAAGCGATAATGGAATTGTGAAAGACGTACATTCAACATTATATTACGTTATCTAAGCAGTACTGCGTTTTACTTCAATACGATTATATGGCATTATGTGACTGATACGTCACATTACGTACCGGAAATATGGAAAAATATTCACATAATATTTGGTTGTATTTGACTGAAACACGTAGCGATGTTCTGAAATATTGATTTTGGCCATATTACATGGAGTGCTTAGACAATAGGGCAAACCATAGCCTTGCTGTAAATAAAATATGTGAATTCAGATAGGGTAGTTTTTATACTTTTCTTTGTCATTTTGTATCCGCGAAGTCATTCTTGGAATATTCACGCACCTGGTTTCATATTCTGTCTGTAATATGTTGTGATGACTGTGGGAACAAAAATGTAATTACAAATTATGTGAAAACGGGAACTGAATTAGTCGTGTTACCCAAAAGCAGAAAATCAGCGGGCGTGGAACAGTCTACTGTATTCCTTGCACTTTATAGGCCGATGTCTATTTTTGTCACTTTTCAAAATGGAAAGGCAACAATGAAAGACATAATTCAGTTGTTCTGTGTATAAGCAAAGAACTTGACCTTGCGTCAACGAATCGACACATTTAGAGTTCATGAAGACTAGAAGTACGTCGCTTCTGTTCTAAATGTTAGAGGCACGTTATGTTACTTTCTTGGTTTTTTTTATTACAGACGTTTGGGGAACGCGATGACTCGCGAAGGTAGCGACCGTCTCTAGTGAACACAACTTTGCATATGTCCAAACGTAATGGTGCTGCTCTCTGTTGACAGTATGTCCAACTATGGCTGCAAGTCTGTCAAATTTTGTTCTTTGGCCTTACGGCCCACAAGTAACTTGCTTCAAATTTGGGAGGTTCCGATTTCCAATTTTGACCTGGAAGTCAGACGCCCTGACAGACGCTTCACTGTTTCCTTTTTGAAGTTTAGGCGGATGCTCGATGACACTTTAAAACGGGCTGTGAGTGTTGCCACTTCTTTCAGATTCATTATGCAACCATCAAGTCATTCGACACTGTAAAATATGGATTTAAAAGGAGTCCTTAAATACACCAAGAAACAACCATTGCAATTGATTTATCATCTCAGGCCCCTCTCTAGTTTGTCCTAATTTGTTTAGAATACCGGAATCACAAAGAAGACTATTGCTTTTTTTGATTGAAATGTAAAGGAAAGACAAAGTTTCCCCTGCACACATCATGAATGCATATGGGTATTGGAGGCGTAACTCCACTCATTCCTGACATCAGCACTGGATGGAGGGGAGTGGTCAGTCTTACGTCCCTTCCCCTGTACCCCCATCGCAAGACCCCCGGAACCCACTTCATAGGAAATTGGGCGGCCTATAGCTGGTTTGGGTGTTTTGTGCTAGAGAAAATCTTTTGCACCTGCCGGAATTCGAACATCGGGTCGTCAAATGTATATTTCCTAAACATATTCTGACGGAAATATGACTCTAAAATATAAAATTGTCAAAATCAGGCCGATGTCCTTTGTTTCGTGGTTTTTGTTGTCGTAATGCCAATTACATATTGGAACTTGGTGAGCGGAAGTAATATGGTGGCGTAACGAGACGCAAGGAGTGTCAAATCCGGCTATTCAGAAGAACACGGGCCGAACTGTGTACTACGAGTGTAGGGTTATAGGGAACGCAGGACGTACCTTATTGTCCGGAGATGGACTGGTGATTCGTTGTCCCACTGCGAGGTGTGCAGTATCACAAATACAACAAAGGATGTTGTCGTGCGTGTTCCTGTGAATAATTTGCCCTTTCTCCGCCTTTGTGCTGGGCGGCCCCCACTTGCCGACCTCATCTCATGCTAATGCTGCAAATCTAGGTTCACACAACTCTGAAAGACTCTTCAGAAACCGAAATTTGTTTTCGGAAGGTTAAATTAGAACGTACACATACAAATTTGAGATTTAAAGAGCCCATTTTTTGAGTGACACATGCCCATTGCTGGGATACCAGTGCGCAAATATTACAACTGCTGTGACTTATTCTAGTGATTCTGAAATCGCCTTGTAGTCGAATTTGTTTTTGCTGCTTTCAGTATAGGAAGGGAACTCGTGATGGGGAACTCGTCCGTCCGGACGCTCGTCTATCGTATTACACGAGAGAAGTTGTGTATAAGTGGTAAAGCTTTTTACTTGTTTTGGGAAATGGATAGTTCAAATCTGGGCTAGGCCGTCGACAGTCCTGCACTTTTGCGGTTTTCCTCAGTTTCTTCAGGTAAATTCGTTGCTGTTGCTGTAAATTACGCTTCTTCCCATGTCCTTTCTAGTTCCTTGTTCACTGCAGTTTTTGCTGCAGTAATAATGTAAATTTCTATTGTGTTCTCGGATGTAACGCCTTACATTCTGACAGCAGTTTACCAGCATTTCGGATTGATCGGCCGCCGCCCTCTCCGCGATAGAAGGATGAAGATAGAGGCAGCAGGTTCAGCCGAAACGTTGTAAATTTCTACTATGTTATGCAGCAGCAGCAGCACATAACACTCTGCAGTATGTATTGCCGTCCGATCATTCGACGTTGTATAGTACTGAGTCATAGAGTTCGTCGTCGAATAAACTAGAAACATATGTACACTATATGTATACCTATGTCATTTCCCACGCTAGACACCGTTGTGCGAATTTGACTGGGGAGATCTGCGCTGAATATTGCCATGCGAATGCTCTTGAATGGCGTGAGGACTGACTGTATTCGAAGCACACAGGCTATGTGTAATGAATTGGAAATTCTGACTGGCGATGCGACAGTGGTTTGTTTCAAGGTGAAGGAAGACACACTGACACACACGGACAGCATCGTGATCTCCTAAGCTATATTCTTTGTTTAGCAAAGGATGATAGCGTAATAACAACGTAACACATGTTGGATATTTTGCATTGCCAGAGGTACATTACATAGCCGACAGGAGGCTGTATTGTCATCTTCAGGCGATTTGTTACTAACTGTTCGGTATTTAACTGACGTTCATATTAATACTAGTTGCGAAGATTGGTTACCACACTAATGGCTTGTCATTCAAAAGTTTTTTGGTTGAAGACAAAAATCGCCATCTTCAAATGAAATAAAAAGTGGGACACTATAATCTGAACTATTCTGTTACAGGCCGAAGTACAGTCAGGTCCAGAAATGTCGTGCTGCCTGTATCAAATATAGTTGTACACTTCGCAGAGATGCAGTTCAGGGCAAAGTTCTCTCTAAGCCAGGGAAGCAAATGCGCAACTCGCGATGTCTTTTGAGCAGCAGTTGTTTTGGCCTGGGCAACCCTGGGCTGGGGGGCAGCGATTTTCGAAAAAGGTGCATAACGTAGTTTACATTTACAGGGTGCCAAAATTATAAAATAATTGAGAAGATACACATTTTTATTCAACTGAAAATGTAATTGTACGTAGAATATACGTATGCGGTTTGAAAACAAAGTAGAAAAGCAACTTATCGTTAGCTACCGCCAGTTCCTCTCAGTTTTTGTCGTCTGTTCGTGTCTCTTTTCCACAAGGAATGAACACTGTCAACGTCACCTTCGAATTCATAAGCTGTGTATCATTTGATACTTATTAGCATTTCTAGTTGAAAACCCCCCAGTTTGTTACGCGACTCCTTCTTAATACTGTTCATTAAACTGAAGTGTCTCTCGGCATCGCACTGGTTGCCTGAAATGTGGCACACACGCCTAGTAACTGGAAAAGAAGCGTGAACCTCGCATCATTCGTAGTATAGGTTACAGTGTCGGAGAATGTGTTCAGTGTGCCAATTTTCATCTTTTCCAGCACAAGAAACTTAAATTCATTGTACTCTGTAGTCATTGTCTTTTTCCGTATACCTATTTTCGCTTCTGTTAAGTCTTGCTGGTCAGCAGAAATCTGATTATGCATCTGACTCGCGGGTGATAATTTCACAATCACACACCAGATTCTGGATTTCTTCATTACCAGATATGTAATAGTGTTGTTGGTGTAATGTTGATATTTCAAATGCAACCCACTCCTTCATATCTCCACCTGGGAATCTTATCTTCCAGATGGTTACATACTAGCCCGAGAAACCGCCAAGCGGCACCATTATTTGGTTCATTTCCAATACTGGCACTCGTGGTTTTCACTTCGGGGCTGCAAATATTGTGCTCAAGGCTTCTCTATGATGACCTTAGGAAACTCGAAAGCCTTAAGCGGTGTAATGCAGCTCCGTTGAAAAACATAACCCAATTCTGCCAATTCAGCTAAAATATCATTTACGGTTGCAGTAAAACACATCCCAGAAAAACGGAGACTTACATGCAAAAAATATTGGTATAATGGTGTACTGTTGTAATAAACAGTTACAGAATGAAGGAAAGTCATATTTGTAATTCCGTCTTTATGAAGGGACGGGTGCTAACTAGAGGATCGTGATTCAAGTTCCTGCAAGAAAATAGCATTTTGTCTTCCGACGCTTCGTCCTCCATGGCTCTGGGATCCGCACACGGTCTTGTGGAGCGGCAGCCCAGGCTGTACCCGGCCGGTTATGCAGTGGCCTGTGCAGAGGTTAGAACGCGTGGGGTCGTTTCTTTCTTACATGGCTTCAGCGATATGACTTCATAGTGTTGTGCATTTTTATCGTCGCCGCCGCCGCCACCACCACCACCACCCCCACCCCGGCCACCGCCGCCGCCGCCACCACCACCCCCACCCCGGCCACCGCCGCCGCCGCCGCCACCACCACCACCACCACCACCACCACCACCACCACCACCACCACCAAGCGTGAACTTTTAAAACAAACTCGTGTTTCTTACCGCTGCCGTTTCGGGAACTGCTTTGTTGCAGGCCGTACGCTGCATGCAGTGAGTGCACCGTGCACCGATTTCAGGCGTTTCGCATCTCGTTCAGACCCCATTTCCGCGGAAGAATTGCGCACGTTTTGTAGCATATTTGATCGTGACAATGAGAGATTTCCATTTACGGTTCAGGGATGGCAGGATCCGCCCTACTCACGCTGTGGGGTATAAATAGGAAGACGCCTCCGTCATCGGACGTTTTGAAGTCTAGTGCGATTGAGAACCCAGCAACGGCCGGCGCCGCCTCAATCAGCCTCTGCGCCGCTGGGTGGTCTGGATCTGAGCCCCGCTGTACGGGGTTGCCGCGTGTCCGGGTGACTCTCACTATGAACCAAAGATTATGGTGCATAATTGTAGTCAGACAGAGGCGGAAAGTACCGTGATGTACATAAGTAAAAGGCAAAATATAAAAACGTAAAACAACCTGTTGTGTCTAGGCACGGCGCCACGGGAGGTATGTGTAGTTGTGCACGTATTCCAAACATGGGCACAGGAGCCAGCGCAGTGCAGTTTCATATGACATTGTTAACCTTTTAAAGCCTAGCGGTAACTTTACCTACCACCAGGTTTAACATTAAAAAATTCTACGTGGTGCCCACATTGCGTTTATGTGTTTTGTACGGATCTCGGAACAAACAGCAACTTTTGCCTTATAAAACATTAAGAGACTGGTTTTTATAACCGAAGTGGAGAGTGTTTACAGCGCGGTACGCACTGAGTCCTTATATAAAACAGTTACGCTTCGTCTTTAAAGGGTTAATGGAACAGACAGAGTGTGGTATTTTATTTAGCCCTTTGTGCATTAATTATTTGAGGCTAAATGAGTATTATACTTATTGCCAGGTTTATCACAAAAACTTCAGCATTTTTCCCCACAAGTAATTGATGTGCTCCATATTAATCTTGCAATAATGTTGCAATTCACCTATACAGCGGTCGCCGATTGGCCTTTCTAATCTAACCACATGGAGTTCTGTACGAAGTACGACCTGAACATAACGTAGATATCTGTTAGTCTTCAGAGGCTTAAAAGCATTCATGTGCCTCCTGCGCTGTTGTATTTCCCAGATACTAGTCCGATATCAACAATACCAAAACCGTACATTGTTAGGGCATTAGGTTGTTTAACCATTTCATATTGTTACCAGAATGAACAGAAAATATTTTATGTACTTTAAAATGTGAAAAATACCCGTAGGAATGCAATTAAGCCTTTTGATAAAGTGTGTCATCAACTGGAGCCCAACGGCATTATGTGTGGATTACAAGTGATCAACCAGTGCACCTCGACCCTTTCTTTCCTAAGTGGCCCGTGGAGCCTTCGGTCACACACAATATTAAGTTGAATATATAAACAGGTTTTAATAAAACCCCTTTGTGGCATTTCGCCATATCATTCGTGCCTGAGCGGCCCGCGGTTAAACCCGCTGGTGTAGACTACCTGTAACGGATTTTATAAAGTCGAAAGAAAATGTATAAGTAGATCAGGGATTAATTTACGCCCTTTTGTAAAGTACGGCTGTCACTGTACGCATTTTCATGAAACTCGTAACTGCGTAACGGTGTGCAGATCCCGAATTTGAAATGTGGTTTAAATCGACCAAGAAACGCAGAAACTACGGGCAGAAATATATTTACGCGCGTACTTAAGGTGTGGCTATCACAGTACGGACTGTTATGAAACATGTCTTAACGGCATTACGTCTGGATCTGTGATGCCCAAATTCACAAAAATCGGTCAAGAGGTAGCTGCGAATACGTTAAATAAGCATTCGCGGATAGCCGACAAGGGTTGGTCTTCCAGCTTGGGCGTTGGATGAGGTGCTAATAACTCCTCACCGTAAAACATTTCACGTTACGAAATACCTTACAAAGCCTCGGACCTGGGATGATAACAGGGACAGGTGGCAGGCTGTTGTAAATGCGGTAATGAACCTTCGGGTTCCACAAAATGCGGGGAATTTCTTGACTAGCCGAGGACCTGCTGGCTTTCTAAGAAGGACTCTGCTCCGTGTAGTTAGTTAGTTTGTTCAGTCAAGAATTGTGGTAATTAGTGGTAGATTTCCACTTATGCCCCTACATAAAATACGGCATACACTGCACGGATTTCCATCATTCTCACTTGCTTAGCAACGCTCTTTGTCGAATATCACCTACCCTACAGACGAAATGAGGAAACTGGGTAGAAATAAAGTGTGGCTTTTGCTGCACCAGGTGTCATGAAACTCGCAGATTTTTTTAACAGCAGTGGGATGGATCTACAGTACAGAATATTACCTAAATCGGCCAAGAAGTGTGGAAATATTAGTAAAAACCCAATTTATTCCGTTGAGTGAAGCATGGAATTTACTGCGTGGATTTTCGTGAAGCTCATTGATTGCCAAAGACATAACGTCTGGATCTCCAATACCAAATTTTGCCGTCTCCGGAAGGATATAATATGTGTGGCAAAGCCACCGAATTTTGCTGTCTTACGCAAGGATGGTGTACTAATTCTTATTACAGTCAAACATCTAGAGACCTGCTACTTTCCTAAACAAGTTGAACCGTCTGGTCTTTATAATTGAGGCGTTTTGTATTTTCTAAGAGCTACGAACTGGATAAGTTTTGTTTACACTTCATGCTTCAGTGTGTTAACAGTGAGAGTTTCGTTGTCTAAGGGGGTGGGTGCATTCCAGAACGAGTTTGTTTGTGACAAGACGAGCAAACTGGAACCTCCGCCGGCAAATAAACTCGCGTAGTCTGCCAATGCCACTAATACAAAGACAGTAATTAGTAGACTGCTGCGAAGAGTATTTAGTCCTGCGTTCGTTTGCATGCACTATGGGCAACTTTCACGGTCTTGTCTGCTTTTCGGAATAATTTTGTTTTCATGAATGATAGTCTGTTAGTCACTATAGGCTACTAATCCAACTAAATGCGCACTCTGTTCACTTAATCTCTCAGTTTACGCCAACATGTTTCGGCGTTCATGACGTCATCAGGGAGGACACCCAGTTTAAAAGCATATGCTGACACCACCACCACCACCACCACCACCACCACCACCACCACCACCACCACCACCACCACCACCACCACTACCACCACCACCACCACCACCACCACCACCACCACCACCACCACCACCACCACCACCAACAACAACAACACACACACACACACGACACGCAATAGGGACTAATTTCCAGCCGTAACCATATATAATGCCACATGACTAGACTCGGACAACCCAAAAGTGCGGTGCAGAAGACATTTTAGCCAAGTTTTAATCAAGATATAGTGTCTTATCCATATGAACGATTAAGACAAGCCTCATGTGAAGAGATCACAATGCTGCAAATGAAGATAGAACCACGACTAAACGGCGGGTCCACCAGCAGGTGTCTTTAAACTTTGCGTACTCCCTGAGGATGGCCTCATGAACGCCGAAACATGTTGGAGTAAAGTCTGAGATTAAGTGAACAGTGAGTGTGCACTTAGTTGGATTAGTATAGTGACTAACTTCATAGCAATGCGTGGAATAAACAACGTTAAAACGTAGTCTCGTACTTCGAAGTAACACAAATTGCATGTGATTGAGGAAGTAGATGTACGTAGAGAATGTTGGTGAAGAAACCTGATGAGAAACGACGTTAAATATCGTAGGCCTAATGAATGGTAATGCAGAAGTGGGTAGTGATTTGGCTCAGGTGGTCACGTTGTGATCTGTGTTCGGGAGGTGACCGTTTTGAATTTCAAGTGGGACGCAGACTATCCTGATTAGTGTTTTGGCTTTTCTTTTTATCCTGCAGGCAAATGTTACAATATTACCTAGAATTACACCACGCCCACTTTATTCCTCAACGTGTGCATTTCCTTATGTGCATTACCACCGACTCGTTCGAGCTATATAATCTCTACTTACCGACAGTGTCGTAGAATAAACGACGAATAAAAAAAGTACAAAGCTTCAAAGAAGTCACGGAAATTGGTGTAGGATTTTCTATTGTGAGTTTAATACGTTAGAGGCATAGTGCTGGGGTTCTCTCCGATTAACCCTTTAAAGACGAAGCGTATCTGTTTTATACAAGGACTCAGTGCGTACCGCGCTGTAAACACTCTCCACTTCGGTTATAAAAACCAATCTCTTAATGTTTTATAAGACAAAAGTTGCTGTTTGTTCTGAGATCCGTACAAAACACATAAACGCAATGTGGGCACCACGTAGAATTTTTTAATGTTAAACCTGGTGGTACGTAAAGTTACCGCTAGGCTTTAAAAGGTTAATAAACCAAAGAAAGTAGGATAACGAGTGTTTAAAAAAAAGTCGGTAAGTCGGGCGGTCATATTCATAAGCCTAAAATGTGTTGACTCCCTGTGCCTTGACATAACGACGACAGTAAGAAGATGGAGAAGGTTGAACTGCTCTGATAAGAAACTCAGCCTCCGGCTGTTGGCACTCATAATAAGAGCAGTCAGCGGAGCAGACTGTTGGCTGAGACATGTCGTGTCTGGAGCCGGGTTGAAAGCGCACCCTCGTCTGGCGAGCGGGCATACGCGTGGGAAAAAATTAACACGTCTCGCTCCTGGCACCAAGGGTGAAAGTGATCCAGTCAGAATAGCTACTGTCAGGATCTAAATGGGAGAGCCAGTGTTCTGTTGTGTGAGTTTAGGACGAGGTTTGAACTCGTGAACTTACAACAGTGTACCCGAAGTCTGATAAAATTTCCATGACATGCGCTAGAGAAACTGTAATTGCGCTTCAAGTGGGGCAGGGTACTAGCGATCGTAAAACAACATGCTTTGTCCCTGACCATTCTTCGTTCGGAGGAGTCGTACGTTCTATTATTAAGAGCTGGAACAGAACGTAAAACATAATTTCAGTGCAGTGTTTTATACCTCGTTAAATCTATACATTTACTCGGAAAGACTTTCATAGGCTGTAGTTTGTGCGCGCGTGTGACAAAGTAAACCTGTACGTGCGTGTAGACGTTTTATTAGGTTTCAGTTACATCTTCGAGATACAGAATTATGCAGAATTAGCACTACAGTTTCATTTTAGTTTCAAGTTGCTGTGGCACATGGTTTTCCGGGTTTGCGAAGTCGTGAGGGCACGAAGAAGCGGTGCTGTGACATGCATGAGAGATCTGTACTGGGTATCTGCCAGGGTGGCCGACAGTTTGGAGAGTGCTAGCCTACCTGCACCAGAAAATTGTGGGCCTACGAGATCATCATGCTGGCTGTGTGTCTTCGATTTGAGCTCTCGAATGAGTTAACCGATTTTCACGAAACTTGGTAGTAATATTATATCATCAGAACCCACCTCGATGCCGTACTTGGCAGT
Organism: Coptotermes formosanus; assembly: GCA_013340265.1. Taxonomy (NCBI): domain Eukaryota; kingdom Metazoa; phylum Arthropoda; class Insecta; order Blattodea; family Rhinotermitidae; genus Coptotermes; species Coptotermes formosanus. Next base: position 188,167 of record BLKM01009890.1, on the reverse strand, counting down.
GTCCTAGAATCAGGGCTAAAAACCGGGAGGACTCGCGAACTGAAGACAACAATGCAAAATTTATGCGTTCTGCTTTGAAAGAAATCAAACAAGGGCCTTTGCTAGGATACGGGGGAAGAACCTGTAGACAATTCTTATCCTGGATGGGGAAGACTCATTGATCGGATTTAACGGAATTTCTAGGCTATGGAAGCAAATTAGAGGTAGATTTTTGTGCGCGGTATTAAAATATCGGCTGTAGTAAGGCAATTACTATTATGTTTGAAAAAGGGAACACAGAGATAGTCTAAATATCGTTGTTGAAATGGCAGGCTAATAATGAGGCCATAGTAAATTAGGCTTCATGATTTCTCCCCTGAACGCCTAACAGTCGGAAGTTTTGATGATCCTTTTGCGCCACGTTGTTACGTTGTCAGGAGATTTACTGTAGGTCTGTCGGGCACGAAATACCGTCAGTATGGCACTAATGGTTGAGGAATTGAAAGCCGCGAGAGGCAGGGTGGAATGTAAGCTTAAAGACGAGTGGCCTTGCGGTTGACAAGACAGGAGACAAAGGCAAAGTTTACTTTGTACAACAGAATGAAAGTTTACCCAGACAAAACGAATTCCCATGTGTACAGGAGATCTGATTACTTGAGAACCACCCGAGGTTTTCCGATCGGAAAGCGATACCGTTAGTCAAGGCTTTCAGACTGACCACAATGGCATTACATCTCAGCGCGCGACATGTGTCTCCAGCGGGATTATGCGGTGTTACATAATCCTGTGAACTGTAACTTCTACCAGTTTGATCATGATGGCTAACACTGTCGTCTGTCAAGTGGTTCAGTGTTTCGTCATGATTTGAAGAAAACCAGACAATCTTACTGCTACAGACGTATTGTTTCAAAGCCGAAGTACTCAGAGAAACCGGCCCAGTGCCCCTTTGTTCACTCAAAACTGAACGCAAATCTTTATAACCTTCTACTGAAATACTGCTAAATCAAATGTAGATGTTAATAGCGTCTAATCGATGGACAGAATACTCAGGCCAACTGCAAGATTCTTTTGCCCCGCTCCACGCATTCCGACAAAGAGCAGAAAGAAAAGTTCCGGAAGGATCATATGACATCGGCTTCCTTGTAAAAGATTTGTGTAATGAAGCAAGCAGGGGTTGTAAACGAACTGACGTGCTCTTACAGGAATAGCTGCTGAGAATTTAATGTTGTACAACTTCCGTGCAGTTTTTTATTATGTAGATTTACTAATCAACCAACTACTGCACAGTTATTTTCCAAATCTCCAAAATATGTTTCGGCCGCAATCATTCGGCAATCACGAGGGAGGAAATTTTTCTTAGACAACAAATGGCGTATGACATATCGACGAATGGCTAATTATTTTCACATATATTATGATAGTCACTATTATATGCTAAAATCTTATATGCTAAAATAAGTGTTGGTATATTAAAATTGTTATATAAAATTGTTAAGTGCGAACAACGATTAAAATCTGCCTCCAAACATCTTGGTCATTCTTGTTTCCAAATATATGGGAAGAAACTGTATTATTATTATTATTATTAAATAATTGTGCAGTAGTTGGTTGATTAATAAATCTATATAATCTGCTGAGAATATTTTGCATTTTTCCGTCTTGTAGCAACAGCGTTACAATCGAAGGTCCGATTTTCTCGAGCGTTATGATGTGCTTAAACATCTTCAAGTGTGACGCGAATTACACGGCATAATAATTATACAGATTGATTTGAAGACAAACCAATACGTGTCACAGCATAATTAGCATGTTTATATTTGTTTCCGAAACGAACTACTTTTTTTCTGTGCGCCGCAATTATTAATTTCCAAGATACGGAGAATGGCTGAAGGACATCTTGTGAATTGTAAGTTTCGATTATTATGATGTTTACTTATGCATTTCTCTGGGTACGATATTTCTGTAGATTCTCACTACCGTAGCCTTAACCGTATGTCATATAAAATGTCCATGCGTTTTCACACGCCAGACCTGTTATTAATGAAGACTTGATAAGTTTCGCATACTCTCCACGTTTTGTTTACACTCTTAAAACATTTACCTTAACTTAGCTTTATACTTTTCGAAGACAAGTTACCAAGCGACATTTAACTGAATGGCGCTAATGTCTCTCCCACGTTAACACTGGGAATTAAAAGTAACTTCAGGTGACTTGATCGTACGCCTACTGTGTCTCATGAAAATCGGTCGTGTGCTTCAGATGGTATATTAGATAGATGACACACACACGCCATATACATAAAAATGCAGTAAGCCCATTTTTTCGTATAAAATATGGCGTGTGATATAAATCTACGATTAGAATTGTCCGTGACAAGGCTGATTTTCAAATGTGTAAGCTCTCGAATAAAATACACTTTCGAATAAGAAAGGAACGTCTTAAGGTTTGGAAGATTTAAAACGCCCTTGCTTAAGTACGAGTACCATGCAGCGAAATCCCATATGGGGCGTGGGGATAGAATTCAGTTGTGCCGGACTTCGGTACTTTGTAAGAATTGGATGATGAGCTTCAAGTTGGCGCCGCTTTACCCCAGCGTTGTTTTGAATAGGCAAGTGACACAGCTGCTGTCGGGAACCCAGGTCAGGCTGTCAGACTCCTCAGCCAACATTTCGTTCCAAAAACGTCCTGCTTCGAGTTCAGTACGTCATCATCTTTTCGATTCTTGGCCTACAGACCGGATATATGAAAGATATTGGTGGTCTTTCTCAGTTCGTTCAGGCGAACGTCTCCGTAATTCAGTACAGTTGGCCGTGCTGTCTTTCAGATTCTTCTAGTCAACCTTTTATACTTCTTCGACGGTACATAACGACAGCATTTGACAGAGCGTTGTCATATATCCAGTGTTCCCTCTTCGCGCAGTAACTGAAAAGCTCCCGCGGACACTGAATTGTTGCCGCGCAGCTCGAATTTTTCAATTTTCATTTAAATATTCTTATTGGGGTCACAAGGGGGCGCAGTTGGTTGAGGCACTGCGCTACAAACCGGAAGGTCGTGGGTTCGATTCCCGGTGGTGTCATTGACGGTATCCTTTCTGTCGCGCTACGGCCCTGGGGTCGACTCAGTCTCAAACAGAAACGAGTACCAGGAATATTTCGTGGGGTGTAAAGGCGGCCGGTGCGTAGGGCTGACAGCCGTACCACCTTCATGTACCGATTGTCTAGAAATCTGGGAGCCTCAGCCTCCTGGAACCCAAAGGCCCTCTCCAGGCCTATGATGGGATTGCTGTTTACCTTTTGTAAATGTCTGTTTCAATTGTTATGGCGATCTCCCTGGAAACATATCCTAACTTAAATTGGTGCCCCCCCCCCCCCCCCCAGTTCCAGCGTTTGTTTTGACGCATGAAAAGACTAGGCAGTGTGATGTCAGTATGGCTATTAATCAGGCCTGGTTTCCAAGAAACTCTTTTGGCGCCGAAATTGAAGCATGCATTACTCAGCTACGTAAGAGATATCTGGGCGTGTCTGTAACAAGCACTTTGCCTACCACGTTTCTGTCATTCTGTGTTCAATGTATTATATCATTGCAAGATTGGACCTCTTAATTGAGGCGTATCTCAGTGCCTGAGACTTGTACCCGTCTCACTTTAATTAGCATATGCAAAGTGATTTCTAATCAAACAGGATTGGAAGCAGCAAGATAAATAAAGTAGCGGAGCAAGGTGAATTCTCGTGGCTGCTTGCTGCTGGAACAAAATGAACATACTGTCTGATGGGAGTGTGGGGCCTGTCGTGCTAGTAGTTTGTGGGAGCAAAAGCGGCAGTTCCAACCGGCTGAAACTAATTTAGAATGTGGAGAAGGACCGTTGCAAGTTGTCAAAAATTTGTGACTCATGGAAGTATGTGAATATGTAGGCCATCGGCAGCATAACTCCGTCTGAGAGTGGTTACTTTCTCTGCCATTGTACAACATGCACACATTGTCGATTATAAACCACTCCCACTTTCCATACAGGTATTATTTACAATATCGATTCTTACCTCACAGAAGGCACTGCGTTTCAATTACAGAAACAATCGATTATACCTAATAGTGTTTAGGGATGTCTTGATAGAATGCAGAGTATTCTGTATTTTAAAGAGTTTGGTTGCTATAGTAACCACTGTGCCTTTAATCGTTAAAAGTACTTTCATGAGTATGATGTTAAATGTGAAATGGACTGTAAAAACACTTCTGTTTTTTCTTAATCCTACAAAACTTGTCATACTTATTTCGTTACTGTTTGCATTTTGCCCGTGTCGTCTTTTAAGAAAGCAGTCCTCAGTGCAGACAGAAATGTCAGATGTGTTGAGATTTTAGCTAACCTTGTGAACCACATTTCCAGCCTTGTGATTAAAAGCCCAGTGGCCCGGTTCAGTTAATGCTGACAGATGGCTGAGTTTGCCGACTGTGATGGCACGGTCTGCTTTACAACGTAACTTCGCAGGTTTACGTCTGTTCGCAAAGCTCTTGTTCTTCTCAGCACTAGCGACAGTGCTTTCTGGTGCATGGTGGTACATCTGCATTCAGTCACCATTCCACAGACTGAAAATGCATGCAGATTTAAGGACAGGCCCGTCTCAAGGCCCCGTGTTTAGTGATCCATATTGTTAGTGCAAGTGCTCAAAGGATTGACGATCATCTGTGAATCGTATATCGGCCATGGCATCGGGCTGAGGATGTTTTTGTGGCTTCGTTCAGTTCTTCCACTTGAATATTAAAATGTTACCCTATCCTCTATCTCAATCATTTCTGGCGTACTGATTTTCCTATTTAATTCTGTTATTGTGTTTGACAATGCTTGAAAACCTGCAAGTTTCTTAGGAGTGTATCTAATTGGCTGGCTTGTAGGTCATTTAATGATGTTGCAACATCTGTTTAGGCTATTTAATGTGTAAGGTCATATTAGGAGTTCTACTCGGATTTCCCGTTCTGAGGGGGCCAGATTGCCCCCGCGTTCTTCGAAAAACTGCAACAAGTTATGAAATATTCGCGGATCATAATATTTCGAATGCTTTCATTATGGTGTTGTCCCTGGATTTTAATTTTTAATAAAAAACGAGAGTATCTGAATGTGACTTTTTACGTTTTCTCGCTACTTTAATGGCAGGTTTACAGTTGATTGTAATTCGTTTCTGGGTAACAGTGAGATATCGATTAGGATCGCATACATGCTGTATTTGGCTTAAAACTAATGCTGGACAGAAGGACTTAACAATATTCAATGTACTACATAGAAGAAACTTATCTGACCCGTCATTTTCAGCACCAGTAAAAATATAAGAACACAAAGAAAGAATAATAAAACTGAACAAAGAGGTGACACGATAAGTAGAAATTAATAAACGAGTAGACCTACGTGAAGGCTGCATTCAGAATGGGACACAGACACTACGAAAGGGATAAAAATAACAATAATTAAGGATTTAAAACCCTTCTTCTTGCGGATGATCAGGTAATGATAGAGTCTGGAACATTATTAAAAAGGTCTGTACACAAATTGGAAATTATGATACTAAATACGGACTAATAAAATAAACATGAACACTACAGAAACGGTGTTCCCTTGAAGAGACCCCATCAGAAGCAAGATGATAATTAATAACAAAGTAATAGAACAAATAAACACATGCAATTAGTTGGGGTGCGCATTGTCTTACGAGAGAGAAAAATACGTGCCAAACAATTTAACATAATTTTTACAGTTAACTGTAGTAATCATTAAAGTTAAAAACAGGTGGAAATCCAGATGCAGGCTATGAATATAGGCCTGCACAACGTTAGCAATGCCCGCCCTACTATACGGCGGAGAAACTTCGGTACCAAAAGAACAAGTCAAACCTAGAATGGCAACAGAAGAGATGAAAGGTTTTAGAAAACCCTCAAAATACGCACTCTTTGGCCAGAGAAGAAATCACGGTGTTCTGAAATAACATAAAACAAAGCCAGTTTTGGAAAAAGATGAGTAGCTATAAAAGTAAACGGATACAACACGTTAGTTGAATGGACCGATTCAGACTCGCCCGCTACTATGAAGTAGCAGCCAGCAGGAAAAAAGGAACCGTGGTCGACCACTGAAGAGGCTTTTGTGTAGTAATATGAAGACCGGAACGGGCCACGAGGTGTTGGCCTTTGAAGGGATGATGATGATGATGATGATGATCGACTGTTACGTTTAGATCTTAAGCCCTTTCGTTGGTTTCAATTCTTTTATCACACATAGCAGCCTGTCGTAATTATAATGGCAAATTAGGGCGTGATATCGTAAATGTACATAGACTTTCGTGTAAAGTGTCTGGTATTTCTGTCAGGTTTTAACCGAAAACAAAATGTGTTGCCAATTTTAGTAAGAATTTCAAATATGAAACTTCACGAAAATTTTGCCGTTGGGAGTCGCGCTCTTCTATGCGGACAGACAGACAGGCGCTTGGAAGGATATGAGGAGTATAATACTCGCTCTTCGCAGGTGCGTTGCGGAGCCGCGGGAAGGCAGACGCCTTTTCATTACCGCTTTGTTAACGTGCTTACGCGGCGTAGGCCGATAACAAAGTGTACGTTGTTGCATGACCGTTTGACTGCATTTACATCTAAAATTGTGTGATGTGTGGTACGCTGGTAACTTGACTACTCTGTACGTACATTGGACGTTGTTTAGCGTAGAATGACTCGTCACGCAGTACTGGAAAGGGTAGCACATGTCGAGGGATTCGCCTGGAAAAAATTAGAGGTGACTTAGGCGGTGCTGCAGCGGAGATTATATGTCACTTCCCGAAGACGGGCGAGTCAAGCGTTATACTGTCGTAACGGTAACTACGAGCAATAAATTTATATGTTTTGCGTGTTGTTTTGTACGGATGTGAAGCTTAGTGTTTTACTCGAAGAAAAATAGGTAGCCGGGTACTGAGCATCACATTTAGACATAAGGGAGAAAAATGGTCAGGAGGGCGTAGCCATTGCATATTTTGTCATATTTGATTAAGTTCATTGATCGAAGCTAGGAGGTTGAGGAGTCGGAAAACGTGGCATGCATGGAGGAGAGTTGAGAAACACGTACAAAATTTTTGTCAGTAAAATTGAAGAGAAAAACCGGTGGGAAACATTAGCGTAAATACGAAGTGGGTCTTACAGAAACAGAATGTGACAACATTGACTGGATTTGTCTAGGGTACTGAACAGTGGCAAGCTCGTGAACAGGACAGTGAACCTTGAAGTTCCATAAAAGCTGAGGAATTTCTTTAATAGCCGATCTGCTTTAGCTTCTCTAGGAGCACTGTACTCAATTAAGTCATTTACGTTTGGATGTATTAAATTCGTTTGTAATTGCTGATCGGTAGCTTGTTTCGTAAAATGTTGTGTGACAAGAGACTGTGGTGATTATTGAAGTCCCTGTACATGCGATGACAGGATGTAGAAGAGTAAAACATAGCTCCACCCTTTCTTAATTACAGCACTAGATGAACGTGAGTGGTTAGCTTCACTCGGTCTCTTTGTACTCCAGGGGCTGGGCCATTGGTACTATTGAGTGGGAGACTACGTGGGCCTCAGTGCTGGTCTGGACGTTTTGGAAAGGAGAATAATCCACCCTGTATGCACTCTAATCACGATTCATGACCCTCTTGGTTCTAGCCCACAATGGTCGCTATACCGACTAGGCTGTCTCGCCTGGAAGTGATGATAGTTTTTGTCCTATTTAATGACTCCTGTTCAGCTACAGAGGTTGTATAATGGTAAATGAAATCAGATGATGGCGATTGCGACGTTCATCTCTTCAGGAAAGCCGTTAACACGGTCAAGGTTTAAACATTATCTGTTACACTATATTGCTCAGCTGTCAGGCAGTACAAATGTGCTTAGCGGGAAGCACGAGTGCAAGCCCTTGAGAGTAGGCTTTTGAAAATGAAAACCATTGGGAATGGAACTGTACTAGGACTTCACGTGAGGCGAAATGTAGGAACACCAGCTGTAATAAATTACACCGCGTTTTGCTTCATATTACTGGTGACACTTTGTGTAGATAGTTCCCATATGATGTTTGTAATGTTGCTTGTAACGGAGTTTGTATGATAATCCGGGGTGCTGTAAAAGTTAACGGCAGAATTACTGGATCCTGTACATCGAACAGGAAGGGGATGCTGTGTCCTTAAACACAGTCACTGCCGCGGATGTCCATTGCCGTGATGCGAGGTCTTAAGACGTTGAAGTTCATTCTAAATAAGATACTTGTTCCATTACCTTGGATGGACAGCGTGCACTTGCAACCGAAACTTCGGAGAGCATAGAGTAAGATCGGTGGAATTAAAATATTTATCAGTCCTAGAAATTAATTGGATAAAACGTGAATCATTCCAGTCGGAATTGCTTGTGTTACCCTGTTACGCCATAATTTCCAGCCACGGTGGTTCCGACACACATTAAAACTCCCGACAGTGAATATGTTAAGAGCAGGGAACAGCACCGTCGACATCTGATGCTTCGATCGTGTGGTTATGATGGTAATTTCTTGCGATGGTATCGGCAGCGTGGGTGAGTGACCACATCATTTGGGAGTCAAATACTGTCGCTCCAAGGACTATAGAACATTCTCACGAACCATGACTGCAAGCCCAACAAAAATCCAGGCGTTCGCATCGTGAGATGTGAGGCTTCATGAGATGTCTGGCACAAAATAAAGTGACGAAGCGATGTTTAAAATTTACTTCCAAAGTGCACAGTTTTGAGCCATCTAAATTTAAAAGTGCACCAACGGATATGCCTGTGTGACATAGTTACGTTATTTGTTGATTCGTTTCCCATCAACAAGATATACTTGTGCAGAACAAGGGTAGAAAAGTTTTAAGTATCGAAGGACACACGATAACTGGAAATGGAACAAAAGTTGAAAGTAAGTATTTGCATTTTAAAACTTTAAATACCAGAGACGAGGGAAACTGGCAACGCTGAAAGTCTGCTGAAAAACTCGTTTCTATACTTGATGAGCTGACTGTGTAGAATGCAGGACTGAAATGGGTAACGTACTCCAGATACACTGGAAAAATAAAAAAGGGTAATTTTGACGACCGAGAATGATGTGGAAGAAGGCAGATTTTACATTCGATTTCCGATACACTGACTAGTCTCTGTCCTCAGTTATGTTAGGTCGTGAAAGTAACTGTGTACTCGCCTGTCGGAGTTTGGTATCATTAGTGGCTTTGTGATTGATGTGGGGTTTATGCTGCCGTGGGGAGCCGTGATGGTGTAGTCGGTGACTAGGCCGCCTTATGGACGGTCCAGAGTTTGATTCCTGTCCACACCGTCACAGCCTGATCTTTTAACTATTTTAGGCTACGCTAAAACGTGCATCTAAAGCTCCCAACTTCCCATTTAAAGCATTTTGGAGGTTTTCACCGCAAGAGTAAAGCAGGCTGGAGTCTGAAGTTTACAGATGATTTCTACGTAGCGTCCTGTTAGCGTACTTTTTTTTAGTGGAGAAGGGCCCCGCAGCAGACGCTACGGACGCACCGCAGCCTTAAGGCTTATTGGGCAACCCTATAATGAAGATTATTAGTTTTTTCCAGTTTCCCTGTAATGGAAAAACCGATGGAATGAAATTAACAGGGGAAAACCAAAGTGCTCGTGGGGAAAACCTGTCCTAGTGCCACTTTGTCCACCACAAATCCCACTCGAACCGACCCAGGATCGAAACCGGGCCTCCGCGGTGAGAGGCCGGTGGCTAACCGCCTGAGCCATGGTACAGAGCAACTTGTGTTTCTCAGACCCAAGCCACACATGCGATACTTTCTAGTGGACGGAGCTTCGTTTGTGGGCGTTAGATTTGGCGTCCCAATGTACATAAATATATCCGGCGCCGTCTGCTGTGATACAGGAAGCGCCAGCCGCTGTGGAGCACTGGTTCGCTTTGTCAAGTTATTTTAACTACAAAGATCGAAATGGTCAGTCGCAATCTATGGGCAAAAAGAAACATCAGGTGATTCACGCAGTTGGCAACTCGCTTGACAAAAATTTGTCTGCTGGCAAGTAGGCCTATTGTTTCGGGGCTGATCGCGCTCGACCTTTGTTACGCGAGACCGTACCGTTGCGGCTGTTAAGGTACTTATGCTATGCCTTGTGTCCTTTACACGTCCAAGTTCAGTGGTTAAGTTCCTTAGCGGAAACCTCTTGAACAGGTCATCTCGACCTGGGAACGAGGTGAGGCTCACTTTCTGAGTTTTGTGTGTAAACTAAATCAAGTTGTCCCCCCCCCCCCCCCGTCTTGTGTGAGGGGTTAATAGGATATCTTGTTTTGAACACCAGGCCGGTACTCTGTTTTGGTTGTCATGCTTGTAATGTCAGAGAAGGTATTGCATGTACTTACCGCTAGGCTTTAAAGGGCTAAGACTGATGAAAATAGGTTACGTAAAGAAGGCAGGAATTCGAAGTCAGTGCCTCGGCAAGGAGATCCTGTGCCATGTAAAATTTGTAGCATAATGCACAGGGCGGCTGCACCCAGAAGACGTTACAAAGCGGCCGTTATTAAGATTTCTGTCCATAATTCCGCTTCTTGAAATTAGAAATTTACCCCGAATGTGGCCTGACATGGGATCTTTATGCGAGAGGTAATATAGGGGCTTAAGACTCCGCTCGGTTATGTGGACTTTTCATTTATCCACATGAACGTACAAGCAAGCAAAGTATGTGTTACTGTGTACGCTCCTGGGATTCAGGAGGTAAAACCAGAACTCTTGTTCATGGTCCGCGTGTTTCAGCTTTTCGCCAAAGCCCGTAATACATTTTTCAGTATTACTATCGTAGACAATAACCGTCAGGTTCGTCGAATCTACTAATCCAAAGCGTAGCTGTCTGCTATCCGATCGGGGCACTTTCGTTTATCTGCAGTCAATATTTCAGTATAGCGGCTGTGTGAATGTGTGAGTTTCTGAGGTAGGAACGTTGCTGGCAGCATTCATGCCAGGACGAAGGTTTGGGACGCATTGTGCGTTTCACCAAGTCACTCTCGCATCCAGACCGTACATGTGACTAGCTGTGTGTAGCACCAAGTCGCTCGTCTGTCTAGGCCTATATTAAGCCTTTAAGATGTGACAGGCCGCCCTTTCTCCATTAAGATGACATGATCCTTGTCTCTCGTATTCAGCATCAGCGGCCACCCCCCAGCTAATAAATTAACGACGCATTGTGTACATGAACTCGTGCCCCGTCTCGTTGGCAGCCCGAGTCACATGGGTCACACAATAATCTGTACAGTCGCAGCAGCTCGCATTGGGCACTCGAGTGCCCAAAGCTGATACTTAGATGCATCATTTTGATTGTGTAAAAATGGCGATATTTTATGACGTGTAGTTGGCAGAAATTGCAAATATGCATTGCAGTGTAGCCATTTTTGTTTTAGATGAATCGTATAACTGAAAAAATAGGTAGTCAGGCGATGACTGGAACATGCAGAGTAAGAAAAAGTCATAACCCTATGTATAACCCTGCACAGTGGTGTTACTTTTTATTGGATTTGCTTCTATTTTTTTTGTAACTGTAAAATGGGAAGAAGTAATGCACAGGCTGGTTCTTCAAGCCACGTATGTGTGGTTCGCTAGTTCGACATTATGCTTCTGTTGCGTAGACTGACATCTTAAGGGAAAACACGTGTGAGTAAACACATTAGTGTCTCGGAGAGTAACTCCTGTCACACAGCAAAAATGTTAGTACGAACACGTCTCTGGTCAACGGTTTTGAGTTGCGAAGTCCCATAGATTTTCCAGTGTCCGAGGCAAAGTGTAACGTTTGATGCCGAAAATTATGTGGGCCTGGCAAGTAGAGGCAAATTGCGAACATCTGGGTTAGTGCTCCTGTTTCGAGTGACATGTACATATGCACAAGTGCGTTTCCGTAAAGAATAACAGTCATCTTACTTATCGCTCCGTTTGTCTGTCCACATACAGTATATAAGTATTTTTATCTCTGACGCTATTTTATGAAATTTGGCACTGGGAACTCTACCCTAGATCTTTAAGAGGGAAGTAAATTTTATTTCATATTAGTTTAGCGCAATCTCTAATTTGCTGGAATTTCATATTTAGTTGTGACTAATTTGTAGACAACACCTGATAGCTGTACGAAGCGGTATACATGCTCAAGTTAAACACACAAATACGTCCCATTAAAAGCTAGAAAATTTATTTAGCTGATTCTTATTGTTATAAATGAATGTATAACGAAGTACAAGGAAAATACTGTTGTATTGTGTAGTGCAGGGGTGCACAAATGCCGTGCCCCAGGCCGCCGTGACAACATTTTGCACGGTGGCGCTTAATGTCTGTGGGTTTTCAGTATGCAACTTGAGTCATGTCACCTTTCTGGCGCCCAGATTTTCTGAAGTGGCCCCTAGATTTTTGGAAAGCTTGTGCATCCCTGATGTAGTGTAATCTGTGGTGTGATTGGATTGGAAGTGGAATCCAGTGAGGTGTGGCAAACCTGAGAGACTCAACAGATTTGAAGTTCTGTAGTGGCGTTGAAGAAAACACAAGTCTTCTGGGTTTTAACGCCGTTTACGGCGTCTGTAAGGATCGCAGTGCCTTCATATACAGGGTCTTCCAGACAGGGCTGTGGAGTCGGAGTCGGAAGGAATTTTAGTCGGAGTCGGTTTCGGTAAAAATGTACCGACTCCGACTCAGACTTCAGTCTGGAACGCTAACTAGATATTCAAATTCCAGAGCCCTGATAGCTGCATTAACCATTAGACTTATGCTCAAAATATACGTTATAAGTCTAAAAAGTAGCCTGATGATTTACGTGGTGGTGATGAAATGTCTTACAGGTGCACCATTATTAGTGCATATTGAGCTTTTATGAAGCAGTCGGAGCTGGAGTTTTAAAACTCGTGGAGTCGGAGTCGGAAGTTTTGTGTACCGACTCCACAGCCCTGCTTGCAGACGTGGAAGAGTGCTTGACAGTGAATATCGGGGCACTACTTTTCTCCGAAACGTCGGTAAAAACCAGTCAGCATGGCTTAACATACCAGAAGTTTTGAATCTTCATTTGTAGACCCACTGTGTTTAGTATTCCATGCCACTCCTCTTATAGCTGAGGCAGAAACTAAGCAGTAAAATAAACGCACTTTCATCTTACACAGTTTTGTTAATGACGCCTAAAATTGAATTGTTTGTTTAAAAAACTGGCATCTTATTAGCTGTTTCTCAAATTAGTATAGGCCCACTATTTCACTTAGAGGCGCGTTTTGTCTTCGGCGGAACGGAGATATGCTGTGTCAGTGCTGAGCGAAGGGTGTGAATTGTACGCATTGCTTAAAGCAATGTTGGGATCTGAAAAGTGTGTTGACTTTTATGAACTGAAAATTAGAGAAAATCACATAACAACGAACTTTAATGATTTATAATGTTGTTAGGGGAAGTTGGCCGATCCCAGTGGCCGCGCGGTCTAAGACGTAGGTCTGCGGCCGAGCGGTTGCTGGGATCATGGGTTCGAATCCCAACGGGGGCATGGATGTTTGTCTCTTGTTAATGCTTGTGTGTTGTCAGATAGAGGTCTCTGGGACGGGCCTATCCCTCGTCCAGAGGAGTCCTTCCGACTGCGGTGTGTGTTTGAGTGTGATCAAGTAAAAATAAACAACCTCGACACGTATTGTGAATAGGCAGAAGAGGGAAGGGTTACGACGACGACGTTAGGGGAAGTTGGATAAAAAATTGACTCATTTTAATTTCGGATGTGTTTAGGGTAAAACTGAAATGGAATTTTTGTGAAGGAGAATCTTGGAAAAGTGTTCAGTGGGTATGCCGAGGCAAAGGTATGGGCATAACACCAGTGTTTAAGACGGATTTTAATGGTATGAACTGCGGTGAATGGCGCCGCTTTCACTTTCATTGGCCTTAGAGTATAGCCACAGAAACACGTGGGAGTATTCAACGTAATTTGCTTACGCTGAACGGGATCCAGCCAGAGCAGCACGGCGCAACAGTAGGCTGCAAATTTACATGTGGAACACGAAGTGGGCGTTTACGCCAAAATGTGACTGTACTCGTGTTATTTATTGCTACTTTTATTAAAAAGTTCTAATTCGGAGTTAGAGGGTGCCATCTAAATGATAGAGGGGGATGCAATGAGGGGTGGCTCGCACACCATCTGTTGTACGGTGTCAGGCCCATTCGACGGGAGACTGGCCACCTGATAAAAGGTGGGAGGAAACCGTTGTTCATAAAAGACGTCGAATTTTTGACCCACTTTCCTTCCTAAAATAGAGAGGGAGAGAGAAAAACAACTCGAGTTCGTCATTCCTTACGCATATAGGAATTTCAGCTGAATAGTTTCACCAAATTTCACGAAAGCTGGTTCAGTGCTGTACCGTTTGAGGGAATTCCAGTGCCGTACTGTTCATATCATGTATTGGGTAAAAGCATGGCGGATGCGCTGACGTGCAAGGAGAGAGTGACACTGATGACAATTTAGTTTCCTGAAATATTGTATTTGTAACTGACTTTGCGAAAATTCGCAGCCTTTATTTGGGTAATCATTTTGTGGAACGTAAGTTAATAACTTTGGAGACGATTAAAAATTTTCTCTTTCTGGGATTATCACTAATAAGCCCGTGCTGTCTTTTTCTGGGGCGCAGCAGCCCAATTGGGGTCTAGAACTCTTCATATTTGAGGTTTCTGGATCACACACACACATATCTCTGATCGAGTGATTGGATTATCGCAGAGGGCGCTACCTGCAGACCACACAACAAACACAACAGACGAACATCCGTGCCTTCAACGGTACTGGAACCCGCGATCCCAGCAATCGAGCGGCCGCAGACCTACGCCTTAGACCGCACGGCTACGGGGATCGGCAACCAGTTGAGTTAGGGTGTCTTAGATTTGGTACCGATATAGATCGTGAACATATCTACGATCATAACGCAGTTTTGCTGGTAGGTGAAGGATTAAAAACATGTGGCGGAATTCGAAACCCAGAAGCTGTATCCGACATATCTGACGTAGGCGTCTTCAAAATATAAGTAATAAATTCGTCGTAAAAATAATCTAGCAAAATGATGATCATACTGACAGACACATGCAACATTCCCTCTCATTTTTTTACAGTTGCGCGGACCTGCTACTGCACTGAGCAGAAAAGTTTTACACGACCTGACAACTGCGCGGTACTTTAAATTTTTTTGTAATATGCATAATAGGAATATTTAAAATAAAAATTGAAAAGTTCCAGCTGCGCGGCAACAGTTCACTGTGCGCGGGGAACATTTCGGTTACCGCGCGGCTGCGCGGGGCAGCTTAGAGAGAGCATTAGACACATGCATAAACGGTCATTCATGCGGTAGGAAATGAAGGCTTGTCAGTTCTGCTCATAACACCTTGTTTCTTCATCTGTATTTCTCGTGCAGCGGACAATATAGCGTAAAATTTTGGTAGGAATAAATGAACACTGAATATGAGAAGATATGGAAGGAAACGATCGTGTCATAATGTGAGGCACTGTGGCAGCGTTTGGGTTTTGGGAGTGAGGGCGGTCAACGGGGTCGTCATGATGTTTCTGCTACATAATTACAGTGCACAGGGAACGAGGAAGTTGAGGCTTGGTTTGAGATTTGGTGTTCTTGTACCTGTGTGGGTGCACGTCCCAGTCTTCTGCAACGTTATGCTGTGTGGACCGGTAAACTGTTTTGTGTGTGTACTTCTTCTGTTTCTGTGCGTTTTGTGTCAACTGCCTGTCTCATCCCCTTTCTATGAGTCATCCAAATACAAATTGCCAAAGGGGCAAATTATTCCGTAAAGTAAACAGAAGATTAGGTGCATCCGGGTCAGGGTCTCCCAAGTTGTACGTTGTAAAAGACCTTCTGGAAATACGCTGTTTCTGATGAGATATTCCTTAGGCATGTATACAGTAACGACACTGCCATTGCGCGATATGGATTATTGACGTTGCGTGATAAGCTGTTCTGCCTTTGCGCTAAGTTTTCTTAATCTCTTTGTGTAAAAGCCACGGCGTCATGTTCAGTTCTTCTAACGGAAATAAATCCCATCATCACAATTTCGAGAGTTGTACATAAAATGTAGGACGGTGGATAAAACACAAACCTTTCAACATGACTTATGAAATTAGGTGCTTAATAACAAGAGAAATAAATGACTGTCAACACAACTAGTAAATGTTATGTCTTTAATTTGACAACATGTTTCGACCTCAGCGGGCCATCTTCAGGCTGGTAGTGCAAAATACATAAAAGGAATTTGTACTGTTGCATTAAGGTTTGAATCGAGACGTCGAAATTAGAGTCTGATAAGGTACATGTTGCTCTGTCAAATCAACTGTATACAACAAAAGTTAAAAGGTTAAATGGTTTAATGGCTCTTCAAATATTCTTGAATTGTACTATCGTATTTTGACGTAGTAGATGAGTATGAAACACAGGGTTCGTAAAATTTTGTTTTTCAGGTCTTGTTTATGTTGTGGATTGGTTGTCGGAATTCGTTTTTTTTTTTGTTGTGGAGATGTGGTTGTATATGTTGGAGTCTAGTTGGTTCTGGTCTTTCTGCGCGTTGCTTGTCCAACTGTCCGAACCACTCCTTTTATGTATTTTGTACTTCTGTCCTGAAGATGACGTTCTGACGTTATGACATATTGCCAGATTGAGATATAACGTTACTACGTGTGTTGACAGCCATTTACTTCTCTTGTCATTACATCTAACACAACAGGCTGACGAACGTAAAAATTATTATTAGCTACGTACAGTCTTGCTAGTAGCCTAATGTGAGTGAAATCCTTCAGAACTCTAAAACAAACGGCACCGCCCACGAAGTGCTTTTAATTCTTCTGTGGCGTTTCTCTTTTATTTTGTCCTTTATACGTGGGTTGGCATCCTCGGCTTGCGCCCGTAATACGCCCATCTGTTGGAGATGTCAGTCGTCTTATCTGCTACATGCTCTGAAGCAGCTGGAAAGTGTGAAGCCTCATTTTCTGTACGTAACGCTCATTTCATCACAGTCCACTTATCCTCTTGCAGTGTTCAGCTGTCGCATGAATTGAAGCGGCTGGCCAAAATAACTCTCCGCCTGTGCCCGAAACATGGGCCAATTCCTGTCATGGCGGAATCTGTATTTGTTTGTTTATTAACTGTTGCCGTATATGTTAACAGTGTGAGTAGTAACTTGCAGAGAGCAGCTACTTATTTCGGTTCCACCGCGTACTGTAAGGGCCACACAACAAACTGACACGGTGCAGAGATTAGGCTACTGGCTGGACAGACAGTGAGTCGAAACTTGATCCATGGCTCGTGCAAGAAATCTTTTCCTTCTGTATGCAGTACAGACAGGCTCGGGGCCCAGCTAGTGTGCAGTTTAATTGCGGGGGGGGGGTTTCTAGGACGAATTGGCCGAAGCACGAAGCTGTCTCACCACCATCAACATTAAGAAAGCAAGGATCTTTATCTCCATTTTCACCTACGTCTTCCTTGCAGGGACGGATTTCCATTAATTATAAATTGGACGAAAATCGATAGGAATTTCCATTTTTATACTGTCGTGTATCTTATTAAGTCGCCCGGGCTCTTCGTGAGTAATTGTGCTGCTGCTTCCGTCGTAATAAACATCGTGATTCATTAAGCGCACAAGCCTTTAGTTATACAGCTAAAATCGAGAAAACAGATATTGAATTTGTAGGAGGACAGCCCGAAGAACTATTTTGTGTGTGTTGTCCAGTGCAACAAAATTTTTATGTCCAGCGAGACCGAAAAAACTATCTACATTCCCAGCGCGTAAAAGTTTTGGAATTCTAATGATACCCACCCGCAGCAGAATGCTTCGTTTGATCCATCTCTGAATAGTGCACGATTAAAATTTTTTCCTCATATATGGAAAAAGTCAGGAAGGGTGATTCTTTGATGGCTGAAATTAACCTGAATATATTTAAAAATTCAGTTAAAGTTCTTACTTCACATTAACCTCGCACCCTCTTCATTACAAATACAACTCGGTTATCTCCTTGGTGCCAGTGCATCTTCAAAACCCCTCTTATGTACTACAGGATGTACTTTTTCATGCAGACTGTTATAAAAAAAACCAAAAAAACAAACGCAAAAGAGAAGAGCTCAACAAGGCTGGACAGCGATGGCCGTATTTGCCCGAAATTGAAACCAGTATACTGCGACGCAGCGTATTCGTCGTTCGGCGCTAAAGGGGTAATAATGTGGGGAAATAATTCATATTTATTGTGAGAATAAGGCGAAACCTTAATACACAGTATGGACAAAATACGGAACTTTTTAATGTGCCTGGTAGTGCGACCAGTGACTACTTACATTTGAAATGTTAAACGTTTACGAATGGGAGGATTCGTTCGTTTAAGGCGAGGGCTACCTAATTATGTCTGGGAACAGAAGGCTAACTGGTGCAACATAGAGCAAGGTAGCGTTTGACGTATGTCTGTGGTGGAGGCCAAGAATTACGCGTCTTTGCGATATAAAAAATCCCTTAAGTAAGAAACACGCATTTTGCTGTTGATGAAGAAATAAATTGTGTTGTTCCAACCAACATGCGATTCGTTTCTCTGATAGCTCGCATACATTACTCGGTTCGGCGCGAGGTGGGCCGGGCCCCAGTTCAATCTGATACGATTTCATGTAAAGGCAATAGGGAAGCAATAAACTGATCGCGTCCCACATTCTGTACTTCCAGCACAAACATGTGGGCCGGAGTGTGTGGCGCACAGTTTATGGGCGCAGAAATAAAATTTTCAACGACATGTTTTCTTTTAAATGTACAGAATATAAAACATGTTAAATATGTATTTATTATTTTTACCATCTCCATAATTATCATCCTGGTTTATTTTACGGCGCTTTGAACATCTCAGTCTATATGGCGTTGTATCATAGAATGGACGAATGGTGAATGGAAAGTGTATGGAAAGAAGCGGTTGTTAACGAATTTGAGACCCTATCTGAGCCTTTTCCTGGAGGATCTGAAGAAATCCACGAATAGGAACCCGGCTGATGTGTCGGTTATGTAAGAATCCTGTGCGTGCCTAATAAAGTGTTTCAGCCATCATTCTTGCGGTATTATTGCTGCTGTTGTTACTGTACCTTTAAATGTGTTATGTGACGACGCTATCAGTTACTGAGATTATATAGCGTCAGTGATAAGTGAACTAATGAAATGAATCTGGAGCAGTGCAGGAACAATGCTGGCAGTGGAAAAATCGAAATACTTGGAGAAAAGCGTGTAGCCAGTGTCATTTGCACATCAAACATTCCACATGGACTGTCCTGGAATCGAACCCAGGCGTCCTTGTTGAGAGGCCGGCAACAAACCAACTGAAGCATGGACGGTACAACAACAACAACAACAACAACAACAACAACAGCAGCAGCAGCAGCAGCAGCAACAGCAGCAGTAGAAGCAGCAGCAGCAACCACCACCACCACCACTACTACTACTACTACTACTACTACTACTACTACTACTACTACTCCATAAACACCGAGCGCTTATGCTCTCCGATGTTTACGTCAACCAGTTTAGCAACTACCTAACCAATCAGCAATCTTAGATACGCGTTTTACACTTTAGGCACCCTTTAGTCGCCTTGCGAGGTTCTGTCGGGTGTGCCACAAGGATATTTCCTGGATCCCCCTCGTATTTAATATATTTAGTATTGATCTTTATCATGGAACTAGGTATTTTAGGTGCTTAACATTCGCTGACTCCATCAAAATTTTGCGTGCTATAAACTTTGCTAAGAATTGCAATCTGTTGCAGTGTGATGTTGAATTCATGCAAGGTTGGTGTTCTGCTAACTTCGTGATACTGAACATCATCAAAGACAAGGTTATTAACGTTACTAGAAAAACGGATGCTCTCTACTGTGTTTGTAAAGTATGCGATTCTTTCATAATGCGTACGGATACCATATAGAGACCTGGGAATAGTAATTTATACGAAACTATGCTTGCATCAGCATGCTGGTTACATTTTCTCCCAATCCGTGAAGGCTAGGCTTATTTCGTCTTATGACCTTTTCCACTCTCGGTTTTCTACTGATGTTGTATTTAACACCAGTGAGACTTAAACTTGAGTATGCGTCAACTTTATGGAACTCCATAATGCCTACAGCTGCCAAAAATCTGGAACACGTCCAACGGAAGTCCACAGCCCCAGATGTCAGTCAGTTGCCGGTCGGGGCAGAATATGACGCCACTTAGATGCGATTTGCATGCCGCCTGTAGAGGAAAGAAGGCAGAGAGAGAGAGCCACGAAGGCTAAAAGACGACGATCTGTGCAGAATGTGGCGCCACATGGATGTGATTTGCATGCCGGTAATCAGGGCAAAAATTCGATCTCCCCTCATATTTGTGTGAACCTTGTTATTTTTTAGAAGAGGCTGCATCCTGTAAGGGTGAAAGTTAAGGCCCCTGTAAAGGTCATGAAGGCATTTTGGGGATTGGGCGTATAGCTCCGTTCATTCTTAACCACAGCAGCTTCACGTTTCGGCCGCTTAACCGCTAGCCTCATTGAATAGGAAGCTGGGTGTTTTCCAGAGCCGATCTAGACACTTTTGAGGAGCGAAAAATCTTCTGTCGCTGCGGGGCATCGAACTGCGATTACTCAGTTGTGTGACCCATAGCTCAGTCCAAGGTGTGCAAATCCCGGACTAAACTTTGTAAAGTGGCGCGTAATATTTACAACATAAACATTCAGTTATTTTCTTTACATACGAGCATGTTTGTCAGTTCACATGCACCGAACAGAAAGCGCCAGACAACCATGAGGATCACAGGTCACTCCAGAAGTGTGTGTCTTCAGTATAGAACTTGCTTCGTGTCACCGTTCTGGCGCCTAGAATTAGCAGGTGGCTCATACATTTTTGAAGTCATCTACCCTTTGCCTAATCACTGACAGAGCTATGTCGAATCGCAAGCTGCTGTATGTAGTGTACTGCAGAAATTCAAGATAATTCAGCAACAGCCGAGATTTGCTGTAGTGCTGTATTTGCACAAAGTAAACGTGCGCAGTCCGGCTTGCTATCCCACAGATAACCTTGCGTCTCGGCCTCACAAAAGCCTGCATGTACTTAGTGTCATATACTTCTATGGAAATGAGACCTTTGTTACGATGACATTTGCAGCGGTCTCTTGATTTGAATGTTAAAGGATCTGGCTTTGTACGAACACGATGACGTACTAAACTTACGCAGAATATTTGGTGAAAATAGAGCTACAAGCGCACCAGCCCTCATTTTTGGTGCTTGATATTTAACCTTTTAAAGCCTAGAGGTAACTTTACATACGACCAGGTTTAACATTACAAAATTCTACGTGGTGCCCACATTGCGTTTATGTGTTTTGTACGGATCTCAGAACAAACAGCAAATTTTGCCTTATAAAACATTAAGAGATTGGTTTTTATAACCGAATTGGAGAGTGTTTACAGCGCGGTACGCACTGAGTCCTTATATAAAACAGATACGCTTCGTCTTTAAAGGGTTAAGGAAATTCATTTAGGCCGTGCCATAGCTGAGCCGGTGGTCCGCGGCTTATTACTGTGCCGGCGGGGAGGGGAGGCAGAGGTACGAGTACAACTGCAACTCATTCGCAACCCCCCGCTAGAAGTAGGTGGGTGGTCGGTCAGCACCACGCTTTGGCTGCTTCACCCTCGGGGAAGACCCGGTACCCATTGTACAGGGGACAGGGTTAGGCCTCGGGGCTGGTTTGGACAGCACGGAAAATCTCAGCCCCACGGGGACTCTATCCCCGGACCGCCCAGCTGCTAGCGAAACGCTAAACCGACTGCGACATCTCACTGGGGAAGTCCGGGTTTAATTCCAGAGCAGTTCATGTGGCGCTTGGAGTGGACAAATTGCCACTGTGAGGCGATTTTGTCCGAATAGGCCTACTGCAGTACTTTTAATGCTGTTTGTAATTGTAAAAACTTCTGGTGCCGCAGTTGCATGAACGTGGCATCATCAAGGGTGTTACCACGTCGTTCATGCTTCGTGTAAGACGTAACTTCTCTTTTGAATCCGCAAGAATGTTGCATTTTACTGTGTGTATTCAATGTCGGGCTGTGCCACATCTTACACTATTCGTAACCCTACATGTAATTTAGTTCGAAAATTTGACGATGAGTGTGGCACGCTAAGTACAGGGCGTTCCTAAATTATTTATACAAAACTAAGGTGTAACAACAGAAAGTAGAAAACATACAGTAATGTGATCTATATCACAAAACGCAGTATATGTTTATCTGCAGATATTCGCAGGTGTTCAATGTGGGTTTCCTCATGTCACGCGGCAGATGTCCCATCTGTAAGCGATTTCGTCCCAAATCCTATGAATCGTGTCCGCTTCTATGGTCGCAACCGCTTCTGTTTTTCGTGCCCGTATTTCTTCCAAACTTGCAGGAAGAGGTGGAACAAAAACTTTGTCTTTAACGTATCCCCACACGGAAAAGTCCAGAGGTGTTAAATCAGATGATCGTGGTGGCCAAGCTAGCGTTCCATGAAATCGCTTATCCATGTGACATCTGCCGCGTAACACGAGGAAACCACATTGAACACCTGTGAATATCTGGAGAAAAATATGTACTGCATTTTGTGATATATATAATAATAGTATGAGTTTTCTACGCTCTGTGTTGTTACAATTTAGTTTTGTATAACTAATTTAGGAACGTTCTGTATTTATCGGAAGGATGAATATTTTCAGCAGTCTTTGTGGAAGTAATTGAAACACGCATTACGCGCTCAATATTTTTTTGGCAAGTCTTTTGGTTGACGACTGGAAAAGAGACCATACGCCACAGAATTTTTGACATTCTGCATTCGTTTCACATCTCGTGAAATCTGAGGTTCTCGCGGCTTTCACTGTATAGTACTTTTCACTGTGTAGTACTTTTCACTGTATATACTATTGCACTTTGATTAGGAGGTACCAGCGTTTTGGAGGAACATGTTTCTGTCTTGTTTAATTTTACTGATAAATATTCAGCAGAAACTGCACAGAGAATTGAATCACTTAGCCAAAAATATTAGGTGCTTGCTGTCAGATCTGTTGTGAGCCCGTGATGTGGATTCGAAGGCGACGCGATTTAATGATTCTCCATTGAACAACGGCAAGTTGCCTTGCACAAACTGCCAGACCTTTAATCGACGGTTAGAGAGAAGGATGCAGAGTCGGGGCGTTACTAGACAGTGTCATGTGGCCGTACTCTGCCAGCGTCACTAACACTGGTAAGTTTGATCAGATTTGCTTTCTGCCTTCTTCAAGTGTCAGGGACAGGAGAAATTTTAAATTCCTGGAACAACCCGTAGAATAATCGAAGTGGGTTTATTCTTGGGGTTTTGTCTTGCTGATTCGTCGTGAGGCAAGTGCCGGCATGTATTTTTAAGTAACGCCACGGTATAATCTGAAAATGTCCTATTTCGTGCCGTTCCTTGCTCAGTTGTGTGTGGTCTGTGTAAAGTTGTCAGAACATGAGGACCAAATAAAACACAGTCCACGAACGCTGCAGACGCCCGCTGTACACGAAACTTGCATGTCCCAATGGTACATGTGTTTTGGAGAGGTCCAGACAGGCAGTTATTTTGTCCGTGACATGTTCCTGGTGCGTCGACAATACTAAGACTGTATTTTGTCTTGTGCCCCGGGGATGCATAACGCTGCCATCAGTTTTGAGTCTTCATCTCACGTGTCAAAATAATTAAATACCATATCAATTCTGACACAGCAGATTATCTCGGTAGCCCTCTGTTTTCGTGTCGTCCTGTATTTTCAGATAGTTTCTTTTTGTGGTATATTTCTTCAGGAAAAACAGTCTGTTAGAACTAGGCTGGCAAAAACTCTATAGCACTGAGTAATGTAAAATAATTAACGTGGAAGGTGAGTATTGATTTGGGAGGAGGAAGTTAAGGGGTAACTATGTCGAGGTCATTCCGTTGTGTTTCTAGAAGGTCCAGTAACAAGTATTTTAATATTCCATCTAACAAGATTTCAACACATACACACACACACACACACACACACACACACACACACACACACATACACGCGCGCGCGCGCGCACGCACAACATACCGGAATGAAAAACTAAGATAATCAGCTGCACTGAGGTACCTTAACCATTTATCGCTTTGATATCGATGATTTAATGTACAATTAGAAGTCTCCCTGAAGATGGGACAGAGGGGCCGAAATATGTAGGAAAGAGAGTGAACATAAAGTAGTGAGCATTATAAAACTTAGTGTGCATTTTGTTGGTGTTTTATTGTCTTATAACACAACTATGTTTCTTTTATTTAAAAAACAGCTACGTGTTTCGGGCTCAACAGGCCATCATCAGGCCATTAACAGGCCATCATCAGGCCATTAACACAATGTTTAAAAAACATGGTAAAAATTTAATAAATATGGATTCACAATATGTGCTTATTACTTCATGTAAGTCTCAATAAGAAGTGTATTAGTGATGCTGAACTATTTACAGAGTAGGTTATAATAGATAATGTATGTAAAGCTGGAGTCCAGGCGTCGGTTGTGTATTTTATTTGGACCTGATGGTTACGTGTTATATATTTTACGGCTAAAATATAGAAATTAGCGATACGTGGTCTTAGTATGTCTCATATCTTGTATCTGGCTCTTTTATATATGGCTGTTAATTTTGAATGTGCATCAGTTTATGGTTTTTTTTAGTGGAAACAGTCAAGATATTTGTTTTAATTTCTTCTATCGGTGGAATAGTCTCAGGTGTACTGCTTACACCTGAGACTAAGATCAAGTCCGTGTTTTGGTAAAATCGGCCCAGCAGTTGTTAATGTAACACTCGACAACCTGAGTCCTAGGTTGTCCAGCGTCATGGATTATTTCAAGGTGTTAGATTGACATTTATCTGGAGAAGCTGAGTAAAATCGAATAACCGGTGACCGCATACCTTTTCTTACCGCTGTGCCTGTCTGCTGTTATGTAAGTATCCACCGAAGTGCCACATTTCCATTGGCTAGACATTCGGTTACGTTTTAGCGCCATATTATATACAGGTCTTGAGAAAGTTTGTGAGAATGGAGTGAGATTTATGGTAGGTGGTTTCTGAATGATACGTAGTGGCGTGAGTTGTGTCTGCTGTCCCGGACCGAGCAAACCATAGTTCTTACAACCAGTCTATGGCCAGAATTCAAATATGGCAACGCGAGTCAGTCTTGCTAGCGCTGTGCTGTTTGTACTTTTTGGCTTAAAAACCACAGTTCCATATTACTGAATTTTCCGAACGTGGTAGTTTCATACCACGATCATTTCTGTCCAAATTTCACCCTTCCTCTTGTGTAAAATTTATTGATTCAGTCATTTTACATACGTAATGACTGGTCCATTTCTTTCCTCCATTATTGACAGGCACGCTACACAGACACACACTGCCTTTAGCCAGATGTACGCAAAACTGAACACTGGATTATGCTTGCTGCTGCTTGCTTAAATTTTGGAAGGAGCTTTCGCCGTTCTCTTGGCAGTTGACTTTTCCACAAATTGTGCTTCACAACCCTAGCACTTGAGATTCCTTTGTACATCTTTGACGGCGGATTATCAACTTCAGGGATTTCATATTCAGAGATGAAGTAAGCTTGCAAACGTAGTGATGTATATCCTACCTTGATGGTTGGTATTGTACTTCGAATGGGTTAAATAATTCTAAACGTACGTAAACTTAGTTTGTGGGCGGGAAATCTCTCCACATTGACGACTGATATGCAGCTTGTAAGATAATGTGGAAAATAAACTTTAGAAAACAAGTTTGTACATATCGATCGGCGCGAAGCATTGGAGAAGGCCTGTTATCGGAGTCCGTTCTGCGGGTTATTATACTACGCCCCGTTACGGGAATACGTCAGTTTAGTGTTTAGTCCATTTCCTTGTTGGCTGTTCCCTTTATTTCTGTCTCGGCACACTGCAGTGGTTATAATACACGTCACTTCCGGTGATTGCCCTAATATATCTCGTCCATTTGGCAGCACTGCCAATCGCTTTATATATTGCTGGTTTCATTTCCGTTTTAGTTTCCCCTGTTTTCCCCCCCCCTGCCTGGTCACCCCAGGTGGTTTCCGTTTGAATCCTGCTGAGCCCAATCTCTCGCTGAATGACCCTGACGGCTCCCCACAGAGGCCTGGTCACCATCGTGATCTTGTTACAGAACTACATTGGCCCACCATGTTCAGCCCATTAGCACTAGTTCTTCCACACCGATCACTCCGTTCTCATCAAAACGTCCTACCTGGCGATCCAATATCGCATTCAAGGATTGTTTTCTGACAACCTGCCAAGTATTAGGCGCGTTCGCAAAATCAGTCGAGAAAATTCAAGTTTCATTACGATCTGACTTTACATGAAGATCTGTACACATTTATGGTAATATCTCGCTCAGTTCTCCTTAGAATGAGAAATATTTCAGACAAAGTTGCAGAGAAAATCAAAACACATATTTTACATTTAATAACCTTTTTTCCGAAAATCATGCCTTTATGAGATGATGTGGAAAAATATGTCAGAGCCAGACAGGCCACAGATGACGCATGCGCGCTGCATGCTAGAAAACTAATGCTTCAAACACACACAATGTGTGGCACTTAACTGTTTTTCCACAGTAACAATGATTAGGCGTAGGCGCCTTATTGTTGCTTTGTACTCATGTTGCCTGTCTTGTTAATTTCGCCTTGCAAAAGGTTTAGTTCTCAAACTTCGTGTGAAAAGAATCCAGAAATCGAGACGTCGATACGAGCATAATATTAAGGAGAAACAACTAGGACTACGTCATGAGTAACAGTAACTTCTGAGAATTTAAGGTGCCATATGGGATTTAAAAGCCTCCGTCCAAATGGAGAGGTTTTCCAGTTACAAAGGAGTACTTTTATAGACCTAACGTGATGAAAGATGCATTGGCTTAAACTTGCACATCATGGGAATTGTCAGACAATAGATAAAGTACATTTAAGCTGTTATGGCAAATAAATCGAAATAAAACCGCGTCGGGGTATCACTCACATGAATGTTTGGGAGATGTGTCTTGCGTTCATCACCAGGGGCATTCCCAACTTCGACCCCGACAAGGCAGACCGGAGCGGGTCTCAGAAACTATGGGTTTTATCCCCGCCGTCTCGCGACTGATGGCTGTAGAAGATTTTTGTTCAAGGAAAAGGATTTCATGAAACGAAACTACAACGTGACTGTCGTGTTGAAGAAACCATGCAATACTATTGTAACTGAAAGTATCGAAGTGCAGGCAGAATTAGTGTCACTGCATACAACGTCACCTTCTGTTATAACGTTCGTTCCTTTTCTGTAAAGTGCGGAGAATTTCTTGACTGTTAGCTTCTCATGAAGGACTTTGATCTATGTGTTTGGTAGGTGGATGGGTTGGTTGGTCGGTCGGCCAGTTAGCTAGTTCGTTAGTTAGTTAGAAGTGGGACCGTTTGAACACGGCATGTATCTTCAGGTTCTAGAGAAGGTGCGGAACGCTTGTCTACATGAACGACTGTCGCCTGTAACGTTGCGTTTTTCTGGAATATGGTGCCCTGCGGTTCACTGGATAGGTTCCAGCTCTTCGAAGGAAACTGGTACCTTCGGCTTCAATATACACTCATTCATCTGTTCCGAAGATGGAGCGAGCAGGTTTTTCCCGTGACGTTGGTATGTCTCTTGTCAAACTATAGGGCGTCATATCCCAGGCGAGCATAATCTTTGCACTCACCACTGTAACAGCCTATGGTGTCGACTGGTGGTTTTTCCTATAAGGCCTGTACTGTATGGAATTAGTTAATTACAACTTAAATCTCCTTTCGCTGCATTGTAGAATCTGCATTGCATGCTTTTCATACTTGTACAACATTTTGTGACACAGATTATAGTCTTTGCAACACTCAAAAAATTACGGAGATGAAAATACCCAATCTTGGCTAATTTTGGGATGCTGAACACGAAAGTGACATTAAAAAATGAGAATTCGCTCTGGTTTCCAAGTTACGGAAGGGATCTCAAAGAACAAGTTACCGCTCAGCGGACGCGGTGGCGTGCGTCCGCTTTCCCATACCACGTAGTCAGCTAGCGTTGTCGTAGACTGTTCTTTCTTTGCGTATCCGTGGAGCTGTAGGAGTCCTTTTGTGTGCTCGGCAGTTGTGTTACCTGTTCTGCGTGTGCCTTGTTCGCGGTGAGATACACCTTTCTCTCAGCCTTTCTTTCAAACGAGATAGAAATGCCCTGCAAGTGTGTAAACAGTGCGGATAACTTTTGTTATGTATGTGGAGAAATCACATTTGCTTCGAGGAAGCATATTTTAACTCAGGGACAAAACGAGCCTACTTCCTGTACTTTGGTTGTAAAGTAGGCGACCAGGGCAAGAGCTGGGCTGCACACGTGTACTGCACGTCCTTTTTATCAAAGCTGAACGCTTGGGTGAATCGCAAAGATGCTCCATGCCTTTTGCAGTACCCGTGGTATGGAGGGAGTAGGCAAATCATCTCACACACACTGCTACTTTTGTATGGTGCCTCCTAATATGAAAGGGGTTACTAAGAAGAAAAAGTGGACAGTGGAGAACCCAAACACACCATCGAATATTCGTCCAGAGCCTCACCATGAAAGTTTGCTTATTCCATAACTCTCCGACAGCTTTTCCTTAGACTGTGATGTGGAACAGGAGAATACACCCGACGAAACACCGCAGCGAAGTGCATAAAGAAATCCATAATTTCTTATGAACGTAAGTTCTGCTGAACCACACAAGATCACGCAGAAAGGACTTCCTCACGTCATCAGAGACACAGAACTTCGAAGAATAAAGCAGAACTGTTGTCTCCCAGACTTCAACAGTGGTATCTTCTGGACGACACTGTGAAAGTGACAGCATTTCGCTTCAACCAGAATGATTTTGAGCAGTTTTTCATAACCCAAGGTGAATTCATTGCTTCTAAGAACGTGGAGGGTCTGTTGGCAGCAATGAACATCAGGCAGAATCCGGATGAATGGCGACTCTTCGTAGACTCTTCCATGCATAGCCTAAAAGCAGTGCTGCACAAGGGAAACGTACTGCCTTCAATCCCTGTTGCCTGTGCTCTTCACAAAAAGGAAACGTATGCAAACACGAAGGAAGTTCTGAGCTCAGAACTATGAGACATATCAGTGGCATGTTTGCGGTGATTTGAAGATAATTGCCATCTTGATGGGACTGCAAAAGGATTACACAAAATTCTGTTGTTTCCTAGGCGAATGGGATAGTCGTGCTAGAAGTGTTCACTACATCAAGAAGAACTGGCGTCTACGTAAATCACGTACACCTGGAATAAAGCATGTAGCTCAACAGCCTCTTGTAGATCGGTGTAAAGTGTTGCTTGTACCTCTACATATTAAACTGGGTCTCGTGAAAAATTTCGTTAAGGCACTAGACAGAAATAGCCCAGAATTCTCATTCTTGTGTGAAAAATTCCCAAAGCATGGTACGGAGAATATTAAGGTGGGTGTATTCATTGGGCCTGAGACACGTCAGCTCTTCAGAGACCCTCAGTTTCATCTTGTTCTCAGTGATGACGAGAAGGCAACGTGGAATGCCTTTGGACATGTTGCGACTGGTTCTGTAGGAAATGTAGGCCTAAAAGTCTTCAACTTCATGAAGCTTGTGGCAGATGTTATAACATTTTCTGAGGCGCTCGGCTGCAACATGACACCCAAGATGCATTTCCTCCAGTCACACTTGGATTCCTTTCCGGTTAACTGTGATTAACTGTGGTGACGAACACTTTGTGCGTTTTCGCCATGACGTCTCAGCGATGGAGAAGAGATACAAGGGCAAATGGAGTGCTGCCATGTTAGCCGGTTACTGCCGGACGGTGAATAAGGATGCTCCGGAAATTTAGTAGAAGCGACAAACGAAAAGGCGCCTCGTTTAATTATGTAAGTTCGCTCCAGTGTCCTGCTTCCATACAGCAATATTCGTAATCAAAAAAATTTAAACCAGAGCCAATCCCGTAATTTAAATGCTAGTTTGATGTTATGGACTGCAAATTCTAAAGTAAAATATTTTCGTTTCCGTAACTGGATACAAACCCCAAATTTGACGAACAACGTTATTTTCGTTCCACCAGTCATTATATCTCCAAGAGTAATGTACATAAAATCCCAGTGGCCGCGCGGGCTAAGGCGTACGTCTGCGGCCGAGCGCTTGCTGGTGTCGTGGGTTCGAATCCCAGCGGGGACATGAATATTTGTTCCGTACAATCTTTGTGTTGTCAGGAAAAGGTCTCTGCGACGGGCCGATCCCTCTTCCAGAGCAGCCCTACCGACTGTGGTGTATGCCTGAGTGTGATCGAATGAAATTACAAAAACCCTCTGCGCCTGCTGTGAACAAGTAGGCAGAAGAGGGACGGACTAAGAAAGAAAGAAAGAAAGAAAGAAAGAAAGAAAGAAAGAAAGAATAATGTACATAAAAACCGATGTTTAATTGAATGTACTATGCCCATTTTAGACATTCAGGTAACTTATCCTAGGTGGATACGTACACCAAATACTTCTACGCGTATTTTGTAGAAGTCATTTCACGTATACTTTTATTCCGAACTTGTTTGTCAGTGTTTACGTACTTACACGTACTTTATTTATTTTATATTTATCAGTTTCATGTAAATAAGTTCCTTGCATATTATCACCTATAATTCACTGATATTTTTCAACCAACTGCTGATTATCACCTCGCATAAATCATTGTCCGGTGTCAGCATTTATAATAATAACGAACTTACGCTACAGCGCACAACCATAAAGGAAAAAGAAGAAGAAAGTGATAAACTTAGTCGATCAGCTCTGGGCGTCAGCCATGTTGCAACGTCTTATTTCGTGTTAACTGTTCGCTTTAGATGTTTTTCTGTCTTCAACACAAGTGTGTACCAGGTAATAAAACATTAAGTATTTTGGCCTGCTTCCCGGAGGATTTAAGTGTAACCTTCCAATCATGGCACATGTACCGCACTTTGAAAACATCAGTTTATGCTAAGTATTTTTTTATTTTTGAGTTTGATAGAACTGTAGTTTGCTACGTTAAATGGCTCTCTGCCCGGATAACGTCAGGCTCAATGGTAGCACATGAACACAGAAATTATCTAGGAAGTGCATCTGAAACACTAGATCGTCAAGGGTGCTTGAGAGTTACTTGGTGTTAGCAGTCACATCCGAGGAAAAATGTACTTGAGAATCAACACAGAGACCTAAATATGTGGTTTCATATTTGACAACATGAAGAGACGATGTATGAGGAAGGATTATATACGAATAACACGGATTGATGTAACACGGTCGTTTTTCAGATCGCATCGCACGTATTGTGAAATAGCGTAGTGTGAGTCTTGTGCTGTTCTAATCCCTAGTGTGCGGTTAGGTCACATTTCAAGGTTCGCTGCCCCTTTACTAGAACATCTGCGAAGATCTGCTGTCCTTCTTCCGGGAATCTTACAAAGTTTGCGTTGTAGTCAAAAACGTATGAAAATTTTCTCTGATAATATTGTAGCAATAGGTATGAATACGATTCTTGACATACAGGCAGGAAAACGGAGAGGCGTCGCGTCGTCACTGCCCTACCCAGTTCCCATTCCAATTTGGGGGGGGGGGGTTGAATTCAGAGGCTACGAATTTGGACATACGATCTAACTTTGCGTCACAGTGAGGACAAGATGGCGAGTCTGAATTCTGTCCCTGCTTTACGTTGCTTTGTAAACGGTTTGTACACCCCTAACCTTCCTATTGTATTAGTCCTGAAGAGCAACGTAGTGAAACTTTACGCGTCCAGTGTAGGCCATACCCACATGCATTATTTTCCGGACAACTTTGTTACGAACTCGATGACATAAGAATACTGTTCACCAGCTGCGATTATATGGTTTCAAAAGTCCATACTTACCGTGGATCTCATTAGCACAGGATTTGCATAGAATTTTGCTTTATTCTTTCTCATTTTTTGATGCTCTGTGACAGCTAGGGTTGCTGTTATAAATTTTATTGAAATAGGTGTGCGTTCTTGAAATTAATTGAATAAGAAATGCATTCATGAAGGCGTTTCAAGTTAGCCTAGTTGATATGATGGCAGACGACGATGTCCACATTGAAGGATCCAACAGCAACGTTAAGTAACTGTACTTAACGCACAGGAAATTTGTCCGTGTTAACGCCATAGAGGTGTATGTGTGAGTCGAGGCGAGTGGTCAGCTTCATGCCCCCGTCTCTATAACCCCCTGAAAGAGTACTCTATACGCCGGTCTGGAGTATTTGAAGAGAAAAGTCCCTTGCTCTGACCGGGAATAGACTCACAGTTCCACGGTTCGTCACCCCGTAACCTGGGCGCTATACTAAGCTATACTTTGCCTGTACTTAAACCAAACGAAAGTAAACTACACTTTCCAGTGCCATTAGTGTATTAAAATGTAGTTGTTAACCTTTTAAAGCCTAGCGGTAACTTTACGTACCATCAGGTTTAACATTAAAAAAATTCTATGTGGTGCCCACATTGCGCTTATGTGTTTTGTACGGATCTCAGCACAAATGGAAACTTCTGCCTTATAGAACGTTAAGAGATTGGTTTTTATAACCGAAGTGGAGAGTGTTTACAGCACGGTACGCACTGAGTCCTTATATAAAACAGATACGCTTCGTCCTTAAAGGGTTAATAAACATATGACTCACTTGGCAGACCCTTGCCTCTAAGACGTATGTACTTTATGTGGAGTTAATTGGCAGCAAGCTAGAAAGTGCGAGGTTTTAGGTTGTCACAGCGGTGTTCCTGAACACTCGAGTCTTCTGTGACATGAGGCTTGTCGTTGGGTGAGTAGCTTGACGCGTTTCGAAGGGTTATGGTGCCGTCATTGTCGGGGTAGAGCTGTTGCAAGCAAGAGACAGTTGGAACTGCAAATACTCGTACATCCACTGGTTCCATTAATACAGATATTGGGAAGTAAGAGTCTTAATGCAGTATCTGCATAAATGGTCGTTATGCTATAAGGGGGAGACAAAAAGTTACCAGAAGTACCAGCTTAGGCTTGTCTGCCGCTTGCATAGCTATGAAGCCAGTTAATGTTAGTATAGACTCGTAAACTTCAGGCTTTCAAAAGAAGAAGGAATTTTTTAACAATAGCAGGTACACTACTTTAATCGAAACACGCAGGATCCATTTGACCATGTATGTTCATGGATTGCGTGAGTGTTGTAAGGTATGTAATCACAGTGATCAGAGTCGAAGGGTGTTTTGTGAAAAAATGCTGTTAAAAGAAAGGTATAAATGTCCACGAATAATAAATTTTTAAAAGTAATTGTAGCAGCACAGGCAATGTACTTATAAACGTAACATTGAGGCGCGTTCGCGTAACCATTGTTGCCGTGGAAAAGCAATACATATTTCACATTCTTAGTGTGTGTTTGTAACCTTAGTTATCCAGCATGCAATGCACATGCGCCGTATTGTATTTTCGTCTGTGACTTGTTGCCTCTACCTTATTATTCCACATTACCTCACGAAGGGCACGATTTTCGGGAAGAAGGTTACTTAACATGAAACGTTTGTTTTGATTTTTTCTACAACTTTTGTCTGAAACAGCTCTCATTGTAAGAGAACTGGGCGAGATATTGTCATAAATTACATAGGTCTTCATGTAAAGTACTCATATTCTTGTCGCATTTTAATAAAAGTTTAATTTTCTCGACAGGTTTTCGAAAAATACTCAAACAACAGATTTCATGCAAATCCGCCTAAAGGGAGCCCAGTTGTTCCATGCTGTCTGACGGACGGACGGACAGACAGACGGACGGACGGACAGACAGACAGACAGACAGACGGAAGGAAGGACGGACAGACGGGCGAACACATATGGACAGACAGACGGACAAACGGATGGAAGGACAGACATGACGAATCTAAGAGCCGCTTTTAGCAACTCTGCGAACATGCCTAAAAATTATTAAAGAAATTTGTGGGCCCATAAAGCCGAACAGCAGTATGTTAACAAAAGGAAGCCAATATTAAAATTTTCCAATATTTCCTTTAAGCCAATATTAAAAATGTTGAGTTAACAGCGGAGTGGCAATATGGGAACAATCCTTAATTATAAAGTACGTGATTCCAAGGAAACGGACACCGCAGGGTGGTCTAAGACGATTGATAGTTCTGCGGAATCTATCACTGGAAATGTGAGAGAGAGGGATGAACAGTCAGTAGAAGGAAAATGAGGTGATATGTGTGTCGGAGAATAAGTAGATATAGAGTGACAAAGTAATCGGCACTGTTTGTAGGATCATTAGCAGCCCGGAATGTCAGTTTTCGTTCGCGGATAATCCTTTACCCTTCTTGAGGAAAAAGGTCATATCCGTTTCCGCCCACGGCCAGTGGGTACGGCAGGCAGCCTTTTGGTCCATGGCCCGTAACTCATGAATGAGCATAATACATTTGCTTCGGGATGGCAGAAGATTGCTTTAAATAAATTTTACCTAATCTATTGAGATCCTTTTTAAAACGATGTACTAAAATAGTATAACGTTTTTATCAAGCAATGTAGTCCTAGTTTAAGAATCGTATAGTTATATCTATGAAATACAAAATAGCATAAGGCATGACGAATAATGTGACCCTTTATTTTGGTGTATTAGTGTGAATTCACTTGGGAAAAGCTAATAACCCGAAGAGTCAGGGACGTTAAAATACCCTAAAAGGACAGTGTTAAAAATGTGGGGGTTTAACTGAGATTTCAAAGAAATAAATAACATTAAATAGTCTTATAAGTATTACGCAAAAAATAGTGATTTTTAGTGAGTAAATTCAACATATGTAAATCTTCAGTTTCAATCCACATGCATGATGAAGAACAACAACAACAGTGTCGCCACCACGTCACAGATTCGAGTCAGCAACGTCCCTGTCCGCTCGAAAAATCCGATTAGTTACCAGAAAACAGGTTGTGTTATGGAAGAATCAGCAAACCACGTCTTGATAATGCACATGATTTTATAATTCTTGACACAAACGCCATTGTAAAAGTTGGTACATTAATGTGTAGTCTTATAATGTTTTTCTTAAAACAATATCCTTCTGGCAGGGCGTTGACAGACACTGGGTTAACAGTTTGTATCGCTTCCCACGCGAAACTTGCTGGTACTAGCAACCTTTTGTCAGTGTTAGGAACTGCACCAGCACCAGCAGGAGCATGGGAAGGAATTGCGTTAATTTTTTTCGTGCCGCAACAACCTCAAGTGGGCCAGGGCCTCCTCATTATCATGCCTCCACGATTACATTCAGACACGCCACACTCGGTAGGACTCCTCTGGACGGGTGATCAGCCCGACGCAGAGACCTGTACCTCACAGCATTCAACACGCATAAGAGAGAGACATCCATGCCCCGGGCGGGATTCGAACCCACAATCCCAGCAAACGAACAGCCGCAAACCCACGCCTTAGACCGCGCTGCCACTGAGATTGGCAGTTGCGTTAGTATTTTAATAATGATAATAACAATCATAATTTGCTTACCCACGTCATGAATAAATGTGGAAGGGTGTATGTGTAGCTCCAGTCGTTAATTACCTCATCATTCTATGTGAGCGTAATACTCCTATGGCTTTTCTCTGGGGCAGGGCGCACAACAGCTGCTACTACTACTACTACTACTACTACTACTACTACTACATTTTCTCCTGGCGATGCGTAATGTTTCGTCATGCCGATATTATAAACCCAGTAAAACATATGTAGTGAGTTGGCTTGAATTTTTTACCGTTCCTTTATGCATTGAAGGCGAACAGCAGTGTAAATGTGAAGTCCATATCCAGCCTTTCAGACAGCCCCAGTTTCATATTACGTTGTGACTGTAGAATGCGTGTGCTCTGTTTCGGCCGTGTGTAGAGATCACATGTGATGCTTATTCGACCGTGTAAAGTTGTTTCTTCGATCGCCCGATCGTGTATGACAAGAGCGCTGTTTTTTGTGACTTGTCCTCTGCTTATAGCCGTTCGCCCCTGTCTGCTGTACAGTAGAGCCCCATGCACTTTTAAGCATCTAACAGATCGTTGTGCATCTATAATCAGTCCAACCCTTCCTTTCTGCTACCCCTTTCGCCCCACCGACCGTCATTAAACCATAGTACCGTCCTTTCCGAAACGCGAAGTGAACAATTGACGTTGTGATGTTCAGTTCAGCATGAGGAAGGTCCGGCTTTGGAAGGTAATGGTACCCAGCTGGTCACGAATATTCCATCATTCACAGAAAGACATAACACCTTAACACTGTGTAAAATGGATGCTTATTTCAGCGATATTTACCTGTTTATTTATTATATATTTATTTATGGTTTGTATTACAACGTATCAAACTATATAACAATGAATGGTAGGATGACAGGTGAATGTAGAAATGGATAGAATTTGGAAAGAAGCGTTCATGATTGAGGTGCTGTCCAGGCATTTGGCTGGAGGGGCTGAGAAAATAACGAAAAAAGCAGGATAGTCGGTGTACCGGCTGAAGTTCAAAGGGAGCACTTGACGAATCAGAAGCGTTATTAAACTGTTTTCTGGTCAGTAATTTTAAATTACATGTAATTCACGAAAGAAATGACGATTCTCACATGCATACATACATACATACATACATACATACATACATACATACATACATACATACATACATACATACATACATTTATAATAAAATTTAGGCTGCTCGCAGTGCTCGTCAGAACAAAGTCCATCTGTCAGTCGGTCATAAACACAGACTGTCCCCTGGAACAAACCGTGGCGCGGAGTTCTCGAGGGACCGCTGCATTGATCGCACGGTCCATTAGCGGTCCCCTTCGGCTGCTGTGCAGAGTAGCGGGAGGTCCGGTGTTCCAGCCGCCCAATTCTAGGCCTCCATTCGCCGATATGCGAAGTTCTTCGCATTCCTTCTACATGCATCTTCGGCTGTATAGGATTCAGGTTTCAATCCCATAGCAGAGGTTGCTGTCAGTCTCATTTGATAGTCCTGCGTGGAACTATCCAGTATCAATGTAGTGTACTAGCTTCGGATTTAGAACTATAATTCTTTAATTCGTCTGATATAACGGATCCCAAGGGGAGTCCCAAAACTGCCCATTGTAACAGAAGTCCGTTATATCCGAGGTTCGGATAAATTACTTTTTAACGTAACATTTAAATTTATACCACCTAAGTTACGCTTGTTTTCAGTTTTATTGCATATGGACGTTGAACAGCTATATTTTGCACACACAAAATCACACATTACTACTTTCGTGAACACTTGATATAACAGATGGAAGCACCACACACCAAGATGCCTGAATGCTCCCCTCCTTTACGCACCTACCATATTAGCCCCTCGTGGGCCAGGGCCTCCTCATTACCGTGGCTGCACGATCACACGCAGACACACCACACTCTTGTAGGACCACTTTCGACGAGTGATCGGCCCGACGCAAACACCCCTATGTGACAACACACAACACTCACAAGAGACAAACTTCCGTGCCCCCGGCGGCATTCGAACTCACAATCCCAGCAAGCGAACGGCGGCAGACCAACGCCATACACCGCGCGGCCACTAGGATCGGCCAAAATTTTTAAATACTGTACGTATTCTCGTGGCGCAGTTGGTTGAGGCACTGCGCCACAAACCGGAAGGCCTCGGGTTCGATTCCCGACGATCTCAGTGGAATGTTTCGTTGACATAATCCTTCCGGCCGCACTGTGGCCCTGGGGTCTACTCAGCCTCTAACAGAAACAGTACCAGGAATATTTCCTGGGGGGTAAAGGCGGCCGGTGCGTAGGGCGGACAAGCTTTCCACTTTCATGTGCCGATTGTCTTCAAATCCGGGAGCCTCTACCTCCCGGAACCCTCTGGGCCTGTCGAGGTCTGTAATGGGATAGCTTTACCTTACTACGTATTCGCACCTAGTTGGTTGGCCCGTACTGACACATATCACTTCTTTGCCGAAAAGTGAATTCTGTGTATGTAGGGTAAGAAAGAGTCTTACTACATCGCTACCAAAAATGTTATAAGTAAATGCGCCGAAGTCAAGCTGTAATTGATTTATGACAGGACACTCTGCCCTAAGTGCCACAAATGACAATTGCAGTACTTTCTCCCTGCTGCATGAATAACAGAAACAGGTAGAGACTGTCCCGGCCTATCCATTATAATCGCTGATGGTTTAACCTTGGCCTTAGCAAAGCCAAACAAAGTGCAAAATTTACAAGTCTCCACTGCGTCTCCGGGTACAAAATGCTATAAAATTACATTTGCAGTCATCATGTCGCTCTGACGAGTGAGCACCCTGCCAAAAACGTTATAGCCGAGGAAAATCAACCGTTGTGGAATGTTGGAGAAATCCGATGTGACCGAAGATCCAATATATAAGAGACCCGTGTAACCGAGGTAGTTACAATGATAAAGCATAGGGAAACGGCCGGGGAATGGGAAAAAGATCCGTTATAACCGAGGCCGGTATAACCGAGGTTGACTGTACTTATTGTCTTCGGCACAACTACAAAATGTGGCCACGTGTTTCGACCATTCAGTCATCGTCATACCACTTGTGCACGTAAACCCAAAATTACAATTGCAAATTTTATTTCGTAATAGAATGAGATCTCAGTCTGTTACACAGTCCATATATATATATATTATATATATTATATATATATAATTTAAATAAAATTTAAAAGTGTTTAAAATAATATAAAAGTTGATTATTAAGGCATTTTATGTAAAATTTGTCCTTTTTAATAGTTTCTGTCTTATTGAATAGCGGCGTCTGTTTGGTGTGTAGGCTTTTCATGACATGTAGAACATACCCGTTGGTAAGTTGGCGTGAGGTGGATAGCCCTTTGTTTACGATGGGGTTCCATTCTGAAGGAAATGTCGCAAAAAGAAAGTCCGCGTAAAATGAACCTAATTATATAACGTAAATCAGTGGGAAGTCAATGAGTTAGTCCCATGCCCCTCTCAAAATTTACGTAACAGGCTATAATATTATATTTGAAGCTCTGAAATGAATGTTATGAATATAAAAACAGAATTTTTATGAATATATATAAATTAAATGTAATACAGTATAAAATAACCAAGCTAAATTTAATTTAAAAAATAAATTTTTTGGGTTGTCTTTGATATTTTCGAAGCCCAGACCGACAGTTTTTGTAAGCGGCGCTCTAAGGTCCTCGCACTGACCTTTCTGACATTGGCGTAATGCAGGCGTTTTACTTCTCTTATTAAGTCCCTGTACTTCTCTTAGTAGGAATGGCCGTTCTTATTTTCTTAATTTAATCAACAGTTTTTAATTAAAACTGATAAATTGAGACTGTAGAATAGTGGCCCAACACCAGTACGCCAACAGGCGAACTGAGCGTTCCCCTCCTTTTATCTCTGGCCATCTTATCCCTGATTGGCTGTGGTACAGATGTCATCTCTGATTGGTTGTGCTGTTTCTTTACATCACATCCGGTACCTATATTTGCGCATTTTAAAAATTATTTATAGTTTATTTTGGCTTTCTGGTTACAAAACGTTGCTATGGTGAAACTGTCGTATACGAGGGCTACATGTATTTCGTCTTTATTGTTATGAAGCTGTTTTCTGTATCCTGTCTGTATGTACTGCTTGCTAGAAGGAGACTGGTCTGGTGCGTAAGTGTATTGTGTGTGTGTGTGTGTGTGTGTGTGTGTGTGTGTGTGTGTGTGTGTGTGTGTGTGTGTGTGTGTGT